>JAHXMU010000806.1:852267-981376 GCA_019455685.1 Philornis downsi
GTCCTCTGTTTTGACTGTTCCTTTGTTTCAGGTGTGAAGTGGCGAACCCATGTCTCATCCATAGTTATAAATCGACACACAAATTCGGCTTTATTGCGGTGAAACATCGCCAAACACTTGAGCACTACGGAAACATTTTCACGACGCTGTTTTTCTCCATTGAAAGCAATCACGGCATTCATCTTGCGCGCAGCTTTTTCATCCTCAAATCTTCAGTCAATATACAATATATATCACTTTTTGAAATGTCTATCATATTATCTAGCTCACGCATCTTCAGTCGACGATCATTCAAAACCATTTTGTGGATTTTTTATAACCGTCTCTGGCCTGGTCTCCTCTATTGGTCGACTAATACGGTGTTCGCCTTAACAGCTCGTACGACCTCGTTTAAACTGTGCCACCCAATATTTTAAAGTCGTAAACGAAGGAACTGACTCCCCTGGAGTAAAATCTAAATATTAGAATTTAAATATTGGTTGGACTGAGGCCTTTCAAATGAAAATATTGAGTTACGTAACAGTGATCAATGTTTTTTATGTTGGTAAATTCACTGAGTTCGTTTATTTTTAATGGCTCAAATAAAAATACTAAACAACGTGGTGCCTTCAAATTTAAAACATATGTTTTGTAGGGTTGTCGCTTTTCATCAAAATATTTTCTTTCAAACTACTGATACCATCTATACGTCAGTTCCCCTAGCTTTGGGACCGCCCTCGTATCTTCAGTCTCTTGTCAAGAGGAATTTTGATGGAGTATTTCCAAAGTGTATCTCCGTTTACATGTCCTCTTTTCTCCTAAAATTTCCACTTCGTCCAAAATTAGGTTCATGAAAAGTCAATGTAGAGTAGACCCCGAAGACGGGTTTTTTCTATTGGCCTGTGCTTTGTTTTTTTGGTGCGATTTGTCTTTGTAGTGCCAACATATACCTTCTGTCGTGTATTGGACTTGTCAGCATCGAATTTTATTTTGTTAATCAAATTAGATCTATCTTCGTTCTTTATTTTTGATTTTCTTTTAGCAACCAAACCATTGACTGTATTGTCTGTCTTAAGCAAGCAAATTTCTGTCCGTCATACAGTTTGGAGTTAAATTTTTCAGAAAAAACAGGTACATATGCATGTTTTCGTAAATTAATAAATTTGGTAAATCAATTATTCTATCGTCAATCGTAGCTAATTTTAAAATATATGTTTATTATACCTCTAAAGAGGGCAAAGTTAATGAAACCATAAATATGTATATATTTTAAAGAAAAACATACTATCGCTGTCTTGGCCTTAACAATGAATTTGTTCTAGAAGTTTGCACATCAATGACTCCAATAATGGATTCCCATAGTTTTGTCACGGCGTGGCACTCAGTAATAAGCTTTACTAGATTGCAATACAAACATTTCTATCAGCCAACTTTGAATATCTCCAGAATAGAACAACAGAAATACGATTGATAATGTTGTAGCGGACGAGAAATTAGTTTCTGTACCATGATTTTTGACAAATCCTCCATTTTATGTGGATGAAAATTTGCAAAATGTGAATTTTGCATTAATTCGGTTGCATCAAGCGAATTTATTTCTAAATTTTCAATATAATGCAATGTAACATAACCGAATTACATTTAATATGGTTAAGTTTCTGTTTTAGAATTGATTTTTTATTGAAGACTGAAAGTATTTTGTATATAGAATCTGGTTACGGAAAAAGATTTCGATCTGAATTACTTGGTTATGGCAATTTCCAAATTCAGTTACAGCCGCATCAAGAAAAGAAGAATTTCTTTAGCAACTTCCGCGTTTATTCGTTAATTAAAATCAGTATATGGTGACAGCTTATAGGTGCGGAAAAGAAACCTCCCAACTCATATATCACTTTAAAGGGACCGCCATAATTATAGACTTGATTATTGAAAAATGCTAGAGAATTTTAGTATTAATTTGAAAAACAGACAAACTCGGTATTTATGAGACACCTTCATTTAATCATTGATTCTATCAGTTATTTGGCGATGATTCAATACACGGACCACGATAATATGAAATTGTCACTCCTGCCTCGGAAAAATAGGAAATTCCATAATATTCTCAAAAATTGTATTATTTGTTCGTCAATTTAATACAGTTTACAATTGTAGTCGATGGACATGAAAAAGGACTACCCCCACCAACTTACCTTTTACGGGGACAGCCGCAGTTTTGGGGTAATAATTAAAAAATTTCCAAAAAAAAACTTTTTGTTATATATGTAAAGATGGGGAGGTACTCATATCTATCTGATGATCCACGACAGTACCTACTTAGATGCCGACTAGAAATAATTTCATTATCTACAGGGCGGCGCACAGTGAGATTCTAAGTGCAAAAAGTCTATTTTTCGACTGTAAAATATTACAAATATAATGATGCAATTTTGTACGGAGTTGTTTAGTTAAGAGAAATTCATCATTGCTTTTTTGAAAAAAATAATTTTTTATTGCAAAATAATTACTTAAAAATGCTTGGGAGAAGTAAAGCCCAAAACGACTAAGATTTTAATGCAACTTGAGGGCCTGTATGTATATGCATATTTGTTGTTCGTTTAACTATTTTATGTCATGATGGTATTTTGTGATTCTTCTAGAAAAAAAAAACAACTGGATAGCATAAATAGTTTCGAAACTATTTAAATTTAAAAAAAAGCCCTAGAAATTTTAGTGTTCTAAGTTCTCCTTGGATGAAAAAAAGGTTAGCTCCGGCGACCTCCATGTTCTGACTGCAATAAAATGAAGGAAGGGAGTATATTATTGCGATTTATAGAAAAAAATCCTTATAATATTTTATACTGCTGAACAAAGTTATAAATTTTATGAAAAAAGTCACAAGAAATTACGCTACAAATTAAGCAAAGAAATAAAGACAAAACACGTATATGGTGCATACTTTTACTTACGAAAACCTCGTCAGCAGCCGTTTGCTTTATTTGTAAAGCAAAACCAACACAAATGAACAACTTAGACGTAGTTGCAGCACGACCAATTGATACCGATGCCCTCAAAATGGGGATTTCCTCGTTGTATGGGCGGTGGGCGTGGCCGATTTAGATGGAACTTTCCAAAAATTTTGTTTTCGTGATACAGATGATCCATGCCAAGTTACAAGAATTTCTACCTAACAGAAAAAAATGTATACAAAAATTTCATTTTTAGTTGTATGGGCGGTGGCCGATGGGCGTGGCCGATTTGGATGAAACTTTATATTTTTGCTACTCTACGTCATAAAATGCTCTATGCCGAATTTCAAGTCTCTACGACAACTCCTTATATTTATTGCACAAAAATGTATGAAGCAATCCCACTGTGCGGGATTGCAATAAAAGAAGATATTTATTATTATTATTATTTTATTTCCATATCGCAATAATAGCGATAAAATAAATAATAACAAATAACTCTTTTTTAATTAATGTATTTCTTTTTTTATTGAGTAGAAAAGTCAATCTTATTTTATATAACTGATTGGTTTTGAAGATGATGGACCGTAAATGACCTCCAAGCATATTCACGTATATCCTTACCAAAAAATTAGTCATAGCGGCCTGAAGGATTGAAGTCGGGATCGCCTCATTTATTTTTTTAATGGACTACTTCAATCCAGCCAAATTCATCGGTTTCATTTTATACGCATTTTGCTTGGCACAACCCCATTAAAAAAAAAGTCTGGTGCGGTCAGGTCATGTGACCCTGGGGCCAGCATAAAGTGGAGTTTCTGAATATTAATTTGGCTAAGAATTTTCATTGGAGCTCCGTCATAACCGGTCTGGCTGTGTGTGCAGTTGCTCCATCTTGCTGGAACCTAATGCTATTAAAACGGATACGTGTTCGGCGCAGTTCTGGGTCAAAAACTCCTTCGACATCTTTAAATACCGGTCACCATTGACAGTTGACAGTAGCACGGCTTTTGCGTCATCTTTTATTATACACCCCACGTAGGAAATAATCCCAAATACGTTAGAAGCCTGGTCCTTCCAACAGAATCTTGGTGGCCTTCTTTTACACCGACCATCAAGTTCATTGTACAAAACTTTTAATGGTGGGCCATACATTTACCAGAGTATTTTTCTCTCGAACGCTCCCAACATTGATTTAACCACCCAAGTTTCTGTGCTATACAGAAAGACAGTTAAAATCAACGTTTGGTTCAGTAGGATTCTTGTTCGTATATAGAGAGATTTATCAGTATATAACATGTGTTAGTAACCTATACTCTCCTCTTAAAATCCAAATAGACATAATTTGCTTTAAGAACAGGGGAGTCGAGGTAGATAAATTAGTCTACCATCCCAAAGTTATAGTTGTCATCGATCGCACAGTATCCCAAGAGAGTTGAATCCTTGTAAAATGATTTCATTAATTAACTATACTCTCCTCTTAAAATCCAAACAGACATCATTTGCTTTAAGAACAGGGTAGTCGATGTAGATAAATTCGTCTACCATCCCAAAGTTATAGTTGTTATCGATCGCACAGTATCCCAAGAGAGTTGAATCCTTGTAAAATGATTTCATTAATTAACTTTGTTTTGCGCTCCTTTATCACCGAGCCTATTTTTGCTGATTACTTATCAATGTTGGAGAAGGCTGCAGTAACATCTCACAGTTTTCTGCCAATAATGTTTATGTCATCGGCTTTTGTTAAAGATGGCACTAGTTGTCTTTACGAGTACTGCAGTTTTCTAATGCAACTTTAAAATCAACGAAAATTTCCAGAATTTATCTTGTCGTGAATATCTGGTCAGTTGTTGAGTTACCAAATCTGAAGTCACACCGTTAAAGCCCATGCATGTTACCTAAAATCGGCTTTAATCCTTCACATATCATATTTGAAGAGACTCTATAAGCGATGGGTGGAATTCTGATATCGCGACTGTTTTTACAAACACTGGGTTAGCCTTTTGTTGAACACAGGATATTGGTCACTCAAATTTCATTCGCCAGGCATGCGTTCCTCTAGTCAAACCGTATTTGGGAACTGATGCATGTTGTTTGCTCTTCGTCAACAGTCTTAAACAGCTCTGACCACAGGCCATCAGCTCCAGCAGTTTTGTTGTTTTTAAGCCGAAATACTGCTATTCTGATCTCTTATGCCATCGTCGGTAATTGTTATGATTTTTTCACCTGAACTGTCATCGGGATCTGGAAGCTTATAAAAATTTTTCCATAATTTCGTTGAAAAGTCGAGTTAACTCTAATTTTAAAATGGATGGAAAACGAAACTTTAATGATACAATATATTAACAGTACCCACATCTTAGGTTGTTCTATATAACGATTTTTTCCCGATATTTCATTTTGTGCATGACGTGGAAATTTTGTCGTTTTTCAATGCTAAATTTCTATTGAAAAAAAAAAACCAGTGGAAAATTTCAGATGGAATTTATATAGATTTACTCTAGTCAGTTAATCAGTTAGACGGACATGGTTAAAACGCCTTGAAAATGTCTGAAACGAATTTCGTCTAAATTTACATAACACTTAACACGATGAAGGGTTACAAGTTTTCTCGTATAGAATGGTTTACATCTATAATTATGATTGAGAGTTGAAAGACTATTAATACTTTTTGGAAGATCAAAATTTGGTTTCCACATTTTTCCAGCAAATTTGTTTATTTCCAATATTAGATAAATACGGCACACCCTACTTTCCTGATGCATGTATGTAAGTTGCCTATCGCAATCAACATTACTGCCAATAATCTTCTAAACATCAATCAAGGAAAATGTATATAAATTCAGACATGTCTTAAACTGTTATACAAAATATGCCATAACACAATCCTACATACATATGTACATACATCTTAATACGTTTCGTAAATAGTTTACAGCTGTAATCTCTAAATGCTAAAAATTTATATTTGATAGTTCGACATAAACGGAGATTAAATTTGTGAGAAATTTAAGATACTTCTTCTGGTGTATGGCTAATAATAGATTTACAATAAGGAAACGCTCTTAATGTATTTGCATACACTTACACTAACACCCACACACGTACTCTCACAAGTACGACCAACACTTAACAAATACAAATAAATTTCCGATTTGTTTAAACGAACTGACATTAGCATTTCTTGTGTTTGAAAGAAATCCTGAATGCATTTTACAGCCACATGCAAAGAACACAAAGGGGGAGAATATATTTGGGGAGTATGAAAGGAATTTGTTGTTACGAAAACAAAGAACAATGGCAGCAGAGCAACAAAGCAGCGAATAAATAAACACATACATTTAAGGCACTATACATATCAAATAATACTCATAGGTATTACACATCGAACTAGGTACGACTGTGTGTGTGTGCATGTATTACGTGGGTCCTTCTGGAAATGCAAATGCTGGTGAAGGTCTTACACAAAATGAAAAGTTGATAGATACCTTAAGAAACCGGTTTAAAAAAAAAGAAGCTTAAACTTGATTTGAAAAACCAAAACATTTTTTTTTTGGAATTAGGGTTTATACGAAGATTTACACTGAAAATATTAAAAATATGTAGTCTATTTTATTCCATTTAAACTATATTTAAAACAACTTTAATATTTAAATTAAAACAGTTTTGTGAAGAAAACTTGTTTATCGATATTTGTACGGGGAACAAACAATCTTCATGGAACAAGAACCATTAGTAAGTAATTTTTTACAGAAAAAAGTGTCCGCTTTCAAAATTATATTTTGGCCTGAAAGACAAATGAGAAGAGAGCCGTTAAAAAATTCGCAATGAAATTACAAAACATTTATCGATTTACTGAAGACAACTTCCCACTTCTTGTCGTGGAATTAACAGTTTTCACAGAAAGATTAAACAAAAAATACTCCCCAAATTTATTAATCAACTTGCGAAATCATTTAGTCTATATATTTTACTGTGTAGTTTCATAATATTTGCTACTGTGTTAAAAATAAAATCCAGTTATTACTTTTCTTAAAAAAAGTCGTTAATTATTCTTTTAAATTTTTTCATATCTTTGAACATACGAGAGGGGTCTTAAAACTAGCCGCCGCCACATATAGATGGTGCCAGTAGTTTGAAAAAAAATTATTTTGGTGAAAAATGGCAACCTTATAAACAACTGTTTTAGGTTTCAAGGCGCCAGCTCAATATCTCCATTCGAAAGGTCCAACCAACATTAAAACCGACATAGATTTTACCCTGAGGAAGTCAGCTCCTTCGTTTACGACTTAAATATTGGGTAGCACAATTTAAACGAGCTGCCAAGACGAACACCACGCCAAGCACAGCTAAGAAAATACACAAAATGGTACGACAATTTACGTCGGCTGAAGGTGCGTGACCTAACTGAAATGAATGGCATTTCAAAAAGTGGTATATGAGTACATCGTATATTGACTGAAGATTTGAGGATGAGAAAACTGTCCGGAAGATGGGTGCCGCGCTTTCTTTCAATAGAGCAAGCGCAGCGTCGTGAATATGTTTCTGAAGAGTGTTTAGCGATGTTTCACTGCAATAAAGACGTATTTTTGCGTCGATTTATAACTATGGATGAGACATGGTCCATCGCTTCACACTTCAGACACACCAACAGTCAAAGCAATGGACTGGAATTGGTGAATCGTGTCCAAAGAAGGCGGAGACGGTTCCATCTGCATGGCTTCTGTTTTCTTGGATGCTCTTGGTGTTATTTTTGTTGATTATCTTCAGAAAGAAATAACCATCAGCGGCGAAGAATTTGCTAATTTTTTGCAGCGTTTCGCAGATGGAACCGCCTTCGTCTTTTTGCGACACTGTTTTCGCATCCCAGTCCAGTGCCTTGATCGTTCGTTCATCTGAGGTGTGGAGTGGTGGACCCATGATATAAATCGGTGCAATTTTTTTTTATTGCGGTGAAACATCGCCAAACACTATACTGAAATGTCTTCACTGCGCTATTTGTGCTCTTTTGAAAGCAAGCGTGGCACCCATCTTCGGCACAGCTTTCTCGTCTTCAAATCTTTGACCAATATACGGTGTATAGCAGGTTTTGAAATGCCTATCATTTCAGGTAGCTCACGCGCCTTCCAATACAAATTTTGCAAATTTTCTTAACCGTATCTGGCGTGCACACCTTAATTGGCTGACCACTACAGTTTTCGTCGCGGCATCTCGAAAAGGTCTTGTTTAAACTCAGCTACTCAATATCGTAATCAAAGGAGCGGACTCCCCAGAGTTGGATCTAGCTCGGCTTTAATATTAGTTAGATTGAGACCTTTCAAAGAGAAATATTGAATTGCATAACGGTCACTAATTCTTTTCATGTTTACAAATTCACTCCGATCGTTTACTTTTGCTAGCTCAAATAAAAATATTAAACAACGTGGCGCCTTGAAGTTTAAAACGTATGTTTTACAAGGTTGCCAGTTTTCAGCAAAATATTTTTTTTCAAACTACAGCCACTATCTATGTATGCGTCAGGTCGGTTAGCTTTGGGACCGCTCGAGTATGTACAAATCTACTGAAGAAGATTTTCTGAAGAGTCTGAAGAGAGAGGCATATTATCACATATCAATTATCATGGTTGAAATACAGCAATTTAAATATTTTTTAACAATCTATTAACAGTAATGCTCTAAATACCGCAGATCTTTCACTTGGGGTACAAATTATAACATTTTTTTTTTTTTTTTTTTTTTTTGAATAACTTTTGTCACGTGATATACTTAACAGCATAAGCTAAGCTGAGATTTTCGTTGCTTCACAAATTTGAATTTCTGTCGTATCCTCTCGGCCGTACACAGACTTCTATCACTCTTTCTGTTTAGCTTTTGCCATTGAATATGCAACCTTAACAAGCTATAAATCCTTTCGAAGTAAAAACAAAAGTCGTCCAATAACAACAACAGCACAATTTACAATCTCAATGTTCTGGGTACAACAGCTTCAACGACAACAACAATACGAAAACAATAAATTATTTATACCTTTTGAATTGCAATCGTATTGGCAAAAACAGAAGAAATCGAAGAATCGAAAAAATCACATCATCATCAATATAATAGAGAGTGAGGGAGAAAAGAAGGTGAATAATGTTGTGTACACACATGTTTATACGGGTAATATTGAGGAGAATAGAATAATACAAGGAGAACGAAGTGAACTCAGTAAAACAATTAAAAAAAAAAAAAAAAAAATCAAATATTTTTATAGTTTTCTGAAATATTATTCTGAATTACCGCTTAGTCACAAATGCTGCAACGAAGTTTTTTTCCAGAAGTTTTTTTTTAGCGAATTTACTTTACAAATAATTTGTTGTACTATGAATATTTTTCAATTGTCCATCGTTTCACTATTGTCACGTTTGCTAGCATACTCGACATTCGTTTATAAGGCTCTCAAATCTCCCTACATACATTCGAGCGACAAACATTATACCGGGTTACCCATTTTTTAATTTCAAAGGTAGAGTTAAATATGATGATGAAACTTTTATTTCATTGTAATGCTTGGACCTTGTCGTAATGTGCGAAATACAATATCATTTAAATGGCCGCCTCTGAATTGTCTGCAACAGTGGTTTCTTTTCAAAGTTTTCAATCACTTTTTCTCACATTTCACTCGGTATCTCAGCGATATCTTGAGGAATGGTAGTTTCCAAATGGGGCATCGTTTAGGGATTATCCGAATAAATACGGTCTTTGACGTAGGTCCCTAAAAAAAGTCCAACGGCGTCAAATCGGATGATTTTGATGGCCAACTGACGCCGCTTCCTGGAGACATCTTATGCAATAAAGCCAAAATCAGTCATGTTGTGTGGCTCGTAGCACCGTCTTGTTGAAACCACATATCGTCAAATTCATAATCTTCGATTGCAGGCCAATTTTGGCACGTACTTCGCTGCCACACGCTTCATGGCCAAAATTTCGAAAAGATTCCATGGCATGAGCCAATCGATATGCCGGCATCGTAAGCTACAGGCTGGAGCAACAGAACGTGCATATTTAAAAAATAGATTAAAAAATAAATATAAAAGGTATAATTAATATAAATTTAAGGCATTGTAGAGTAATAAATGGAGTTTATTTTTTAAAAATAACATCATCTAAATGGTGACCCTCTCTACGACGGCACTCCTCTAACCGCAAACGAAAATTATTGAAAACTTTCTTCAGTAATACTGGTGTAATGGCTGCCATTTCACCACGGATATTCTCCTTGAGCTGAACGATGTTTCTTGGATTATTACTGTAGACTTTGTGTTTGAGGTATCCCCACAAAAAAAAAAGTCAAGAGACGTCAAGTCTGGACTACGTGGGGGCCATGGGATATCACCTCTTTTCGAAATCAGTCTGCCAGGGAACATCTGCTTCACCACCGCCATGGAGTCATTTGATGTGTGACAGGTAGCTCCATTTTGTTGGAACCAAGTTCTGGAATTCACTATTCTTGAACTTTCAATTTCTGGAGCCAGAAATCCGTCCAACATCTCAACATAGCGTTCCGTATTAACCGCGACGTTTTGGCCCCGCACATTTTCGAAGAAACAAGGACCAATTATTCCTCTGCCAGAGATTGCTGCCCATACTGTCACTTTAGGACTATGCAATGGTTTCTGGTGTTTGATTTTGGGATTTTCACTGTTCCAGTAACGACAATTTTGACGGTTTACAAACCCATTCATAAGGAAATGAGCTTCGTCAGAGAAAAGGATATTGTCAAAATTGGAAAATCGATTAAGCATTTCATTAGCAAATGCGAGCCTTGCTATGAAGTCAGACTCTTTCAATTCTTGTGTTAATTGCAGCTTATATGGATGCAGTTTAAGATCCAGTGTTAAAATTCGTTGCAAACTTCGTCGTGATAATTGTAAAACAGACGATCTCTTGCGAGTCGACATTTGTGGATTTCCTCGTACTGACTCCATAACTCTCTCAACATTTTCTTCGGTCCTAGATGTTCTTGGGCGACCATTTGCTTGTGGTTGAAATGTTGAACCGGTCTCTTCAATTCGCTTTACTCATATTTTAATTAAATTAGCACTCGGAGCTTCACTAATTCGCCGTAGTCCATATTCAGCACAATTGGGGTCCTGTCCCACATGAAATATCGAATTCCTGTCAAATTTCCAACTTGGAAATTTGTATCGTAAATGTTTGTGGTTTAGAATTAAATAAGGATGTTAACGCAATCTCTTGGAAAAGAATCAACTTGCAATAATTCTTAGTGATCTGTTCTTCCGCTAACCAATGCTTAAATTATTATTTTTACGGAGGTAAACAATCGAATGGAGTGAATCTCCGCCTCCTACCAAGTTCATTCTCTTTGGCATTCTATTCAATATTCATAGATCCAAATGTCTGCCAAAGGAAGATGGAATGAAAAGCCATTGAAGCAAGTAAAAACGCAAAAACATGACCTGACAAAAGATAAGGTCGAGCGGGGCACAAATGTGCCCATAGCTCAATTGAAGGAAGGTTATTTGAGGCTTAAGATGGTGCACCGAAGATTAAGGCATTCTCCAACTTTAATATATAGGTGACATCTAACAAATTAATTTATTACCCACAGAATTTAGTAGCAATATCGCCTACGACATATGGTGGGAGATTTGGTTCGCTCTGGTCGGTCAACGACGCCATTAACTGAAGTTAATGAAATGGTGACTGACAATCGATATATAGGTTTGACCGGTTTGACAGCCTCTGAATTTTTAACGTCTCCCCAATTAATTCGCATCATTTGTCTAAATATAAATCTCAATTACGTAAAGATGACAGAAAACATATTGGCATGAGAAAATTCCAAAGCCACGTTCATGAAAGCCATTACAGCTGATTGTAAGGCACGAGTTTCATATTTAACGCCAGATGGCGCCCTTCAACTGAGGTAAAACCGATCGATTTTTTTAATTATCGCAACCCTGTACACTTGAAATTCTTGCCAGATGTTCAGATAATAAATGAAGAATATCATCTGGACGTTATGCGGTTTTTGTAGGAGCAAATTCATCGGAAAGGGTAAATTTCCAGAAAATGTTTTCAAAAATTTTTTGATGATTTCGGAAGGTTTTATATTATTATATTACATTATATTATTTCGGAAGGTTTTAACTTTGAAGGCGATACAATAAATTTAAATGTGTTATAAATAAATCTAGTATTTTTTGGATAGAATGGAAGAGCAATATTTTTTATAATTTTTGAAATAATATACAGAGAGGCGCACAAATCGTGCTGCAAACACAATATCAATGCCAATGAGGACCGTTATTTAAAGATGTTGAAGGAGTTGCTTACCCAGAACTGCACCGAAGACGATCCGTTCCAACAGCATTTGGTTCAAGCGAAATGAAGCAACTGCACACATAGCCAGACCGTTTATGGCGGAGCTCCAATGAAAATTCTCAAACAAATTAATATCCAGAAACTCCACTTTCCGCTGGCTCCTAAGGTCACTTGACTTGACTGCACCAGAATTTTTTTCTATGGGGTTATATCAGGCAAGTGGTGCATAAAACGAAACCAAGAAATTTGACTGAATCCATTAAAACAATAATTGCGGCTATTCCGACTTCAACCCTTCAGGGCGCTATGAATAATTTTTTGATTAAGTGGCGCATATGCGTTAATGAACGTGGAGGTCATTTATGGTCTACCATCTTCGAAACCAATTAATTATATAAAATAAAATCGAATTTACTATACAATAAAAAAATTATTGAAATAAATTGATTAAAAGAAAGTTATGCGAATTCCTTATTGTAGCACACTTGGTGTGCCACCCAGTATTATATTATATTAATATTATACAGGGTGGGCCATAAGGGTGTTGGCGGTTTATATATTCAATTAAAAAAAAATACGAAACATAAAAAAATATATTTGTATTTTTAAAAAGTAGAAGCATGGGAATTTTTAGGACTTACAAATTTTGGAAAACTCGTTGAAAAGTTGTTCTCGGTATTTTGTTACTTTCCTGAATAATGTTCCTCTTCAACTGCTCTAAATTGGTCGGATTATTCTCGTAGACTACCGATTTGAGGTAGCCCCATAGAAAATAATCGCATGGAGAGAGATCGGGGCTACGTGGAGGCCATTCAATATCCCCCCTTTTCGAAATGAGTTTTCCAGGAAAAACATTTTTCAGCAGCTCTATGGATACCCTAGAAGTATGACATGTGGCCCCATCCTGTTGAAACCACATCCTCGAGGTATTGCCTTGAAGTTCTTGCAAAGCTGGCACCAAAAAGTCTGCTAGCATGTTGCAATAATTGTTCGCTCTAACCGTCATCGCATGCCCTCTTTCGTCCTCAAAAAGGTATGGTCCAATAATACCGGTTGACGTTATCCCAGCCCACACGGCAAGCTTAGGGCTGTGAAGTGGACGTTCATGCAAGCGTCGGGGATTAGTCTCGGACCAGAACCGACAATTTTGGTTGTTCACATGGCCATTGAGGTGAAAATTGGACTCATCACTAAAAATCACGTTGTTGAAATTGTTGAACCGCTCTAGCTTTAAATTGACAAAGTTAAGTCGGTTATTGGCATCATCGGGTTTTAATTCTTGGACTATCTGAATCTCATAAGCCTTCAAATGCAAATCACGTTACAAAATTCGTCGTAAGGTTGTTTTTTTGACATCCATAGACTGATTTCTCTTACGTGTTGACTGTTACGGATTTCGCTGAACTGATACACGAACACGCTCCACAATGTCGGCTGATCTTGCAGAAACTGGGCGACCACGAACCGTAATTGGTACTGTTGAGCCGGTTGTTTCGAACGTTCTGATCCGTTTTCGTATCACATTGGCGCTTGGAACATCACTTAAATCGTGTAAACCGTGTTTATGCCGATACAAACGTCGTACAGTAATCACTGATTTATTGTTTTGGTAATACGCTCGGACACAAAATGCACGCTGCACTCCCGTGTACGGCTCCATGGCGACTAAATTTCCAGGAAGCGGCGCAGCGAACAACATATCCCCCCGCCACCCCGCGCCGCGCGTTACCGAGAAATTGAATAATTAAATCGCCAACACTCATATGGCCCACCACGTATTACATTATATTTTTCAAATTATGAATGGAGGTCTATCTCGGAGCAGATTGTGTGATGTATTCTGTGGCCAAAACGAAGCCAATTTACAGGAGATTAAAGTAGGGTTTTAGCAAATTAGAACATTACGAACGCGTTTCTAGTGCTAAGGAGGGAAATATACGTGGAAGTAAACAGAATTTATCATTCTTATCTTAAATTCTATAAAGTAAACCTGCCGGGTAAATAGAAAAGGTTTGCTATAACTGGTTAAGATAACACAGATTGCATCGTATAGGGTGATTTTCTTAAGATTTAAGTTTTTCAGGTTGGCAGCACTGGTTGGTAATGGCGTCCAAACGTCATCTCCCAAAGTGAAAAATGTACAGTATACTCTGCCATTTCATTATGGTATGACGGATGACTTACCACAACGTCTAATTTGTGGTGAATGGGCCGTACAAAAGTTTTATCGAAAAAATTGTGTTCAGCGATGAGTCTCATTTCTTGCTGAACGGATATGTACACAAGCAAAACTGTCGGAGGAGTGATGAACAGCCACATGCCATACATGAATTACCGATGCACCCCAAAAAATGACAGTCTGGTGTGGTTTATGGGCTGGTGGCAGCATCGGTCCATTTTCCTTCAAAGAGGACCGTCGAAGAAACGTTACCGTCGATCTTTTTTTTGCCCCAATTGGCTGAGTTGAACTTGGTTGACATATGGTTTCATCAGGGCGGTGCAACATGCCACACTGCGCGTGAAGCAACGGATATGTTGAGGGATGAATTTGGTGAGCAGCTAATCTCTCGATTTGGCCCTGTGAGTTGGTCCCCAAGATCTTACGATTTAAAACCTCTTGATTATTCCTTGTGGGGTTATGTCAAGTTGTTAGTCTATGTGGACAAACCGAACACTATTGAAGTCATACAGGATGACATAACACGCGTTATTTGTGGAATACAGGTCGAAATGCCCGAAAAAGTGACGAAAAATTGGACCTTTCGAATGGACATTTTGAGACGGTGCCACGGACAACATTTACATGAAATTATCTTTAAAAATTAAATGACAAAGAGCAATTTATCGATTGCAATAAAAGATTGTAACATATGATGCAAATTTGAGCGTTTTATTCGGTTTGGAAAAAAACTACGATTAAAAACTCACCCATAGTCTATGATTTATCTAATATCTGATGATAAAATAAGCTTAACAGAAAAATTTAAGTTATTTTCGGAGGCAAAATTAATTTCGATTTCTATAAAAAATGAAAAATTTTCATCACATCAGTTACAGTATTTTATACATGAACCAATATTTGTTTTGAAGTCACATCTAGCCAACACGAAGAGTTTTCCATAAAATACCCAACTATTAAATTATGATCCAACCGAACCTGATTAAGAAATGTTGGCCTGATGCTTGTAAACCAATTATTATCCGTTTATCCAATGCCTGGGCACAACAACGAGCCAAATTAATGAAACTCAAACATAGCTGAGACATCGTTTCATAACAAACTTTACTTTGGCTACATAATCGAATTGGCCCTAAATGCAAATGCTTCTTAATCACTTTATACACAATTTTGATGCAGTACATTCGTATACTCCTATAACGCACTGACTGCATTTCATTAAAGCAAACGACAAATGACAACTTTTCATTTTATACCAAGAGCAACAAAAAATTTCACTCAATTTTAAACATATTCCAAACGTTACTTTTGGTTTGACTAAAGCTAAAGTTTATCGTGTAATGGCAGTATTTTAATGAGACGAAGGAGGCAACTGAAGCGGCTTTGTTGCAGTATCCCTAATTTAAACTTGGGACGACAACAAAATGGTGTGGTAGATACACTTAGATCGTCCCTAATGTTGCCATAGAATGTTGTGTACAGCCAGAAGCTAAAATTTTTGTATGCTGTGTAAACAGCTTGCGATGGATGGCATGACAATTTGAGGAATTTTTTCCTAAAGAGTTCAATGTTTTAGTTAACATGTTGTATATAAATGCTGAAATAATCACACGTCCCTCGTATTGTGCTCGCCTAGTTAGTGTCATATTGAAAGAAATGACATTTTAGAGTTTATTTTGTTGTTGCTATCGCATAGAAGACGGAAAATATGCAGAAGTTAAATAGCCCAAAAAGCCAAACTCATGTTTCAGTTAATCCGCTAGGAATTTAGCCACAACATCTAAATAATGAAGAAATATGAAATAAATGAACGAGCATTCGGAAGCGGATGTGATTAATAGGAAACTACTGGCCTATGATGGTAACTTTTCACCGAACTGGAGACCAACATCAAATGGTACATCTGATTTCACATAATTATTAAAAAAAAAAAAACAAGTTCTGGAACATGAGGAAGCTTCTCACATTCATTAAGTTTACATGAAACCTATTTTTAGACTGCCTGATTATAATCTGCAGTTTAATGGCAACTTCGAGAGAGTTTGTTTACTCTTCAGACACCGAAGATGTGACACATTCTTCCTTCGGCAAATAATTCAAATATTGGACATATTCAAACTACTTTCAATTAACAACAGAGTTTTCTTTTATTTTCATTGCTCCTTGAACTGCCGTCATTTATTCTAAATCCACGACATCATTTTCGTTCCCTAAAAGAACGAACTTCGAAATAACATTTCATATAATGTCCGCGAGCTGTTAAGGGAATGGACATCCAAATTTCCAATTTCTTTGGGCAGGTATCAACTATTGTCTGAGATGCTATAAATACGAGTATATAGGTATATATTCCTGACAGTCCAAAAAATCTGTGTTGATCTAAGCAGGCCCATGTGTCCGCGTGTTTGTTAAAACACTATAGAAGTTGCACTGGTGGAAATAGGAAGCTAAAATTCTGCAGTGGAATGTTTTTCACCAGTAAAATATTTGATCACACATAAGAACAGGTGGTAATCACTAGGTGGACTATAAGGTAAATGCATAAGAACCTACCAAACAACCTACCAGAGCTTCTTCAAATTCGCTATGTGTGCGGCTTGAAACTGTTCTGGTGAAGCACTATTCCTTTCTTATTGTTTAACTGTTGATAATACAGATACGAAATAAGAGTTTGGCCAGAGGGAAGGAAGAAGGAAGATTTTTTGCCATTTTCACCAACCGTACAACAAAGCGGTCAGGATGTCAGTAATGGCTCGGCCACCGTTTGCGCCTGTTTAACGCGATTCGTTTACTACAGTTTTCAATTGGCGTTGTCGGAAGAGGCCCACTTTTCATCACCAGTCATCATCCGTCTCAGAAATGAAAAATGGCAACATATAAAACATATAAGTTTCAAGCAGCCACATTGCTTAGTATTTGGATTTGAACCATCAAAAGTGAAGGATCTCAGTGATTTTGCAAACATTGACAAAATTGGTCATGTAATTCAATATTTCCATTTGAAAGATCTCAGTCCAACTAATATTAAAGCCAAGCTAGATTCTACTCTGGGGGAGTCTGTTCCTTCATTTATAACTGTAAAATATTGCATAGCAGAGTTTAAACGAGGCCGCACGTAGTGTTCTACCAATTGAGGTGTCCACACCAGACACGGTTAAGAAAATCCTCAAAATGGTGTTAGATGAGTGTTGGCTGAAGATGCGTAAGCTAGCTGAAATTATTGGTGCCGCGCTTGTTTCAATAGAAGTAAGCACTTCTGAAGCACAGTTTTCTTGCCTTAAAAAATATACAAAAAAGTAGCTTTGAGTTGCTATAAATAGCAAAGCAAAAAAAAATATACCAAAAGAAAATTCCAGAAAATTCCAAACTTATAGATATATGCATGGAATAAAAATTAAATTCAAAGCGTTCAATTTGAATATACATAAATTAATTACTTGCCATGCCAATTCGCCTAAGCTTAATTCTTTTATAATCTTACGTTATATATTTCGGCTTCTAACATAAATAAGCTACAGAGAAGACAATTAACAATTAATGCGCCAAATTTGTGGTGCCCCATGGCATATTAGGAATAATAACATACCCAAGGATTTAAACATTCCTTATATTACTGAGGAAATAAGAAAATTAAACAGGTCATATATGTCGAAGTTGTCCTCCCACTCAAACCCACTTGCTCAAAACCTTCAACATTTTCCCGGTCATATACGGCTAATAAGAAAGGACACGCTAAACTTGGTTCGGTGATACAAAATTCTGCTCACCAAAAATAAGATCCGGCAATGGCAGGATACTTTAGTTTAAGATAGGATTCAGATTCGAATACTTATTGTACATTTCAAAAGAAAGATTCAGTACAGAAAATGAATGGGGAAAAAATATATATATATTTCTATATTTTCAAAATTTGCTGACCGTCACGAAATCCAGAGTCAATATACTACAGTAAACGAAACTATTGTCGGTATATGATTCAGCGCTGATTAAAACTGATTTTTAGTGTCTTCCTATAGTTGCTCAGAAAATACTGATAAGAATAAATGTGTCGTTCTCCTTTCAGTAGGAAACATGTAAACCGATTAAACTATAATTGGTTGCTCCAAAAAATGACCTCTAAATTAATTAAAAATTGAAGTTTCAGCTGATTATTAAAATCAAACCATTTTAATTTTTGTAAACGACTACTAGCAACTGTAAGCTTACTTGGAATACTAATGACTTTAGCTTCAATTACAGAATGTTATGATTTGTCTCCCTTTATTACGAAGCTGTCACCATCCCTCGCATCACAGCTATCTGTGACCTTCAAAGCGCTTAATATGCAAAATGTGGCATTTATTTTTACAAGAATAACATTGTCTGCAAGTGCTTATTAAAGGAATAATAACTGAGCGGTAATAAGCATAGCCAGCAATTTGCTATAATTTATACTACTAAAGTGGAGTAACAACAAAGAACATCAAATTTTCTATAGAAATATAAAACTATATAATTTCAACCACCAAGCGAAAAGCAAATATATTCCTATTAAATGCTCAAAAAATGTTGAGTTAAATTAGTACTATAATCATGCACTGCAAGGTTTCACTATTTTTTCTATTTTTCTAAATATCCTTCGCATCGGTGATAAAGTCACTGGCACACAAGTCCGGTCACTAATCTGTTACCTTCCACACAATGTAAGTGTACATAATTACGTTTTGGTAACTCGATGTTATTGTAACGTTATAGTTAGTATTGTGACACTTTAATGATTTTTTAATTAGATCATTTGTCGTAATAATGAAACGTGTCATTACGACAATTTCTCAAGCCCAGCGAGAAAGGACAGAGACCTTTCAGTGGCAACGATAAATGATAGTCGTGCTACCATAGGAATTAGACGTTGGTGTTTTCGGCCATGATACAGATTTCATTTATTTATTAATACTCGTACAAATAAAGCAATTCAACATTGTACAATTACAAGAGTATGTTGTTTTACGTTGCCATGGACATAAATTCGTTAGAGAATACATCGTGCTCCCCAGTAGAGCAATTCATATAAGTGTAAAAGTGTTCCCCCTATGAAATGACAAGAACTAGAATAAAATGAAACTAACTACAAGTAGTGGAAAGAATAAAAGATATGTAGATGTCAGAGACTGGCCGCCTTCTCTGATGTATTTCGAGGCAGAAATCATGCTAATTTGTACAATTTCTCCCAGAGAGGCAAAATATATTTCTAGTATGCTTTAGAATGAAATCCATAATTTTTCTAATTGATTTTTTAGTTATCTGTATCTTGGATTGTATAAGCGCGATTGGACTACTACAGATTGCATTAAAACTATACGATTTTGTACTTAAAAAACTGGTCAAACGGTTGTGTGACTCCTGAACTCAGTAACGTGTAAGATGGCGTACAAAATTACCACTGACAAAGAAAAAATTTGGTATCGTGGAACTTATTTCCACATCAACGTCAACTTTATTAATTCATTCGCACGTACAAAGTTGCTCTATTTATACTAAAATGACCTATTCTAGAAAATGCTACGATATTTCAGAGAGAACACATATTTACATAATGAGTGCAACAAAGACAAACATATTTACAGAATAGTGTTGTTTATCATAGACTTAATTGTAGAATGTTCTTATTTACATAACAACAGAAAAGGAGATAGCAATAGATTATATAATGGGAATGAGAGGAACAAACATAACTTACTGTCGTAAACGTAATTCTTGAAAAGTCCTATTTACAGATAAAGAGGGAAAGAGATTACATACAATATCCTACTTAAATGTTCTGGGAGTGGTTTTGATGATCTTTCTAGAATATACACTTAGAGAAATTACACTTGCATATTACAAAAATATGCGATATTTGTCAAATTTTCCCTCGATAAAGGCAAAAAAGTAAGCCAGGCGATAGCAAATTTGAATTGCATTTATGGCCCTGATGCTGTAACATTCAATCATGCGTAATTCTTGATTTGTGGATTCCATACCAGTAATTTTTACTTCAAAGATGCTTTATGCTCTAGAAGCCTAATTGTCGATAAAATAATAGAAATCTGTAATTCCGACCATGATTTTAGCACGGTTTCGAAAGCCCAGTAGCTAAGCTTAAAAAAAAAAATCATGTGGAAGCACTTGAATAAGGCTGGATTGAGAAAGAAGCTCAATGTGCAAGGCAAATTTTTAAATTTCGCGGGCTACGTACATTCAACTTTTGATTATTATTTTTTTTTTATGTTAATACACTCATCTCGAATATGTGTCGACGGTTTTATCCACACAGCATGTTTAGTTTGTGTGTGGGAGGCATAAATAGGACACGATTTTCTGCTGTCAATGTAGTTGTAAAAAACAACTTCAAGGACCGAATGTCTTCATGAGAATCGCTACTGACTCGCAAAAAATCGACTTATTTGGAATGATCTTGTTGGTGAAAAAGTCGTCATAAGACAATCTTGTAAAATTCGACTGGTCCTATTCTTTGACAACAGGGGCTCTAGTTTCTATGAAATAGGCGTAATGGAATTACCTTGAAAATAGCAACAAGTTGTCAAAAAAGTTAACTTAAATGGTATCGTTCTAACTATACTATAATAAATAAAGCCTTCAATATATTTTGGATTTTTATTATACTTTATATTATATATGAGAAGAGGCTGATTTTTTTAACACGCATATTCATGTCACGATAATTCGGTCATCGTTCATAAAACTAAGGGATGCAGTATGTAAAATTTTGCCAGCAGGCAAGAACACTCTTTTGGAAAACTAGAAGTTTTTAAGAATTTTTCTAAAAATTGAGTTACATATTTGTTACTTGATAATTATATAGGTATATGATGGGTGCTTATATATGTGGACTTTTGCAAGATTTAGAATTCCAATAAGAAAAACTGCCGGTTTCCTCATTAACAAATTTGCACGCCGCAGTTGTTACAATTGGTGAACGTTGACCCAATAGGAAAAGATATAGCCATATATAATTCCAGTCAGTCTCCGGAAGAAAGACATTTTTTCATAATCATGGCTCAGAATATACTAAGTGGAATCAAATGTAAAATATATGCCGATTCACTCAGAATGAAATTCTGAAACAATTTAATTTCATTTCAATTCAATTCAATTTTTCAGCACATGAATTTCAGTAAGATGAATTGAATTACGTATACTTACATCCAACAGGCGTTTGTTTCGCCTAAACAGGCGTGACAAATCGTTAAGATTGACGAAATTGAATTAAAAGTTGAAATTAATGAATTGATGAATTTATGGAAGATATCAAAAAAGTCATGTCAATGCGTCCATTTTCGTCCTCAGATACCGCCTTTGACAAATCTTTCATACGTC
The DNA here is from genome assembly GCA_019455685.1 of Philornis downsi. Lineage (NCBI taxonomy): Eukaryota > Metazoa > Arthropoda > Insecta > Diptera > Muscidae > Philornis > Philornis downsi. The sequence continues at coordinate 874,053 of JAHXMU010000806.1, forward strand.
AAAATCTAACTGAATTTGGTGCAACTGAACATAAGATATGAAGCTATCGATATATGAATTAAAGCGGTCATTTGTATGAGACTCCTTCTGGTGCATCTCACCAGATTGACAGATCACATTTGCAGTGTGATTGACAGGTCATTTTTTTTAGATTCTGCCTAGAATTATAGATCAATACTGTGGACAGAGATTTAGGTCGCTGTAATCTACGAATTAAAAAATCGATCATATAAATTGACCGATTGATCGGAGATACCCAAAGAGGTCGACCAAGATACCCCAATTACAGTCACCGGCTTCAATCTGGCAAAATATTAGGCTGTACCAAGTCTTATGAAGTTTCATAAATATTAACGGCAGTTATCTTGTCTGTCAATCACTCAGTCAGAAAGCAAGATGGACGGACATCGCTCAATAGACCTAAAAGGTCATGAAACACATTTTTTTTCGACGATTTCAACGATAATCTGAAAGGTGTCATATTTTCGGCCGCGATAGCTACAATCCACGTATTAGGAGTTGCATGGAAAATTTTGAGTTTGGCAAAAATCGGTTAAATATTAAACGTCTGATCGATGTAGTCCATTTACAATTTCCGGCTACGTTCTGGTAAAATAATAGGCGGTACCAAGCTTTAAGAAATTTTCATAAAGATTTACGTCAGTTATCAGACTGACGAACATCTCTTAATCGAGTTAAAAGTTCATGAAACACATTTGGTTCTTTTTTTTAATATTTACATGTCCGGCTATTTGTGAGTTGCATATGAATATTTTCAATCCAACTAAAGTGTGCCATTATGAAGTGACTTCAACAAAGATTGATAAAACATACTCTGGTTTGGCCAAACATTGTGTGTATTGAAATTGAACAACATCGATGTATGTTTTGATATATGAGTAACTCTCTTGGAAAAGGCTTAAATCCACAGATTTCTTCGGAATTCAATCGTATTTAAATGTCATAATTTTTAATTAAAAATGCTTATTTTATAATGGGCCACATCTGTTCATTCTTCGGTATAGAAAGAATTTGACTATAATTGTTCATTATTATGAGCTCCAGAGTGGGAGACAATAATATTATGTACACTCCGTCAAGCGCTAACTAATCAGAAAATCTCTATAATCGAGTATTGAAAATCTTTACAATACATTGATTTTGATTTGCATATACTCATATATTACAATTTCGATCATGGCAAAATATTATCGCACACAATTCATATAGAAATACAATCCAGGTCCTATGGCGCACATCCTGCGGAATCACTACAAAATCCACAGATCGTTTACCTCTGCCATAGTAGCTGTCCAGATAGAGAACACTTCGAATGAATGTTGTTATAAATATTTTACGCAGGTTACACTTTTTACTTTTGTTGACAACTGGCATACTAACACGACATACACACACACATATAGGTGCCTACATCACACACACACACACATGCAATTGTAATAAGACACAAATTCTAGCATAAACATTAGTGCCACCGGCTACAACAGTCGGCCGAAACGGCCAAAAACAAAGTTTGTAAAATATTTATGTTTAATTTCAAATGATTTTTTCATACCTTGTATGGGTTTGTAATGTCCTCGTAGATGTACATATTTGCTAAAGGTGTTTACCATTCGTGAACAAACAACGCCATGTGAGAATGTGTGTGTGTATGTGTGTTGGTGGCAACGCCGCTATTAGGTAGTTGTATTAAAGTTTGTGAACAAATGTTCCAGGATGTCTGTTGTTTTATTTGCCTAAAAAAAGCAATTTGCCTATTTGCATATTACAGCTACATTTTACACGAATACGTTTAAAACATAAACACTTCGAATGTCGACTGTGTGCAGATCAGTATTTAAATAAACAACTTTTTCAGAAAATAGTTTTTCGATTCAATACTTGTATTATGCTGACTTTTTGCGCCGAAATTCCACATAAAAAATGGTCGCGAAAGCTAAATCTTACAACCAAACAATACTATGATTTTTCTTATGTGGCAATGCCACTCTTTTTTTTGGTGGTTTCCAACACTACAATTCGAATACCTTAACTTAATACGACGGCGGTCTCAAAACTAGCCAATCTAACGTATAATAGTGACACTAGTTTGAAAAAGAGTTATTTTAGTGAACAGTGGCAACCTTATAAAACATATATTTTAAGCTTCACGGTGCAACGTAGAAAAAGTAAAAGTAACATTAGTCAGCGTTATGTAATTCAATATTTCCATTAGACAGGTTTCAGTCCAACCAGCATTAAAGCCGAGCCAGATTCTACTCTAGGGGAGTCTGCTCTTTCGTGTACGACTGTAAAATATTGGATAGCAGAGATTAAACGAGGTTTAAAATGCTATTGGATGAGCATCGACTGAAGATACATCGTATATTGGCTGAAGATTTGGAGACGAAAAAGCTGTGTGTAAGATGGGTGCCGCGCTTGCTTTTAATAGAGCAAAAACAGCATCGTGAAGATGTTTCAGTAGAGTGTTTGACAATATTTCATCGCAATAAAGCCGAATTTTTACGCCGATTTATAGAGATAAGACATATGTCCACCTCTTCTCTCCTGAGACAACGGAATAGTCGAAGCAATGGACTGGAATGGGAGAATCGTGTCCACAGAAGATAAAGACGGATCCATCTGCAGGCAAGTTCATGGCGTCTATTTTGCGATACGCACAGGATAATTTTTATTGATTATCTTCAGAAAGGAAAACCCATTGTAAAATGTTATGCCTTTTTCCTTTTGGAACTCAGGTTCTAATTCACCATAGGCGATCTGGGGCGAGCTTAGGAGATCTGAATTCCTATTCGTACTCTGTATCTAACTGACTTACAGAAAGTTTATACTTTCTGAAAAAAGAGGTTAGGGCTCTGAGACTTACATTATTTATTTGAAAACTGAGGTCGGCTTGCGACGTGTTCCTGGTAGTTGTTGAAGTTGCACTTCGCATAGACTCGTGCTCTCGCTGACCGCAACCACGAAACCTCCGTGCACCGCTAGGTTGTCACCTAGGTGTCACAAATAATGGGGTTTTTAAATTTCATGGTTGGATAGGTGGGCTTTTACATCATCCAACAATAGTTAATTTTAAGTTAACTGTAGTTAGTTATTTAAATAATTAATTTTAACTCATGTTTACAACAATTTATAAAATTCATTTATAAATTAGATTAAACGTAATTATATTAAACATCCATCAACGGGGAATATTAGGCTAATTTATTGCAGCGTTTAGGTAATGAAATTGTAGAAAAAGGCCGCATTTGGTTAAATAGAAAGTGTTGTTTCATCAAGATATTGCTCCAGTTCACACATCCACTATAGCGATGGTTAAAGGGAATGAACTGAACTTCGCCTGATTTATTTCCCTTGCACTATTTTATACAGGGTGACGCAACAGAACGTACATATTGCATCATCTTTTTTTGCGGGGTAGAAAGGGCGCGGGCGGGGTCGCGCTTACATCGTTGGGTTGGCGGGCTCATGGAGTTTTAGTCGCTGTGAATCACTTCGACGGGAAGCGTCGCGCATTTTGCGTGCGCGAATTTTACGAGAACTCTCGTTCACATATTGCTACTAGGCGACTATATTGTGCTGAATATGGACTACTTCAAATTAGTGAAGCTCCGAGTGCTAATTTAGTTAAAATATGGGTAAAGCGTTTTGAAGAGACCGGTTCAACATTTAAACCACAAGCAAATGGTCGCCCAAGAACATCTAAGACCGAAGACAATGTTGAGAGAGTTATGGAGTCAGTACGAGGAAATCCACAAATGTCGACTAGCAAGAGATCGTCTGTCTTACAATTATCGCGACGAAGTTTGCAACGAATTTTAACATTGGATCTTAAACTGCATCCATATAAGCTGCAATTAACACCAGAATTGAAAGAGTCTGACTTCATGGCAAGGCTCGCATTTGCTAATGAAATGCTTAATCGATTTTCCAATTTTGACAATATCCTTTTCTCTGACGGGGCTTATTTCCTTATGAGTGGGTTCGTAAACCGTCAAAATTGTAGTTACTGGAACAGTGAAAATCCCAAAATCAAACACCAGAAACCATTGCATAGTCCTAAAGTGACAGTATGGGCAGCAATCTCTGGCGGAGGAATAATTGGTCCTTTTTTCTTCGAAAATGCGCGGGGCCAAAACGTCACGGTTAATACGGAACGCTATGTTGAGATGTTGGACCGATTTTTGGCTCCAGAAATTGAAAGTTCAAGAATAGTTAATTACAGAACTTGGTTCCAACAAGATGGAGCTACCTGTCACACATCAAATGACTCCATGGCGGTGGTGAAGCAGATGTTCCCTGGCAGACTGATTTCGAAAAGAGGTGATATCCCATGGCCCCGACGTAGTCCAAACTTAACGCCTCTTGGCTTTTTTTGTGGGGATATCTGAAAAACAAAAACTATAGTATTTATTTTTTAATCCATTTTTTTAACAGAAATGTAATGTAGAATACATATTATTCGACTAAACGTCATTTTTAGAAATTAATGAGTTTCTTCGGGGCATAAGATAGCAATTAAATGTTTTTAAAAAACTAGTTTCAATAAGTTCTCAGACGAACGGATGCTTAGATAGGCATAGATTGTTATAGTGATCAAAAATATATTTAAAGGGTGGCTGATGAATGTTGCTGCATTAGAGAACTGAAATTTTTTTTAAATTCTTATAAATTATTTCTTCTTTTTTCAGAGGAATTAATATGTACTTTTAATAAGGCTTTCTGATTTTAAAACTAATTGAATTTGAATGACTTCCATCGATGCTCAGTGACACATGTGCGACATCGTTATTCAGCTAACGATGCCCATTAGATAGCAGCGGGAATTGTCTCAGTTATCATTAGAATGTATTGCTTTAAATCAACACAAACTGTTGCTTTTTGTTGGTAAACTTCTTGGCTTCAATAAAAGCACAAAGAAGATAAAATGCTTTTGATGTAGAAAGCAAAGGAAATGTGATTAATTAATTTTCGCTGCAATTCTACCATAACTTGTCCAGTTATGTGACATGTCGGGTCACCTTATTCTCTTCTGTAAACAAAAACTCTTTCAACATCCCTAAGCAAGAACTTGGCAACAACATTTATCAGCCGATCTTGTATTTTTGGAATATCCTTATGCAATTTTTTCTCAATTTTTTGCGTCATAATATCGCATGAGGTTCTACCAGTTCTGCTTACCAGGAGTGGTCCATTTGGGCACTTTTTTCTTAAAAAACGTTCATTTGTTCTTTGGAAATGAAAATACCGCATACCTACGTTATAATATTCGTATTATAGTATAATTTAGAGTGAAAATTGATAGCCGTTTGTTTTGCAAATGGAACATAATTAAGAAATAAATAGGGAACTTTGTGATCTACTTTTTCCTCTGGAACACCAAAACACGCAATGAATGTTTAGAAATTCTCAATCAATTCTAAAATAGATTATGCCTTTGGGAATCCAACATTTAGAGCTGAGTTTATCCTGCAGTAGATTCAAACAAATTAGATTCAAATTATCTGAATCATCCAAAATTGCCTTGTTCTTCTTCACATAACATCACAGTAAAAAAGTGAATCATGAAAGTAGAAATTCACTACAATATTTAGTGCAAAGTAATAAAAATATAGGGCAATCAAATCATAGAATATTCGAATACATGGCACGAATGCCGCAAGTATGCAACTATCATTAATATGATCAATAAATTCTGAAAATAGATTTCATAATTAAGTAAAGCATGCAATGTTGAATTGTCCTCATCTATAATTGTTTAAATTTTGAAAATGAAATATTTATGTAGAAGTGAATGAAAAGAAGTTTTCCATAATAATAAATTTTCCGTCTGATAGAAACTGATGGATAAATATGTATGTGTATTAATCAGCCGTCCTGTATTTTTGGAACATTCCTAAGCAATTTTTTCACCAATTTTTGCACCCTAATATTGCATGACGTTCATCAAATACCGCCAGTTCTGCTTACTAGAAGTGGTCCATTTGGGCACTTTAAAAAAAAAACTTCATTCGTTCTTTGGCAATGAAAATACTGTATATCCACATTAGTTATATATTCTTATTGTAGTATAATTTGGAGTGAAAAATGATAACGTTAGTGGACTTTTGTAAAATTATTTCAATAGAGGACGCAAAGGACACCTGAATCATAGATTTCTCGTCTCAAAAATCTCTATTTTAATACGCTATTTTGGTAATTCCTTAAATAATGAATGCTCATGTCAATCATTTAAATGATTTATGAAAATAGTTTTAGTTAATTTTTCCTAAAGCCTTTTAATCAGAAAGATAGTTCAAAGGATCATGTTATGTTAAAATTTGAAATGTATCCCATACTATAATGGATTATTGAACCATTTTCCAGTTATGGCCACATGATGACTTGATTTTTGAGGGTTTAAATTTGAAATGTATAACCATATGAACCACCAGTGAAAGAATTTGTGCAGTATTGTACAATAAACACTGTTTTCAAAAAATTGTACATCCTACTTATGTTATATAAATAATCCTTTGAAATAAATACCACGAGAATGAACCATTTTTCTAAAACAATTTTTAATGTCTGCTAATGTCGGCTATCTAATATATTACAAGTGTATTAAATAGAATCATTTCCCCTTTCATCTGTTTGCCTGTTAGACATTACCAAATGAAATTTCATCAAAAATTTCCATTTAAATTTGTAGGCCGCCTTTTTGGCCGGCGTTTAAGTCAATTGAGCATGCAAGTGAATAGTGCAATAGATCGAATTGCAGTTGTCCAAAAGAATGACATCTCTCAATGGCTACATACGCTTGTCCCATGAAAATAAAAACCACGCAAATGTTGTCCTTCGTCACAGCAATGGTATCGAGTCGTCAGCTCAGTGCGGAAAAGCCAATACAAACACATACTAGGACTCAGATGCAAGTAGTATATGTACCGCACACATGCACACATACACCCAAGCTCAGATCGCAATCCATTTGAGAGCAAACTTAACATGAATGTCAACACCATGCGGTGTATTTCCGACCAGAAACAGACCTTCGCAATCATACAAAGAGCAAGCCAAAAACTGGACACCAAAAGCAAATTGGGAAACCCATTGTTTAATGAATGATACAAAATACATACCAAAAAGCATACACACACACAAACACGTAGCCACGTATAGGCCATCAACACTTATATATTTGCATTGACATAGAAAATTACAGTGGCGTCCATCAGTTGGTGTGCGCAATGGTTTCCAATTTCAGGTATCCAGAGTGACAACTGACTTCAATCTTTAATCTGCCATTATTTAAGACCTTAAAGGTTTGCATGTAACATAGTGTTGGAACCATGTCCTTTTTCTCGGAATGATGGAATTTAATAAACTAGCACTAGCAGACAAGTGTGCAAATCCAAAGTTGGATAGACGTCATAAGTGCTATGGGTGTTGTACTGGTTCGTTAAAACGCAGAAGACTGAGCCGAAAACGTCCACTTCTTATTTATAATACATCAGAAATTGTCATTCTCTTAGTCGTTTCAAAACTGCCAGACTGGCAAGTCTGTCAGCTGTTAAATAACTGCCATTTGAAGTGCTATTTTTTTAGTAAAAGGCTTGCCATTTTGCGAATATGAATCGTTTAACAACGAAAGAACGCTTAAAATCAATTAAAACTTTCTACAAAAGTGGTGATTGAAATGTGGATACTTTACGTGCATTACAGGGTGATTATGGTCCTCATAATCGACCTACTGTACAAGGAATTGGCAAGATTATAAAGAAATTTGAAAAGACTGGAAGCGTTATAGATGTGGTCAGGCCTGTGCATTATCACAATGTACGCATTGCCGAAAATAACGCTTCTGTTAGTGAAAGTGTGGCGGATAATCCGAGTTTGTCGGTTCCACGGCGTTCTCACCTCTTATGGCTTATTATGTCATATTTTGCATTTGAATTTGCACCTATATGCAAGTTAACACAATATAACCGCGCTCCACCCTAACATAAAAGTTATAGCGATACAAGCGCGCTCCATCCTAACATAAACAGTTCTGCGCTTTGTTGACATCAATCGTCTTGCAATCTCAGCAATATGATATTGTTGCTGATATTGCGTCTAGAAGTAACGGACAGAAATATGACATTACACACAAGGCATAGTTTAAAAGTTTAGTTTATAGTTTTAGTTCGGTAATATAACTCATAGGAATTAGTTATAATTTTTGAATTGTATAAAAAATAAATAAATAAAACACAAACCCGTTTAATTTGCACATAGAATCCAACTCACGCAACAATTAAAGCTGACCATTACAACGCCGTACGAGAACATATTTTGATTCGGTGTTACAGCAACAAGTTTTCAGTGCTGATTTTTCGAACAACATTTTCAGCGAAGACGCTCATTTCTTAGCCGATGGTTACGTCGACAAGCAAAATTGTCGCATAAGGAGCGCGCACAATATAGAATTGATTGTGGAAAGCAATTGCATCCGGAAAAAGTGACGGTTTGAAGCGCATTATGCTCTGGCCGTATTATAACTGGCTGTTTTTGGCCTGCAACAAGACGGTTGCATGAGAAGACCATGGTTATGCAGATAATCCCCAAATGTTGGAGCATTTGAATACCACCCAGCCAATATTCGTGAAGCTATCGTCTGGATGCCACTCCAAATGTGCGAAAAAGTGGTCGTAAACTACTTCAAATGAATCCACTGCTACAACCAATCAAGAGGCGGCCATTTGAAGCACATTGTGTGGCAAAATCCAAGCATTATAATTAAATAAAAATTTCATTAAAATCATAGCTTTATGTGTGTTTTACTTAACTTTACTTCTGACACCGAAAAGTGGATAATTTTATACATACGGTTAAGGAAAAAACTTTATATACACCCTACTATTTTGAAAATCTAGAGAACTAGTGATAATATTAAATATAATTTTGATGCCAATGTTTAAGACATTAATAGTTAAGAATGTTTGAAGAAAAAAAGTTTGAAAAGATTGATCATTTATAAGCTATTGGCGATAAACATAGAAACCGGTGGGAAAAAGTCTACATACAGCATTGGCAACTTTTAGAATGAATAAGAAAAAGAAGAAGATAAAGGGAAAAATCAATCATTTAAAATCAGAAAGAAAACCATCAAAACACCAACAGTACCGAGAACAAGCCGCGATCTGGAAAACCGAAGAAACTTTCAAGACGCGATGTCAGTAGTGTCCTTAAAGAAGTCCATAAAGATCCAAAAATTAATGGCCCAGAATTATCCGAATACCTTGCATGATGTTCGAATATTACTGTTTCATCAAGAACAGTAATAAACGTTTTGTATGATAGCGGTTTTAAAAGAAGGACTGCACGCAAAAAGCCATTTATTTCTGCCAATAATCGTCAACTTCGCCTGGACTTTGATAAGGCACATTTACAGAAGGGAATGGATTTTTCGAAGAAAGTTATATTTACCGATGAAAGTAACTATAATATATTCGGGAATGACGGCCGAAACAAGGTTTGGCGAAAACCAAACACTGCACTTGATCCCAAAAATATTATACCTACTGTGAAACATGGTGGGGGCAGTGTTATGGTGTGGGGAGCTATGGCGGCATCTGGAGTTGGTCGATTGGTTTTTGTTGAAGGCGTTATGGACAGATATCAATATAAGACAATATTGGAACAAAATCTGAAGCCATCTGTACAAAGCTTGGGCCTGGGAAACTAATGGATTTTCCAACAAGACAACGATTCAAAGCATACTGCACATATTGCTCGAGACTGGCTGCACCAAGACAGCTCAATACACCTCCCCAGTCAGCAGACTTCAATCCAATTGAGCGTATTTAGGACGCAAATATATCAGAAATCGCGAAACCCTGAAAACTGCCCTTACTCGAAGTTGGTCGGAAATTGCGCCCAGTAATACGGAAAATTTGGTGATGTCTATGCCACGTCGTCTTCAGGCAGTTATTGAAGCCCAAGGTAGTCCTACAAAATATTAAGAATGTATTGTTTTCTTTTATTTATTTAAAAAAAAAAAGTGAAATATTTTAAGACCTTTTTCTCGTGAACTTTTATTGTTTTTGTTATTTCTGTCATTGTTATGCTTTTGAATTAACTTTTTGTTTCGTAAATAAACTTTGTTTTTGGTACTTTAAATATTAATGCAAACGCTTTAATAATTTGTCTTAAGAATACCTTAAAAACACAAAATAAGCGGATGTATGTAGAGTTTTTTCCTTAACTGTATCTTGCTTTTTAATAAAATATCCACAGGCATATTTTTCTGTAATCGCGCGCCGGTAAGAGCAATGGCATTGAACAGTTTGCGAATTGGGTTGGTTCTTGCCACATATGGCAATTTCCACCGTATATTTCGAATTAAGCAAATTATCGTATTAAATTTAAGAATACAGCGAAAAAGTATAATTTTTCATGAAAGTGAATGTATGATGAATGTATAATGATGAAAGGTGAATGTATGATTGATTATATGTGCAATTTTGTGCCATTTTGGATCAATTTTGTCGCTTGTATGTGACAACTAGGATGTACACGACGTACTGTCCGAACATATGGCTGCGTGAAAAATGACTCTCTCCTACACATATGTAGAATTAGGCGGGTTTAATATCGGTTGGGCTGAGACCTGTCAAATGGGAATACTGAATTACGGTGAAAAATGTTTTCCATGTTTGCAAATTCACTGAGATCGTTTACTTTTGATGGCTCAAATAAAAAAAAACTAAAAAACGTGGCGCCTTAAAACTTAAAATATATGTTTTATAAGGTTGGCACTTTTCACCAAAATAATTTTTTTCAAACTGCTGGCACCATCTATACGTCATTTCGGCTAGCGTTGGGGTCGCTCTCAAAGTGATTTCTTCACAAAATGATTTTATCACCACTAATGGAAAGACATAACATTAATAACAAGAGCATCATGTCTGGCCACCGTTGCCATATTTAGCGCCATTATTGACAACTAAACCATCATGTCCGGCCATGTGTAGTTGGTTATTTGCACCCACTGTTTGCGATATTTAGTGCCATTATTGGCAACTGAAACCATCATGTCTGGCCCTGTCTGTTTGGTCAATTGTGACAAATTTCCTTCATTACGAAATGCAACAATTGTTTGGAGTTTTCGCAGTCACGAAATTGGGAGCATTGCTTAAATTATAGTGCGTTCTAAGGGAACTATCAGGAGAATTATGTGACAAGTAAATGACCGTCATAGTATTACTTTGATTATTTTCAAATTTGATGGTAAAAATTACAACTCCCATGCTAGAAACATGCAAACGCATAGAACCGGCACATTTGTCGCATACAAAACCTATAATGAGATTTCCAGGTTAACACGAACCTAATTAGAAAGATTAAATACGACAAAACGACTGTAAGTGAGGGGAGATGTGGAAAAAAACATAATTATTTTCTCCAGAATTGTGTTTTGTTATTCAGGTTCGGGAAGTAGTTATCTTTCAAAGCTTAGAAAAGTGGGTGTCTGTTAAATAATTAATAGCTATCAAACATACAAAGTTTTTTGGTTAGCCAGAGACCACAATAAATAAACTTGTAGTTAAGCATTTACGAAATCTACTGAGTATAAATTTGGAAACTTTGGGTGAATTACTTTAACATGAAAGTTAGCATAAACCGTTTATTTTGCAAATGGAACATAATTAAGAAATAAATAGGGGACTTTACGATCTACTTTCTCCTCTGGAACATCAAAACATGCAATGAATGTTTAGAAATTTTCAATCAATTCCAAAATAGATTATGTTTTTGGGAATTCAACATGTAGAGTTGAGTTTATACTGCAGTAAACTCAAATATAGAAAATTTAAACTATCTGAATCATCCAAAATTGTGTTGTTCTCCTTCACATAACAACGTCGCATGAGCATCGCTTAGTTAAAAGGGTCATAACTGGTGACGAATCACGGGTATATGGTTATGATCGTCCCAATGGAAAAGTCCAGAAGCCAAGACCAATACCAAAAAAAGCAAGCCAAGTTCGATCAAATGTTAAGGTTTAGCTCACTGTTTTCTTCTATTACCATGACGCAGTGTAACAGGAGTTCTTACAACAAGGTCGTACGGTAAAGAAGGAGTATTACCTTGAAGTTATGCGCCGTTTACGTGATCCAACACGAAAAAAACGTCCGGAATTGTGGAAAAAATTCATGGCTTTTGTATCATGATAATGCAGCTGCTCACTCATCTTTGCTTGATAGAGATTATTTGGCCAAAAACAACACCCTCATCATGCCTTAGCCACCGTATTCAGAGGATTTGGCTCCCTGTGACTTTTTCCTGTTCCTAATAAGATTGAGGAGATAAAAACCAAATCGCCAACCACACAAAACACTCGTCTTATTTATTTTCCTCACAAACAAACTAAATATGCTATATGGAGAAGACCGTCAACATATCTTCGAGACGAGTGTACCAACAGAAAAAAATATAATAATCGAAAGTCAAATGTACGTAGACTGCGAAATTTGAAAATTCGCTATATTTTTTGAACACACCTCGTATGTACAACTGATGACGTCGATAGCATCGATTCGGTCACAAAAGGATCTAAAGATGGACTAAAATTGAGCAGTATTTCGGCAAAAATATATATATTTGTTTTTATTTCTTCAAACTTTGTCGATTGTTGCGAATTTCATGATAAAATCTTAATTTTTGTACTTTTAACGTAAGGAATGACGGTGTAAAACATTCAATATAGCAAGACGTTTAATAATTTCAAAAAGGAATAATTTAAAATACCAAAAAGTTTTTTATAACTTTTTGAGCCAGGCTCATCTGACTGGCGGCCAGACTATCGTAAATCTTTAAGTAACTTTTTACAACTTGGAATAATCTAACATTTGATCAGGTAGAGTGCAAATGAACAAGTCTCTTAAGGTAAACAATCTACAAATTGACTGGCTTACCAACATTCAAATTTTGGTCTGGAATTTCGAAGTACTCTGTGTTATCGCAAACTAAATCGGTGCCCACTCACTTGCTGTATAATAGTACTGGGTTATCCTTTTTCAAATTCAAAAATTAAGTTAAATAAAATACGCATAAAGCAATGATTTCGATGAAACTTTTATTTCATTATAATCTGTGGATCTTGCTATTATGTACGAAATACGGAGCCATTTAAATGACCGCCTCTAGATTGGTTGCGGTAGTGGATCCTTTTGGGGAACTTTTTGAAAAAATGGGGCTTAATGGCACGTGCAAACCATAGTACACAACAAACAGCCACTTTTTCCAGATACAATGGCCTTTTCACAATCACTTCTAGATTCTCCGAACCACACATGCGAATATTATGCTTTTTGACGTAACCACCAAGGGAGAAATGAGCTTCACCACTGAAGAAAATTTTGTTCGATTGAAAGCCCACATTTGAATTACAACCTTTGAGGTAAGTTTTAACCATTTGTACGTGTTCTTTGTTTGTTAAACGAACCATATTCGATCCATATTCGCTAAATAAATAACACTTGCGATGACAGGAATTTAACAGTTGATAGCCTTACCGCTTTTACCACAAAATGGGTAACCCTGTACATTGCTTAGCTTTATTTTGCTGCCCGAAATTTGAAGAAATCTACAGCGATAGCCTCTCATATAAATTACCTAATTCAACCCAAATATTACTGTGTTCATGTCTCTCATTCAATAGAAATAAAGTCAATGAAATTGCACACATGAGACGTTATTGAAACATAGTTATGAGACTTAGAATGGATAGTGTTGAGGCCAGAATATACAGGGTGGCGCAATAGAACATACATATTGCATCATCTTGCCTACATCGTTGGGTTGGCGGGCTCATGGAGTTTCAGTCGCTATGAATCACTTCGACGGGAAGCGTCGCGCATTTTGCGTGCGCGCATTTTACGAGAACTCTCGTTCATATATTGCTACTAGGCGACTATATTGTGCTGAATATGGACTACGGCGAATTAATGAAGATCCGAGAGCTAATTTAATTAAAATATGGGTAAAGCGTTTTGAAGAGACCGGTTCAACATCTAAACCACAAGCAAATTGTCGCCCAAGAACATCTAGGACCGAAGACAATGTTGAGAGAGTTATGAGAGAGTTTTCAGTACGAGGAAATCCACAAATGTCGACTCGCAAGAGATCTGTCATACAATTATCGCGACGAAGTTTGCAACGAATTTTAACATTGGATCTTAAACTGCATCAATACAAGCTGCAATTAACACAAGAATTGAAAGAGTCTGACTTCATAGCAAGGCTCGCATTTGCCAATGAAATGCTTAATCGATTTTCCAATTTTGACAATATCCTTTTCTCTGGCGAGGCTCATTTCCTTATGAATGGGTTCGTAAACCGTCAAAATTGTCGTTACTGGAACAGTGAAAATCCCAAAATCTAACACCAGAAACCATTGCATAGTCCTAAAGTGACAGTATGGGCAGCAATCTCTGGCAGAGGAATAATTGGTTCTTTTTTCTTCGAAAATGCGTGGGGAAAAAATGTCACGGTTAATACGGAACGCTATGTTGAGATGTTGGACGGATTTTTGGCTCCAGAATTTGAAAGTTCAAGAATAGTGAATTCCAGAACTTGGTTCCAACAAGATGCAGCTACCTGTCACACATCAAATGACTCCATGGCGGTGGTGAAGCAGATGTTACCTGGCAGACTGATTTCGAAAAGAGGTGATATCCCATGGCCCCCACGTAGTCCAGACTTGACGCCTCTTCACTTTTTTTTGTGGGGACACCTCAAACACAAAGTCTACAATAATAATCCAAGAAACATCGTTCAGCTCAAGGAGAATATCGGTGGTGAAATGGCAGCCATTACACCAGTATTACTGAAGAAAGTTTTCAATAATTTTCGTTTGCGGTTAGAGGAGTGCCTTCGTAGAGAGGGTCACCATTTAGATGATGTTAGTTTTAAAAAATAAACTCCATTTATTACTCTACAATGCCTTAGATTTATTTTAACCATATCTTTTGTATTTATTTTGTAATCTATTTTTTAAATATGCACGTTCTATTGCGCCACCCTGTTTTACAATATTTTCGATCATTTTCATAGTTTGCCATCCGCTTGGCCAACCTTATGTTAATTTGCTGAAAATTCATGGCTTGATCGGGTAACTCACACATCAACTCAAACTTTAAGAGTTTAATTGGTGTGTGTTACAGATTGTTCTAACGAAGGCTACAATCGGTCTTATATACTTTCTCCTTTGCTTTGTCATTACCACAATTTAAAACCAAACCTCACTTGTTATAGTGACCTCAAGCAATCTGATTCATAAGGTAAGCTTCCGCAAAAATTATTTAAAGTCAAATAATGGACAGATATTGTTTAATTTCAATTCATAATTCTTGGTGTTTTCTTTTTTTATCTTTCTTACCTCAGTAAAAAACTTGTGAGAAATATTGTAAATTTCTTTGTAGTATTTCTGGTTCACACAACTGTAAACCAAAAATCATATTTCGCTCAAGGAAACTTAAATACCGATACCGATTTAGTAGAAATCAACTGATTTAGTAAAATCACTGATTTACTAAAAATCAGAAAATTCTAATTTGATTTTTTTCATTACTCATTAAAACAATATCTGATGAATGTATTAATATGTTCAATTTTATAAACGATTAGCGTGAGAAATGCTATTTTCAACCACTTTTTAGAGCAAAATCACAAGTATTTAGTTAATAACTGGTGTTGTTTTTTAGGCCGCCTTTAACATAGAACTCAAGAGGTGGCAGAAAGCTTCAGTCTTACCACGAAACGTAACTTTTCGGTGAAAAAACGATAGCTCTATCTGAAAAAATAGCCCATTGAGAACGAATTTTGATAAATTGGCAATGTTAAGGTAGCCCATTCGACTTTGACACATGTCACAAATCACAAGGGTTCTGGCAAAAATTCGGCAACTACAAGCCAAATGTCAATAAAAAAATATTATATTAAGAATGTCCGTCCCGTTACTTTGAATTGCATTTTTCAGCTGTAAAGTTTGAAAAAAAGTATGACTCAAATAAATTGGTTAAAAAATTGTTTATGGATATTATTTTATAGTATTATTTAAAGTGATTTTTGTCTTCACTTATTATCGCTTAAAATCTGTAAATTAAACACCCCCCTTGCGAACTTAAAACAAGCAGTATATTTCAAAACCTTTTGTTTTATTTTGTTAAACTTAGTAACAAAAAATTGTTTTAGCGGAATTCATATCATCATTTAAAAATCTATTTTTTCCATGCGAAGAAATATAGAAAAGCGGTTCCAAAACTAGCCGATCTAACAAAGAAACCACAAAAAAGTTGCCAAAATTTTCTTTATTTTTCAATATAATCTCCTTTTAGCTCAATGCAGTTTTTCCAGCGATACTCTATGGATTCTACCTATACCTATATATCCTATTTATAATAAGTACTATCAAACTTCTTAAAATTACCATCAACCGCCGTCTCCACCTTTTCATTGTTGTCAAATCTTTTGCCGCCGAGCCGTTTTTTTCAAGTTTGGAAATAGAAAGTAGTCAGAGAGAGATAAGTCTAGCGAATAAGGGAGTAAGATGCATGATGAAGCAACTCGAACTTTAATTCATTCATTTTGAATGCGTGGATGCATTTTCTTGATACAACAACACTTCTTTTTCCCCAAATGTGGCCTTTTTTCAATAATTTCATCACCTACAAGCTGCAATAAATTAGCATAATATGCCTCGTTGATGGTTTTCCCTTTCGGAAGATAATCGATAAATATAATCCCAAGCGCATCCCAAAAAACAGACGCCATGACCTTGCCTGGACACGATTCTCCCATTCCAGTCCAATGCTTTGAATGTTCCTTTGTCTCAGCTTTAAAGTGGTGAACCCATTTCTCATCCGTGATTATAAATCGACACACAAATTCGTCTTTATTGTGGTAAAACATCGAAGAGCACTCTACTGAAACATCTTCACAGCGCTGTTTTTGCTCTATTTAAAGCAAGCGCGGCACCCATCTTGCGTACAGCTTTCTTATCTTCAAACCTTTAGCCCATATACGATGTACAGCATTCTTTAAAATGCCTACATTTCAGCCAATTCACGATCATCCAATATCATTTTGTGGAGTTTCTTAAATATGTCTGGCGATTACACCTCAATTGTTCGACCAGTGCGGTGTTCGTCTTGGCAGCTCGCATGGCCTCGCTTAAACTCTTCTACCCAATATCTGACAGTCGTAAACGAAGGAGCAGACTCCCCTAGCGTAAAATCTAGTTCGACTTCAATATTAGTTGATCTGAGACATTTCAAATGAAAATATCGAATTACATAATGGTGACCAATTTTTATCGGTATTTATAAATTAACTGAGATCGTTTAATTTTGGTGGCTCAAATAAAAATACTAAACAACGTGGCGCCTCGAAACGTAAAACGTATATTTCATAAGGTTGCCGCATTTCACCAAAATACTTTTCTTCAAACTACTTGCACCATCTATTTAGCAGGTCGCTTGTTTAGGGACCGCTCTCGTATGCTTCGCTCCAAAAGCAATATTTCTGCTGATATTAAGCGCATTAATAGCGATCTTTAATGCTATTTTTATTGGAGAGAAAATTAATGATAATCATTTGATATTCGCTACTTAAATTTCACACCTTTTGTTTGTGAACTCTAAATCAAAAGGCCGTAAGTCAAACTGCGCTTTAGCTACATCCTCATTACTGTGTAGGAATTAAGTAGGTTCTTATTAATTTGCACTTCTTTAGTGCAATTTCTCATAAATAGCCGTAATAAATGTAAGTTCCTCCAATTCCTTTCTTAATGATACCTAAAGCAGTTGTCAAGATTTCGCAACGCAAAACCCAACAACAAGACCCAAATTCATTTAACCTCTAATTTTAAGCTGATATCTGTAACTTTTCAAGCAGATTTTCATTTCATTCCACATAATTACATTAACCGGATACAACATATAATTGCCAGCAAAATTCAGTCCACTTTGTGGAACATTACGAATGAATGCAAAACTACAGCGATGCAGTCGCTGAATAGATGACGTTGCAACTGCAGCCATTTGAATTGGCGATAGCCCCACCCCGTGAGTCTTACGATGTATATTTTCCCTTATTACTCGATTATTGTGTTGTGAAATAAACCCCTCATTACGGCTAATTATGAATATATGAAATGAAAATGTAATTTGCACTTCAAAAGAAACAGAAAGGGATGGATAATAACCGCACACGACATGCTGCTGCAAAAGCTAATAAAGGTACACTCATAGGGTGGGTTTTTTTTCCAACTTCTTTAAAATTATAAATCCTTAAGAAACTAATTTTGTTTACTTTTGGCGTCAAAAAAAAAAAAATGCAGGCAGTAACTGCAAAAGGCGTTCTACAGCAAAAGCTGGTATAAATAGAAATTAGGGTGAGTTTCCTTTTAAATTTTCTTTGAAAAGAGAAGTCGGCATACAGAAACATGGGAAGCTGGTTTTGGTACTTTTTCTGACGGTAAAAAAGCTCGATTCGATATACAGGGTGGCGCAATAGAACGTGCACATTGCATCATCCTTTTGCGGGGTAGACTACATCGTTGGGTTGGCGGGCTCATGGAGTTTTAGTCGCTATGAATCACTTGGACGGGAAGCGTCACGCATTTTACGATAACTCTCGTTCATATATTGCTACTAGGCGACTATATTGTGCTGAGTATGGACTACGGCGGATTAGTGAAGCTCCGAGTGCTAATTTAATTAAAATATGGATAAAGCGGTTTGAAGAGACCTTTTCAACATTTAAACCACAAGCAAATGGTCGCCCAAGAACATCTAGGACCGAAGACAATGTTGAGAGAGTTATGGAGTCAGTACGATGAAATCCACAAATGTCGTCTCGCAAGAGATCGTCTGTCTTACAATTATCGCGACGAAGTTTGCAACGAATTTTAACATTGGATCTTAAACTGCATCCATATATATGTAAGGTAAGCTGCTATTAACACAAGAATTGAAAGAGTCTGACTTCATAGCAAGGCTCGCGTTTGCTAATAAAATGCTTGATCGATTTTCCAATTCTGACAATATCCTTTTCTCTGACGAGACTCATTTCCTTATGAATGGGTTCGTAAACCGTCAAAATTGTCGTTACTGGAACAGTGAAAGTCCCAAAATCGAACACCAGAAACCATTGCATAGTCCTAAAGTGACAGTATGGGCCGCAACCTCTGCCAGAGGAATAATTGGTCGAAAATGTGCGGGGCCAAAACGTCACGGTTAATATGGAACGCTATGTTGAGATGTTGGACCGATTTTTGGCTCCAGAAATTGAAAGTTCAAGAATAGTGATTTCCAGAACTTGGTTCCAACAAGATGGAGCTACCTGTCACACATCAAATGACTCCATGGTGGTGGTGAAGCAGATGTTACCTGGCAGACTGATTTCGAAAAGAGGTGATATCCCATGGCTCCCACGTAGTACAGATTTGATGCCTCTTGACTTTTTTTTTTGTGGGGATACCTCAAACACAAAGTCTACAGTAATAATCCAAGAAACATCGTTCAGCTCAAGGAGAATATCCGTGGGGAAATGGCACCCATTACACCTGTATTACTGAAGACAGTTTTCAATAATTTTCGTTAGCGGTTAGAGAAGTGCCGTCGTAGAGAGGGTGACCATTTAGATAATGTTATTTTTAAAAAATACACTCCATTTATTACTCTACATATACAATGCCTTAGATTTATTTTAACCATACCTTTTATATTTATTTTTTAATCTATTTTTTAAATATGCACCTTCTATTGCGCCACCCTGTATATAAAAAAATTGTGTTTATTTTTTTAGGATAGCTATAAATTAAACAAACAGACTAGGACGTATACATACTAAATTTGTCATTGCAGTGTAACAAATAGAAATATACTCATTTAAGACTCGTCAAACATACAATTCTTGATCTTCATAAAAATCTGTGTCAATCTAACGTTGCCCATCCGTCCGTCCGCGTGCCTGTAAAAAGCATTGTAGATGACAAACGGCTTGGGATGATGAAATTTCCTAAGAGGACATCTAGTTTTTGTAGGCATTTTACTTCCAAAATCGGGGAAAATCCCCACTCTACAAAAAAATTTGCTCATGCGTGGACTTAATCCACCTCTAACAAAATGGTAATTTTTCGGAATTTTTCCAAAAAGTCAATACTATGCTTGTGAAGTGTGGTAGAACACTAACTTGGGTTGAAACACGATACTGCGGCCAGTAAGTGGTACAAGCAAATGAAATGATTGACAATAACTAAGTTATCCTCAAAAAAATGCCACTTTTCGTAATTTGTCAAGGATTTTATAATTCATTCACTATGTAGTAGAAATATGTAATATGTAGATAAGGAAAAGAGCCTTAACTGTGGGCGTGGTCGATAGAAAATATCAAAAAGTACCAATTTTCGCTAGAAAACCTTGCAAAGGCAGTAAATTGTGTATGATAGAGAACACACCTCACAAGCCCACTTAAGGGTAGGTCATCAAGGCTATTGTGAACCACAGGCGCTACAATTGGGCGAAAGGAAATTTTCAAAAGATTCTCAACAATTTTGCAGCTATTCATTAATTACAAGTAATATACAACGGTACTCGATAGATATGGCATAGAGCTACGTCGACTCATACATATATACATATAAATCTTTAGAGAAGTTCTTTATTACGCCCATAAAAGTTCTTATACATACGAATTCTCACTGAAAAGTTTGCAAACTGCACATATTATTGATAAGAAGACCGCACTGTTGTCACGCTTACTTATATCGAATAGTCGATATAATAGCCCATAAATTCAAAATGACCGAAATTGCTGTAGTAAGACCTTTTTTGCCATGCGTGTAGTGAACCCACTGAAAATTGGAAATACATATCTGAAGCCTTATAAAGTGTACAAATATTCTTGATCGCCGTAAAGATCTACGTCGAAGCGCATCCGTCCGTTTATGTGAATTTCTCTTAGAGGTCAAATTGCTTCAACTACTGAGCTAGAGGTATGGAAACGAAAACGTTTCATAGTCAAAATAGCGCCTGATCCCACTAGTAGTGAAAAACTCGCCTATACGAGAAATACATTGGCCTCCAGGAAAGTGCAAAAAAATATTAAGATACGAGAAACGTAATCTACTTCTGAAAAAATTCGATTTTTTCCAACAAATATATCGCTTACTTAACATACGAGGAACCGGCATACCGTCCTCGACTGCGGGTGCTACAATCCAGCAAGAAAAGAGCATACAAAGATGTTAAAAAAGGCCCCAAATAATGATCGGGAAGTAGTGTACATTTGGATAATCATCTATAAACTTAACACGGATTTGTCAAATGAGTGATGCTGTTGTTTATGGCTTCAGCTCACTGCATTTTCAACAAATTTCATAAATCAGTGAAAGGCTTATAATTTATATGAGTGGAAAAAACTATTTTTAAAGTTATTCGGTGTAACGCCAAGCTGTTAAATACTAGACATCTGAAGTGCTTATTTAATGAAAGACTTGCTATTTACGAATATGGATTGTTCAACAACCGAAAAATGTGTAAAAATTGTCAAAACTTATTACAAATATGATGATTCTAACGTGAGCACTTTTCGGATAATTTGGGGTGATTATGGCCGTTATTATCGATCTACTGCGCAAGTAATTGGCAAGATTATAAAGAAATTTGACGAGACTGGAAGCTTTACAGATGTGCTCTAGTCTGTGCATCACCGCAATGTACGCGTATAGCGGTTAATCCGAATTCGTCGATTTCATGGCGATGCCAGCAATTGGGCGTATCTCTCGGCTTGTTATGGCGTTTTTTGCATTTGGATTTGCACCTCCATCCATATAGAGTCCAGCTCACGCAACAATTGAAGCCGGCTGATAATTCACAGAGTCGTAGATGTGCTGATTGATTGATGGCAATTAAAACTGTATCTAATTTAGTTTCAGGTGCAAGAATCAAAATCAAAATTGTTTAAATTTACATTTTGAATGTCCGAAATAGAAGTAAATTATAATACAATTTTGATTTTGTTATCGGAATCATGTTAAAAACCTTTGTTATAGATTCCAGAAATTGATGCAAATCAAAACTATTTTTGAATTTAATTTCATTTTGGCTACGATCCCTATCACTTGCACAGGATGAGGTAGTGAGGCCAACAATTCGTCTACATTGGCCACCTTAAATAAAGCGAACGTTTTGATTTCCAACACTGTGACATTGATATTTTTTAGCATAAGACAGAAATCCAATATATTGGAAAT
Organism: Philornis downsi; assembly: GCA_019455685.1. NCBI lineage: Eukaryota > Metazoa > Arthropoda > Insecta > Diptera > Muscidae > Philornis > Philornis downsi. The sequence continues at coordinate 896,359 of JAHXMU010000806.1, forward strand.
GTTGCAAACATTTCACTCTTTTCAACATTTTCACAATTGCGAAAATTCAACGTTCACAAAAAATTTCTAGCCATCGATGCTCACTCCAGAGCAAAGAAAACGACAAATATACAAAATATTAATATTTATTTATTACTCGTATAAACAACTGTTGAATCAAGCAGACCATGCTGTTGTGATAATAAAGGTAAAAATAGTTTTGAAAAAAAAAAAATAAAAAACCAACAGTATCGACAAACTGTGACGCCGTTCACTGCCGATAACAGCTAAGCAACGACAACAACGGGAATCAAAATCAATAATGAAAATATCGTTCAGATGGACATTTAAAATTGCATGACTGGGTCCGGTGTTCCATTGACAAATAACAAACAATGGAAATGAAAACAGCTGCAACAACAACATAATATAAAAAACGCAACAAAAAGCACTACTAGGACAATAATGTCAATAATGTCAGATGTGTTGTGCAACAGGAAACCGGAAATGAAATCATTGAGATTGACGGATAAAAATGGGTGATCAAATTAAAAGAACAACATTTTGAAATTTAAGAGGTCATTTCTATCGAAAGTTTGTCTAGGAGAAAATTTTGCATAATATATTTTCAAAGGAAATTGCCCCAAGAGACGAGTTTATTGGAGATTGGATTATGGAATTATGCAAATCGGCTACTGGATTATTTCTTAAGGAGATCGTGCAAAGTTTTAGCCATTCCTAAGTACGTCATGATAGCTTCATAGTTCCATACTAAGTAGAAACGTTAGGTCAAGTCTTTTATTCACACTGTATGCTATAGGCAATTAACTGTTGACAGTGGAAACGCAATACATGCATATGAACATTCATTCACGCATACACGACACCTGATCAGAAAATTACACTAGTCAACAAGGTTTTGGACTAAAGCAACCAAATATCTATCCTAGAGTAACTTGGGGGCTAAATTCGAATCTGTAATTGGGGTTTCTCTATCAAGTTATCAAGTATCAAGGTTTTCGAGATACGAAAGCAATCTTTTTATACGTTTTTTTACATAAAAAATCATTATCTTATTTAAAAATCAATGAATTTTCATAAGTGAATCGCGTTATTTGAACATCGTTTGTATTTTGTTGGTTCGATTTCACGTACTAGAGTTCAGCAATAGTCTCGCAGCATGCTTTTGTCCCAAAATCCTTGATAATTTCTTTCAATTTTATTAAATCTTGGTGAGCACGCTCCACTTATTAGGTTTTTTGGAAGAAAATGTAAGCGCGAATGAAAAAAATGCATTTTGAGTGACATTCGTGCACCTAATATGTACGTGATAATTTTCCAATAATTCAGCAACAAATTGTATGTAGTTTTCACTCTTATTGGTTCCAAGGAAACTGTTCACGATATTCTTGAAAGATTTCCAAAAAACATTGTGAAAAATTTGTGAAAATCCTGATCTGAGGCCCAACACGTATGCCTTCTTTGATTTTACCATATTAAATTTCAGAAAAACCGATCAAAAATATCTAAAAGCTGCACCATCTTTGTTCAGAGCCTTGACAAAGTTCTTAAAAAGGCCCAAGAATGCCATCTGAACCCTTTAATGGTTTATTTAAAATGTTGTGTTTTCCTGGTGAATAACTCAAGTCCTTTTAGGCAACTCTGTTCTGACTTAATGATGACATGTAGCGCGACTATCCCATAGACAAAGGAAACAACAATATTTTGTGAAACCTCCTTGCATGTCAGTAAACAAACCAATGACCTGAAACAGACTAATTTACGGCTATTTACGATGGTCTATACTACATATACAAAGAAATTTAAATCACATCCCTTAAGGTTACCAGAGATCTTCCATTTATTATCGTTGTATTTGAGTTATGTCAAAATTTCAGTCATTTATTCGTAATTTTTCTCTGTATTAACGACATGAGCAACTGGTGTGGATGGTTTTTCATTGCCATAATGCCAAAGAAGAGCCTTTAGGCTGTACTTAGAGCCATCAATAAATAATCTCCTTTCAGTTTGGTCATATGGCTGGTTCATTTCTAAAAATAAGCCATCAACATCAGTACAGTATAGAATAGAGTGTTTCTTTTCAAAATATGTAGCCAATTCCAAGCTTCTATCTCTGTAGATTATTATTTTCGTCCCAACTTCAAGATGTTTCCACCGCTGCATACCTGAAGGTAGTAATTCTGCGTCTTACTTCGTCAAATTTGAATCCAGAATTAGATCATTCAGCTCAGGTTGAGTCACTAAAGCCGCTAAAATCATCATCAGCCTGGTACAAACTACCACTGCCGGTGCTCATAGCACTGGGGATAACTGGTATTAGAGCATTTGGTGGACGTTGAACTGGTTTGGAAACCGATGGGACATTCGTTTAAGTAATATTTTGTCGATTTTTCATATTAAATCCAGCAAATTTTGTTAAACAGAAATAACAACTGATTCAGTGGTTACTTGATTCTCTCCAAAGTACTGGAATTGAAGTATCTAAGTAGATCTTCTTGCCTTTTGACCACTTGTATAAAACAGTTCTCGAACTATTGAAAACATTGCCGGTGTCCACGGTTTGTTCAAGTTTCTGACAGCAAAACCAAAATAATGTAAATATTCATATTTAATGATTCTGATATTGCATATCCTTTATTCCCAAGCAAATATTCACCACACACAAAGCAAAATTAGCTTGAATCAGTAGCACACGATCTCCCTGACATGCTTAAAGGCTACTATAATGAAGATTTAGAATGAATGTAGGATTGTCTCATTAATAATTGTGAAATTGTAGTGTCAGTATAGACGGTTTGACAGTATTTCCAGCATGTGATAAAAAATTAACAAGACGTGATAACGCAATTTTTATGTCAGATTCGAATTCAGCGCACCCTGATTAGTTAAAAAACATGCTTCGTTTCTTTAGTCAATTTTTCCTCCAAATTGGTAGACCAGTGTTATTTATTACGGCCTAAAGGTTTGAAGTCGGCATGGCCTCAATTATTGTTTTAATGGACTGCTTCAATTCAGTCAAATTTCTTGGTTTCGCTTTGTACACCTCTCGCTTGACATAATTCCATAAAAAAGTGTAGTGCAGTCAGGTGATCTTGGGGGCCAAAGAAAAGTGAAGTTCCTGGATATTCATTTGTTTGGGAATCTTCGTTGGAGCTACGCCATAACCGGTCTGGCTATGTGTGTATTTGCTCTATTTTGCTGGAATCAAATGATGTTGTAACGGATACGTCTTTGGCGCAGTTCTGGGTAAAAAAACGTCTTCACCATTTTTAAATAATGATCTCTATTGACAGTTCACTGTGGCACGATTCGTGGGCCACCCTATACAATACTAACACCACAGGCACACAATGGGTATCTGTGACATTTCTGATACTACTTGAAGATGCAAAAATTGTAATTCCTGTAAAGCTGATTCGCGTCTGCAGAACAACATTGGCCGTTATGTACCAGAAATTGGCACTGACGTCAGTTGAGGAAATTTATTTCAGAAAAGTACCAAAAGATAAAAAAATGAATGCAGAATTGAAGAGAATTAAAGTGATTAGCTGCTGTTGCATTGCGTATTTCACCAAGTTGTGAATGGAAATTTAAAGTGGATCTCATTGACTCCTCTATACTGGTATCGCCTAAATCTAAAATCGCAGTGACTCCTATACCTGAGTGGGAAGCTTAAAAACTGCAATTCAACTCTATTTCGAAATTTCCTATGCAAATGAACGGATTAATACATATATTCCATAAAATCAACTTACATTCAAATAGGAAGTCCTCGTGAGTCTCGCTGTGAAAGCCTTACTCACGGTGTGCGACACACTAGGCATATTACAATGCGATCGCCAATGACCCCCTCTGATAGCGAAGTAAAACTTGGACTATCTAAGAGAAGAGGCTGACAATTTTGATACTACCGCAATTGTCAGCCCTTTCTTCCAGCCAGGAGATACCAAATTAATTATGCTAGTATGAAACATAAACCGCATTGGCGGGGGTGAGGCGTATCTTAGCAGTTCTCTGCTAATCTATGGGGCTGTAGCAGCCGGTTGCAATGCAGAGCACAGAGTTTCTACCAGCGATTTTGGTATCAACCACAATGAGCGTAATTCAAATAGGAGTAGAGTATTTTGTATCTACTATAAGCCGTGCGTAGAAAAATTTAAAAATGTTCAGCTTTCTTCGTTTCTTCTACCGGACGTTCAGACGGTCCTTCTTTCGCTTTGCTCATCAAGTTCCGTACTATACCCGTCTGCACGCCATCATATATCCCCACTGCAATCCCCGCATTTTGAGATGTTCACTCACAGTCAATATCAGCATACAGAACATAATTCCTACCATGTGGAAATTCTACGGTAACAACGATAAGTCCACACAATTTTTCGATTATTTCAAAAATTCCCAGAAATTAATCATCTATTCATGTGCCATTAGCCAGGACTTGAGATGTCACAAAAAATTGGAAGTGTTCCCAAGGGGAGAACTTTTTCATTGGTGACAAGACAGCAACATGTGAAGCTTCCATATCGCTTTTAACCCATGAACCACATCAAGACTTTGTTTTGTCTGAATATAATGCTAATTCTCGAACCTCTTCTACTCTTCTACTCTTCACAAATACGAGGTATGTTAAAAAAATAAGATGCATTTTCAATTTTCGAGGGCTGCGTACTCGATTATTATGTTTTTTTTTTATGTTGGTACACTCGTCTCGAAGATCTGTTGACGGTCTTCTCCATATAGCATGTTTAGTTTGTTTGTGAGAGGCATAAATAAGACAAGTGTTTTGCAGGTTCGGCGATTTTCTGCTATCAAAAAACAAAAATAAAAAAAATAGAACAAATAAGTTGCATCAAATTTTGTGTAAAAAAAAATGGAATTAAGTGTTGACAGTGGCATACAGTGAGAGTACTCTGAGTCAAAAAAAAAAAAAAAATGTTTACAAGTGGTTCTATTTTTTCACATAAGGTCGAGAAGATGTGAATGACGACGCTCGCTCTGGACGCCCCAGCACATGAAGAACCGATGAAAATGTTGATAAAGTTAAGAAAATTGTTATGGAGAATCGTCGTATGACAATTAAAGAAGTTGATGAGGATGTCGACATATCAGTTGGCTCATGTCATGCAATCTTTTCGGAAATTTTGGGCATGAAGCGTGTGGCAGCGAAGTTCGTTCCAAAATTGCTGAATTTTGACCAAAAACAACGTCGTATGAGTATCGCTTAGGAATTGTTGAATGACGTCAACGATGATATAGTTTTGCTTAAAAGGGTCATAACTGGTGACGAATCACGGCTGTATGGTTATGACATCGGAACCAAAGCACAATCGTCGCAATGGAAGAGTCCAGGAGCCAAGACCAAGACTAAAGAAAGCACGCCAAGTTCAATCAAATGTCAAGGTTTTGCTCACTGTTTTCTTCGATTACCAAGGCGTTGTGCATCAGGAGTTCTTACCACAAGGTCGTACGGTAAATAAGGAGTATTACCTTGAAGTTATGCGCCCTTTGCGCGAAGCAATACGAAAAAAAACGCCCGGAATTTTGGAAAAATAAAATCATGACTTTTGCATCATGATAATGCACCTGCTCACTCATCTTTACTTGTGAGAGATTATTTCGCCAAAAACAACATCTTTGTCATGCCTCAGCCACCATATTCACCAGATTTGTCTCCCTGCGATTTTTCCGGTTTCAAGATTGAAGAGACCCATTAAAGAACGGCGTTTGGCGACGATTGAGGAGATAAAAACCGAATCGCTGAAAGAGTTCAAGCACATACCAAAAAGTCCATATCAGAATTGCTTCGAGGATTGGAAAAAAACGCTGGTACAAGTGTATTGTGTTGGGACTACTTTGAAGGAGATAAAATGGAAATTGATGAATAAATAAATATGTTTTGAGGAAAATTAAAATTCTCCTTTTTTTTTAACACACCTCATATCACCGCATCAAATTTTCTTCAAGCTCTTAAAAATAGTAAAGACGAAAGCGTTGACGATTCCGAAGTTAGACCGAAATAAGTTCCGACGCGAGTTGTATGTTGTAGGCTTTTAATTGAGGATCCTTACATAAAATATGCCACATTGACAACGGCACCGAATCGATTCATCATGATCGTAAACTCCTAGCTGCCGCCGCAATATTTTCTTTACTAGACGATGGATATGGTGTATTTGACGACGGAGTATACAATAATTAGAAAAGGGGTTCAATGATGATTTTCTGATAGTTGATTATACGAACAAAAGCAAAAAATTGTGAAATAAACTGAAAGAGAGAAGAATTATGATGTAATATTTGGTGACTGGACTAAGGAAAATGACATCGTTAAAACGGCGAAAGAACACCCTTAGTAAGCAGACAAAGTGAGTAGAGAATAAATCTTATATTAAGATATTGATGATGAAATCAAAACTATCTTAAATTCAAAAATTCGTTTTTATTCTTTCCTTACTGCTGACGACGTGTTCATTTTCAATCTAAAAACATTTTTCATACACAATCGTACACAATGTCTATACGAGCATATTCCTTGATATGAATATTCTTGTAATACAAAAGGGCGTTCGACGGGTAAATATGAAATCGAACGATTTCTGTACAATTTTTATTGTATTTTTTTTTCTCATTTTTGAAACAAATTTGAATTATTTTTCATATCTTTTACAGTTGGCTGCCGGCAAGGTCTATGATTGCGGTTGTATCCAACGAAACTGATTGCATGTGAGTGGCCCAGCCAAGAAATATGGAGGAAAAGAAGAATCACTTAATACCGGAATATCGAAGAAACCACCTCAAAAGGTTGACTATTTGGCTTCTTTCTATACAAGTGTAGGAAAAAAGATAAGCATTTAGACAAGGAATGCCATTTGAAGACTTGGTGAAGAGATTCACCGCAGTATTTGATACACAAGGAAATTTTATTTTGAACACAAGTTCTTTTCTTTTTTTTTTTTTTGAACCAACAAACGAACATTCACCCAATTGTCAAAATGTGTCAGAGTCTATCTGTTGTGTATGATACGTTTTCTTTTTCTTTATGCTATCCAAAGGAAGATGTTAGGACCTTACTACAGCACAGTGGTTAGAAAACATTATTTGCATTTGAGCTACCATTTGATTTGAGAATGTAAAGTAAAATAACGTAAATAATTTTGGCTATATTTTGTCCATTTATATAAGGGAAGACAAAAAAATTAAGGAATATTCCCGTGAATTTTGCTCAAAATGACCACCGGAGCAGTTGGTCAGTCGAGGTTGATGTGTACAAAATCAAAGCCGTTGAAAAGTTGCACAGCGGCTGAAAGTATAGCACACGAAAAATGGTATGGTTATGGTATGGTTTATTTTGAACCACTTTTAGATAACTAAACCATATACTCTAAAGCCTGTTGCCTACAATTGATGAGGTACTTAAACTCCTGAATTGCAATTAGACCGACAATTTTTGTTACAATGAAAACTAGAGGTATAAATAGAAATATTAGTATTATTCAAAATATGAAATTGTATGTGTTAAACACAGTTGATCCCCTTTACTTAATTAGATGAATCATATTGAATTTGCTAGATATTACGATGAATTACTAAGAATAAAATTGAGTTATATTGAATTATAATACATTGAACTACACTTGAATTGTGCCGAATCGATTTATATCAAACAATTTGTAAAACATTAGTCGCCATCGCCAGAAACTAACAGTTTGTCAAAAAACGTATAATTATTTTCTATATATCTGCCGAAGTAGCTGTTTAATATGCTTAAATTGGATCAACCATGACGCGATGGTTAGTACAAGCGGCTAACGTTCGCATGATCGCGAGTTCAATTCCACATACAACAACATATCTTTATTTGAACGGCGGAAACCACGATGTGTTTGAAGAACACTTTGAGTATCCAAATAATCCACAAGTCTGGCAAATGCTTCTTAAACTGTGACTTTCGGAATCGTTGTTAAATTGTAAATTCCATTGAGTTAGTATAAATATAAAATGCTTGTAAGGTCACTAAATGTGAGAAGTTCTCCCTTTTCTCATTCATAAGGTGCAAGTGAATTTATTTGTAGTTTACTTCCTAGTCTAAAAGGTTCCGAAATACTTAATCAACCCTTTCATATTTCAAGTTTTTGAAAAATTTTCTGATAATATTGCATAAACTGTACAAACTTGTGTTGTTTCGCTTCACCTACAATCGATTGTGCATTCTTAACTATGAAGAGATCAAATTCATAAATACGTTGTTTATACCAAATTATCCCGCAGCTTCGTTCATATTTAATTTTAAAGAAAATAGGATAGTTTGGTTTTTCAAGACTAAATATATTTCATATATGAAAACTTGCATAAAGTATGTGCTGTTATTTTGCTTTTAGTTTTATGAAATTTTAATTTATGTACACTTTTAAATATAAAGATGAAGACAATTAAATAAATGAAATCGATTCCGATTGTCTCTTCGTCTGGTGATTGACTTACAACACTACTATTTCTAAACTCCACTCCTTCTCCCATTCTATAAATTTTCATTTACATTAAATGCTCAATAATCCCACAGTACGACTTTGATGTAAAATCCCATCAGAATCGAAAGAAACATAAAGTAACGAGTTATACATTTTTCGGCTTCGAAAACAAAGTTAACTAAAGCACACGTATAGATTCGATGAAATTTGTATTTCATTATAATGCTTAGACTTTTCCATTATGTACGAAATATTTACAATGTCATTTGAATGGACGCCAGTGGATATTTTTGAGGTAGTTTTCTATTACTTTTTCCCGGATTGCGGGTGGTATATCGGCGATAACTTGACGAATGTTGGTTTTTAAATGCCCCAACGTTTGGGGATTACCCACGTAAACACGGTCTTTGTCTTAAAATTGAATTAAAATCGGTCATAACGTGAAATTACGCTTTCTGAGTTGTTTGAGTTGTTGCAGATTAGACACAGATTTGAGAAAATTAAAAATGCTTTGAAAGCGTTTATCATTTGATATGAATCAGTTGGTTTATTGTAACCATTCTATTGGGGAAACGGTCCCGGAGATTGCAGAAATGTTCGCAATTTCTAGGAGAACCGTTTATGATGTTTTAAGTTGGGCAGAAAATGAGGGAAGACTGCTATGACCCGAAAAATTAATGATAATCCAACAATATCGACTAGAACGCTTGCCAGCGAGCTTCAAAATGAATGTGGCATTGCAATTTCTCGGGAAAGTGTTCGGAGAGCTTTGAAAAGGAATGACTTCTCATCTAGAGTTGACCGGAAAAAACCATTGATGTCGGCTGAGCACATAAATAGACGCCTAACATTTGCCAGGACGCATGTGAAACGGCCTGACTCATATTGGGATGAAGCTATATTTTGCGATGAGACCAAAATTATGCTTTATTACAATGATGGACCCAACAGAGTGTGGTGCAAGCCGTTAAAAGCACTTGAACGATAAAACATAATACCGACAGTAAAGTTTGGAATATGATTAATTACCTGTTATAATCTTTCTGAAAGTGGCAGATCCACATTTTCTAAATCTGTCAATAAAGTAATGAACAAAACAAAAACATGGTTCTTTTGAAATCCAGCTAATATTAAAGGAACCTATCGCATCCTTATGTGTACCAAACACCAGTTTTTAGTGTTCAGTACACAATTACGATATTCAAACTCTGCTCCATAACAAGCTCTTTCAGAATCAATTTTGGACCTTCCTCTAGTTTGAACTTCATTAAATGTCAATTTGATAATCATTAACCTTTATTTCCCCAGGCCACCGCACAAAACTTATCAACCTAGAATATCAGAAACTGCTATGGCACAGTCACAACGAATTTTATACGTAATGTATGTATCGTCTGGCATCCACTGAAAATGTCGCAGGCTAAATTTATTACGAAATTCATGTGATGATGCTGCTGTTCCATTAACCTCAAACTTGTTCAGCCCCCTATTTTAAAAGATCTACTGTATACGATATGAATAGAATTTAGAATTTTTGGAATTATCAGAAAATGTTAATCTATATTAGCTAGTAGGCAACTCTCTTTTTATTTAATATATGTACCTTCTTTGCAAACGAATTCTTTCTTCAAACAGCGACCAGCAAAGATTCACTGTGCTCAGTGCAAATACAACAGAATGACATCCTTTGAAAAGGGGAGGTAGTCAGTTTAGAATGTAGGAAGTCACACACACACACACACATTCTCAATACGTAAATATGTGTATACGTTTCAAATGTTAAGTATATTTTATTTTCCTTAATTTGCAAGAAAAAAAAGGGCCATATTTTTACACAAGTGACGCTACGAAGTCTAGCCTGAAGAAACAAATTTCTCATTCAAAATTTCTTTTACCATTTCATCATAAAGATATTTCTTCAGTAGTGGGAAAAAAATAATTTGCATGCGTCTTATAAAGACATATATATATATATGTATATATATGTATATACATATTAAAGAAAATGGCTATGCAAACGTGCATAACACAGTAAAACTTTTTGATTTCTAACAAAATGTAAATAAATCTATCCAAAATACAGTGGATATATCGAATAAGAGTTGCTTATAAGGACGAATTTTGCTATGAGATTGAAATTAAGGAAATTCTTCAAGTAGGAACTTTTACAGATAATTTAAAAACGTTGTGTACTTCTCGTAAAAAGACGTTTCAAATTAGGTTCCTTTTCAATATACTTCGTACAGAGGTTGTCTAAATTTTTGGTATCACCCCAACAGCAAGATCTGTTGAAGTACTTAAAATAGCCCCTTATTTTTAAACGAGTTAAACCTACAAACTGTGACAGATTACAGAAGAATATGCAATCATTGTATCAAGTTTAGCCTTTTTTCATAAATGTGACTATTTTTCTTCTTCCACTCATAAGTTTGAAGCTAAAGGGTGGCGCATAAGTAACGTTAATGGCGACTATATTGAATGCGTTCTTGTGCATCATTTGGTTTTAACTCGTGAACCCGTTGCATCTTATATGGGGAAAGATGTAAGATATGTAAATTTCTTTGCAAAGACCGCCTAAACATCTCTAACTGCTGAGAACGTTGCCTGGTGGAAGTTTCGGGGTTTTCTTCATTGCTTGCTTGCACTCGAGCTATGGTCACTTCATTTCGAACTGCACGAGGTCTTCTAGCACGCGGAAGATCACAGACAGCCCAAAACGCTGAACCAATCGGTAAATTGATGGAGCGCTAGGAGCATTTCGGACATGAAAGAAATTTCAATATGATCTGAATAATCGAATGCTGACTTTCAAAGTAAAATTGAACAACTTTGTTTCTTTATTCTGTGCTGAGCCTTTTCATAATAAATTTTCCAAACGTTATTTAGTTAATTCTGTAAAGAGACGAAAAAAAGACTTAAACAAAAAATGTATTCACTGATCAAATCTTAGCGTTACTTATGCTCCTCATATAAAACATATAAAACATTTTATGTGGAACGGGAACAATGTTTTTTAACTTGAAATGTAAGACAACAGCTTTAGTAACCAAGGGTAATATAAATTATACTGATTAGAGGAGCAAATACTTACAAAAACAAAATTTAATTAAGTTTGTTTTTTTGTATTTGGAATTTAGTTTTCCCTCGGTTGTTATCCTGTGCACTTCAATTAGAACTCACCAAGGCTACAAATGCGGGCAGTAACTTTTAATCCACAGAATGCTTTTCTTAATTTTCTAGTTTAATAATATTCCACTATACTTTTATAGGCCGTTTCGAGTCAACATAAACGGAAATTTGAAGAAATGGATTACACAGAAATAAAAATTGTTCATTATTTCATGCTAATTATGATTAAATTTCACAAGAAATTTTGCTCACAATGTTGGATAATAATTCCAATAATCTTGGAATATTTCCGCAAATTGCTCTTGGGCGTTTGAGAAAATAAACAATTTGCTCACACATAATTATACGAAAGTTTTATTTGTTTACCAGAAAATCATAATTTTTGATGTTATTGAATAATCACAGCTACAGATAGGGCAGTCCCTTTGAAATGTACATATATAAATTAGAGTGATTCCTCCGGCATTTGCGGCATACGGCCACACATTAATTTCAGTTAACGAAAGGTTAACACAAATATTCATGAAAATAATTTTGAGAAATAATTATTAGTGGAAATGTCCATTTAGTATATTTCGTACCAAGTTGTTTCCAACTAGACAATTCGGGCATCTATTAACTGATACTGTAATCAAGTTTTATTCATTGAATAATTAGTAAAAATGCAACTTGTTCACAATGTCGCTGTCGAAGTACCAACTCATGTAAGTGGACAATTGGAAAATGCACTCTTCACACAGAATTATTTATATAGCGGTTTGAAAACTGCCGGTCTGGCAAAGCTGTCAGTTGCCTGAAAACAATATCGATGAAAGCTGAAACGCAAAATATCTGTGAAAACATTTCTACTCAGAATTATTATAGTAACACATATTTATAGCACTACAGCTTTGGACCGGAAAAATTACTTTTCGTTGAGTAATCTCAACACAGAGAGCAGTCGGCGGTTGCCGACTAAACGGAATTTCGCTTACAAAGAATTTCTGTTGTTGGAATTTTCAACTGCCGAAACTTTCTATAGCAGCATAAATGTGTTCTTAGGAAACAAAAAATACGTTTGAACCAGTCACTAGACTTCAAAAGGAATGTTCAAATTGAATATTTGGCTTTTCAGATTAACGCAGTGTTCTTCTTAGATAAATTGAATAGCTGACAATTGTTTAGAGTAGGAATTTTCAACATTCGTTGAATTACAGATCCAGTGTGATTGAAGAAACCCATTAAAACGACAAGAGACTATATTAGAAGAAAAAGTCCTGGCTCCCTATTCCCACGTGAAGATTGTGAACACCGGGTGCAAACGTTTTAGAAATTTATGATTTGTTGAATTAAACTTGATGCTAAAAGTCTTGTAATGCAGTTAGGACAAAAATGGAATTTTTCGGCAAATATTGGCAAACATTTTTGGTATGAAAACAGAGAAGTCCGAATTGCAATTGCGACTTAAAATTTTACAAAAATGGCTCCCGCTTGCAAATATGGAATTGAGTGTAAAAATTGTACTCGACAAATTGTTATCATTAAGCAGTGTGATAAATATTAAAGTAATAAGTACAGATAAGAAACTAAAATCTGCTACATTCCTAATAGTATTTGGATAGCATTAACATATAAATTATTCGCAATGAAATGAATTTTATTGAATATCACGTATTTTCTCTTTGGTTTGCAAATTTTTCTCTGCCGCTCTACACTGACATCTTTCTCAAGTGAAAGTTCGAAAAACTCAACACTATCATATAGTTTTACTAATGCGACGGCATTGGTGGCCAATCAAATCACACAACAGGTTTTAACAATCATCGAGTATACCGCGTATGCTGAACTTGCAGTTTATAGCTTGCAAGTAATTAAAACGGAATTCCGTTTGAGACCAAAATCAGATTTTGCATTTTCTATGAATTAGTTTATTTGGAGAACAATCTGGTTGAATGCATTTGATTAAAGTGTATTTTATTGAGAACTGAACAACTTTTTTAGTTATTGTAATTGCTTGAATAATTATCCGGTTTGGCAAGGCTATCAGCTGCTAAATACCTGTCAGCTGAAGTGTTATTTATTTAGGGAAAGGTTTGCCATTTGCGAATATGGATCTTTTAACAACCGAAGAACGCGTAAAAGTAGTTAAAACTTACTACAAAAATGGCGATTCAAACGTGAGCACTTTTCGTGCTTTATGGGGTGATTATGTGAAACAAATCGGCAAAATTCAAAATTTGAAGAGACTAGAAGCGTTACAGATTTGGTACTGCCAAAACATCGTTCCTGTCAATGAAAGTGTGGCGGATAATCCGAATTTCAATTCACACGAATATGTACGAAATAAAGGGTTATACATTTAGTGGTTTCAAAAACCGCCGGTTTGGCAAGGCTGTCAGCTGCTGAATGCCTGTCATCTAAAGTGTTATTTATTTAGTGAAAGATGTTTCATTTACGAATATGGATCGTTTAACTACCAAAGAACTTGTAAAAATAGTTAAAAGTTAATTTAATATTTATTTACTGCAAAAGTGGTGATTCAAACGTGGGTACTTTTCGTACATTACGGGTCGGGATTATGGTCGTCATTAGCGACGTAGTGTGCAAGGAATTGGCAAGATTATAAAGAAATTTTAAGAGAGTGGAAGTGTTACAAATGTGGTCAGGCCAGTGCATCATCACAATGTACACACTGCCGAAAATACCACTTCTGTTAGTGAAAGGGTGGCGGTAATCCGAATTGGCTTTATTAGATGAGAAGTAATGTCACGTTTTGATGACGTCAATTGGCCACCAAGATCATTTTTTATGAGGTTACGTCAACGATCGTGTTTATGCGGATAATCCACAAACGCTGGAATATTTGGAAACCAATACTCGCCCGATATGTCCGAAAAAGTGGTCGAAAACTACCTCTAAAGGTTACACTACTGCAGCCAATCTAGAGGCGGTCATTTAAATGACATTGTATTTCGTACATAATGGCAAAGCCCAAGCATTATAGTGAAACAAAAGTTTCAACGAAATCATAGCATTATGTGTATTAAATTTAATTTTACTTTTGAAACCAAAAAACTGACAACACGATATTTGTAATATATCGAATTGTCCTCGCAAAGAAGGTGTTGTTTCACCACTATTGCGATGGCCAAAATTAATGAATTTTGTTTCGTTCGAATTGCTTCATTACGCACATTGTTCGTCACATTTGGCTTCCTTCGACTTTTTTCTATTTGCAAACTGTAAAAAAACGAAGAGGACACAAAAAAGTTTAAAAAAATTTCTTTATATTTCAACATAATCTCCTTTTATCTCAATACACTTTTCCAGGGAAGAGGTGATTTTTGACAAATCTTTTACCACCGAGTCATTTTTCTATGATTGATGACTATTTTAACAAGTTTTACAGTTCTTAATGTAACCAGGTTATAGAAACAATTGAATATCGCTGGAAAAAGTGCATAGAGCTAAAAGGGGATATGTTGAAAAATAAAGACAATTTTTCCCAACTTGTTTGTGTCTGCTTTGATAGGTCTGCTAGCTTTGGAATCGAAAATTTCTTTTATCCAGGGTGGGCCATATGAGTGTTGCCGATTTAATTCTTCAATTTCTCGGTAAAGCGCGGCGCGGGGTGGCGGGGGGATATGTTGTTCGTTGCGCCGCTTCCTGGAAATTTAGTCGCCATGGAGGCGTACACGGGAGTGCAGCGTGCATTTTGTGTCCGAGCGTATTACGAAAACAATAAATCAGTGATTACTGCACGACGTTTGTATCGGCATGAACACGGTTTACACGATTTAAGTGAAGTTCCAAGCGCCAACCGAAACAACCGGCTCAACAGTACCAATTACGGTTCGTGGTCGCCCAGTTTCTGCAAGATCAGCCGACATTGTGGAGCGTGTTCGTGTTTCAGTTCACGACGGTTAGGGCGAACAATTATTGCAACATGCTAGCAGATTTTTTGGTGCCAGCTTTGCAAGAACTTCAAGGCAATACCTCGAGGATGTGGTTTCAACAGGATGGGGCCACATGTCATACTTCTAGTGTATCCATAGACCTGCTGAAAAACGTTTTTCCTGGAAAACTCATTTCGAAAAGGGAGGGATATTGAATGGCCCCCACGTAGCCCCGATCTCCCTCCATGCGATTATTTTCTATGGGGCTACCTCAAATCGGTAGTCTACGACCAATTTAGAGCAGTTGAAGATGAACATTATTCAGGAAAGTAACAAAATACCGAGAACAACTTTTCAACAAGTTTTCCAAAAATTGCGACTTCGGTTCCAAGAGTGTCAAGCAGCCGAGGGAAGCCATTTGGACAACATTATTTTTAAGTCTTAAAATTTCCCATGCTTCTGCTTTTTAAAAATACAAATATATTTTTTTATATTTCGCAGTTTTTTTTTAATTGAATATTTAAACCACAAACACCCTTATGGCCCACCCTGTATACAAAATCTGATCAGATTCTTTTAAAATAGGAATCTTCTTAAAATGTACATACCAGGCATTCAGTTTTAGTTTGTTACAATTATTGCTGGGTGTTGCCCATTGCAATATGTAAGAGCTTCACTTAACATTGCGCTTAAAAATGCTCAGCACTGAACAAAAGAAGGAGCCAGCTTAAAAAAAAAACCAGTACACTTACACACAACAGATTTAGAAAGAAAGCTTTAAGGGAAATAAAGAATATTTCGAGAAAAATGGAAAGAGACATTTCAAGAAACGACACGGGAGTGCAAGTCATAGTTTTACTGCATAATTTGCAAGCAGCAGGAGTTGACTGACATGCCAGATGACAAACAGAACGGATATGAGTATCAAAATGTTGGCACGTTAAGAACAGCCCCACAACAACAAATGAAACTACATACATAACTATGTAGTCACTCACTCCGATGCCGCCATGAAAACTGACAAGAGAATGGGCCGTGCATTCGAGGAACCCTGCGGACCAACTAACCAACATTGCGTATAAGTGATGGCAATTTTCTTGGCTCATATTCAACACCACCACTATCCGCCACACTTGCATGATGAATAGCCAACTTCCACTGACGCCCAAGAACAGGAATGAAGTGAAGAAGTTGTTTCCGCATATGTCATGGAGTAGTGCATAGTCGTTGTGTGTGGAAGACAATCTAAAGGAAATTTAATTAAGTTTTCTTCCGAGTACTCTACGTAGTGCATAAGGTGCAAATATGAATATACAATATGTGCTGTAAAATTACAAACTTACATCATGTTTCATGAATAATACGAGTATAACATTAACATTGCCCCCTCTTGCGAGTGTAATTAACATGTTTGCAAGTGGAGTATTTGAAGTAGAGTACATTAAAATTCATTTGAATTGTGCAAGATCATAACTTCAGTGAGGTTAAGAGTATGTATTTATATTTCTTACTGAAACTAGGCGATTAAGGGCATAAACACCGTCGGACTTTGGGGCCATTTAGTTTTTGAAGAAGAAACGAATACCCGAAAATCCTGGTTTGGAAGCAAATTAGAGTTGGTTCTGTTTTTAGTGGACATTACCCACGTCTCGAAGGTAGCAGACGTTTCAGAGGATACCAAAATTCAGAATATACTAAAACCCATTTCGCTTCAGCTTCAAGGCATACATTCAAAACAAACAAGGAACACCTCGTAATCAGTTATTTCCGGAAATTCGTTCACAATGATAACCATGAGAGATAGCAAGTTATCATGGTGCGAAATCTATGAATTTTTTTCTCCACAAACTCGTATCTCATCACCAGTTGTAATGTGTTTTAACAATCTGTCACGGTTGAGTTTTTTAACAAAATTGTCATCTTTCGGTATTAGTCAAGTGACCACGTGTTTCATAAAAAGATCAATAATTTAAAATGGGGCGAATTATATTCAAGAGACACAGAAAGTACAGCGACTGTCTTCCACATACTTATATAATCGCCTCGAATTACAATTTGTTCACTTTATTTTCTGTTGAATATCTCAGAGCGAGGCAAACCTTAGACTACATCGGTCATATTTCTTCTGTAAAATATTCAGAAGTTCGTAACACAATTTGCAATACAAAATCTGAAACTAATTAGTTGTTAGATATTTGTATCCGTTGTAAAAATTGCTTGAAATGAACTGAAAATATCGGTCATTGCAAACACGCCCAAGGCATGTCACGCTTGAAGAATTTTGCCCATTCTATAATAATCTTTTAAATAATAAATTCTCGCCTGTTTTTGGACAGTTTGGACAGAATACATATAGTAAAGTTATACAGGGTTATCCGTTTCTCGGTTTCAAAAGTAAAGTTAAATAAAACACACATAAAGCTATGATTTCGATAAATGTTTTATTTCATTATAATGCTTGGATCTTGCCATTATAAAATACAATGGCATGTAAATGAATTGGATCCTTTTGAGACAGTTTTTGATCATTTTGGGGATTATCTGCGTAAACAAAAGAGTCTAACGGGGTTAAATCGCATGATCTTGGTGGCCAATTCACGTTGCCAAAACGTGAAATTAAGCTTTCTGGAAACTTCGGTCGAGTTGAATTATATTTGAATCACCACTTTTATAGTAAGTTTTCACTATTTTTACGCGTTCTTCGGCTTTTTAACGACCCATAGTTATAATTAGGAAACCTTTCACTAAATAAGTAACGCTTCAGATGACAGGCTTGCCAGACTGGCGGTTTTGAAACCACTAAATGGGTAACCCTGTATAAGGCATAGGAAAAAGAAATGCATTATTTTTCCAATAGATGGCTTCAGTGGTCCGCATATAGCGTTGTATAAGTGTGAACGGGTTATTTTTAATATCGTTAGAAATTTAAGACTTCGTATTCAAATACTACATAGTAGTAATTCCTGACACCGTATTTTATAGACATCAACATCATATTTTACAGTTTCTCTTCGATAAGGCCAAAAATTCAATCTAAATGATTGAAAATGTACGTGTCATTTATGGTCCTTACACTGTAACAGTCCATCATCTATTTCGTTCTCCTAATTTGTATGCACCACGTTCTGAAAAGACAATAGATCTTACTGTCCTAAGAAATAGAATTCTACTGTCTGAAGTAAGCAATCACCAAGAAGCGACCATCTAATAGAAGAAAAAATTGACCATCCCAGTATTTGGCCCTGGTATTTTGCCCTGGTATTTTGCCCTCGTAATTAGGGTTGTTATAAAAGAAGCATAATGGAATTACCTTCAAAGTGGCAACAAGTTATCGAATAACCTAAATTAGGCTGAAGTACGGACTTTCACTAGAATTGCAAAATTAAAGGCGAATTACTTCAATTATTATTTCTTGCTAAATGTTTTGCTAAATCATGGTTAAGATAACTGAAACAATTTTCAGGTAAATAATCTACAACTTTGCGTAGGAAAAATAACTAAAACTAATTATAAAATAAAATAACTACAAATAAAACTAATTATAAATAATAATAAATAAAAACAATAGATAAAAAATACTGTTAGAGATCTCTCTTCCTTTATTTTTCCGATTTTTCGATCACCTCGATATAAAGGCGTGGAAAGCTGTAAGTAGAGATCTGTAAAAAAAATCTGAAAAACTGAAATTTCCGAAATCAGTGTCCAAATCGATATATTTGGATTGTTTGAATGCAGCATTTGGCAGAAACCAAACAGTCATATTATGTAAGACAGCGTAAATTTTGTATGGAATGATAAAGGAATTCCAAATCGTTGACAAGTAGCAATACGAGAACTACCGTAATTCTGACAAAATGGTCCACGTAATAGCGGCATTTACAATGTTGGCACAAGCATTTCGAATGAACTGACAGCCTCCGTGCGTTATCACTACGGTGGCAGGTTGATGTATGACTCAAATAATCAACGACAGCTAATGTGAGCGATGAGAATACCTGTCAGTTGGGCTTGTCATTCACTATCAAGTGGAATGTTCTAATTCTTCCCAGAGAAAATACTCTACTCGGCATCACCATTATTCAGAGAATGCTATGGAAAGGATAAGAATGCAATATAAACTGTGGCAACCAACGCAGCTGTCATAATGAAACCTGTCAGCATGAAGTCTTGTGCTGATTTGCAGCTGGCAAAAGATTTAGATACGCGATTTAACTCAGTGAGTGGCCATAAGATAGTTTTGTCTATAATTTTTTATAAGTGCATGGAAAATTTATAAAGTTTATGCCAAAAACACGGCTTTAAGGATTCTAACCGGCCGACAAAATCCCCTATAATGGGTTCGGCAACACAAAGTTGGCAACACACGAAACTAGATTGATCATCTGGTAGTAGATGGTGAACATGCACCGAGTGCATGGAATTGCATGTGATTCATAGTGCTAACATAAGACTCGATCATCATCCGGTGTAGTTAAGTTGCACGGGAAGAAAACTAAGCGCAGCTATCGTAATGGCCATAGCCTAATTCAAATCGTAATGGCCATAGCCTACTTCGCGATCATTGATGCATAACCAGCGCAAGAATTAACAGACCGGTGTACTGAAATCGGCAAAGATATTACGGAAATAATACAAACAAATTACAAACGGTGCGCAAATGTTCCTGTGGTCAATTCCTTCGTTGCCCATAGAAAATTATACAATTTCTCTAAGCATTTTGACTAGTTGTTTCTTGATAATATTTGAAGTTACAGTCTATTAATTCAAGCTGGTAATTATGAGATATAAATCCTAATATATTAAGATCATTTCTCCTAGGAGGAAAAAAAATAAAAAAATAACTTGAAATAATAGTAATAAACCTCATTTGCCCACAGTAACTTTAACACATTCATCTTAGCGTTAAATGTGCTGGCAGCTATCTTTGGGATGATGGAATAATCATGAGTTCGAAACTCAATACAACCATTAACATTTTCTTTGAGCGGCACCACCTTTATATGTCTGACGAACACTCTGAATAGTCGAGTAAGCGAATAGTGTAGTGAAATAAACGCCTCAAACTGATGTTAGGGATCGTCCTTAAACAGCAGGTTCGCTTTAGAGATTATAAAATAGAATGCATGTAACCTGACTGAACCTTTGTAAATCAGTGTGCAGAATTTCAATAGACTGTGATACCCCTTCATTGCCTTTCTTATCACGTCTTTTCCCTCAATTGTCCATTTGAGGGTAAATACCGATCTCTTCCCGAGAAACAGAATTTAAATAGGCTTCAGAAGACTAACTTTTAAGTGTTTTGTTAGTGATTAATGGTATTAACATAGTGCTACTTTTTTGAAATAAGGCCATTACCAAGGTTCAGTTTTGTTTTGGTTTTGACACTGTAAATTTATTTTAAAGCAAGTTAGAAATTTGTTTTAAAGTAAGTTAGGAATTTGTTTCTGATTCAACTTTGAAGAACAAAACCCTTTAACTTCTCCCATTGATTCGTTTTTTTGCTGTAATAGAACTAGAAACTATCATTTGGTTTCTCTAACAATACATAATGAAACACATATTTTGATTCGAGAACTTGAATCGAAAGTATAGTTTTATGTAATTTAGTTGCTTTCCTTAAATCAGAGCTGATTGATATCTGATATAGTTTCTTTTCTTGACAGAGAAAAAAACTTCTGCCGAATTGGAAAAGGTAAAAATGCTTCAGTATTAGGTGCGCAATTAAGTTCCTGCTATTTGCCAATAGATGGTGCCAGCTGTAAGTGATAATCGTATCTGCCGTAACTTAAACGTCATGAGCCAAGCTTAGGTATATGGTAAACATACCGCCTCGACACAATGGTGATTTTCTTTTGACATTATATTCTTTTGGTTGTGTGAATATGTATGACTTTGTGCCAAATAATCGTCATATGCGGGAAGTATTGATTTTCTTCTCTCAATCGAAGAAAACGATGGCTAAAGCTCATCGAGAGACTCAAAACATTTACATAGATGCTGCTTTAAGTGAAACAACGTTTCGAGATTAGATCCGTCATTTTAAAGACGGTGATTTTGATGTTGACGACCGTTCGCGTAAGGGGAGACGAAAAACCTTCAAAGACACTGAATTGATGGTATTGCATGTCAAACGCAGGCAGAGCTTACTTCAGTATTAAGAGTTACCCGCAAAGTTACCCAACAATTGCATGCGTTGGGAATGAATCAAAAACAAGGAACTTGGGCTCCTTATGAGTTGAAGCCAAGGAACGTTGAGTGTTGTTTTTTTCTCCTGTGAACAACTGCTTCAGTGACATCATATTGTAACGGGTGATGAAAAATTGATTCATTACAGCAATCCAAAGGAAAGAAAGTCATTTAGGTCACCTCGACCGAATATTCACGATACGAAGGTTATGCTCTGTATTTCGTGGGACCAGGTCGGTGTTATTTATTACGAGCTGTTGAAACCAAGTGAAACCATCACTGGGGATCGGTATCGACTTCAATTAATGCTATTGAGCCGAGCTCTGTGATTCTTCAGCATGACAACATGACGAAACCGTTGAAACCTACCTAGAAACGCTGAAATTGGAAGTCTTTCCCCATCCGCCATATTCTCCAGACATTTCGCCGTTCTATTATCACTTGGTCCGTCCGATGGCATACGGTCTGGCTGACCAGCAGTTCCACTCATGTGACAACATCAAGGAATGGCTAGATTCAAAAGATGAACTCTTTTACCCTGACAGAATTCGAGCTTTGCCAGAAAGATGGGGAAAAGTAGTAGCTAGAGCTGGGCAATATTTTCAATGAATCATTTGCAAACTTGTTTTCAAAATAAAGTTGAATTTTTATATGCTCACCTAATAATTTATTTCCTTATTTAAAATGCCAGACCTTTAAAACACTTCAAAGCTAAATATTCAAAAATCTTGTGTGATTTTTTAATTTAAAAATTTTCAAATTAAATACAAAAAAAAAAAAATATTTCTTTAAGTTAATCGTAATCAACAGTGTTTCATATTTCTGAAAAATATGTACATCATCGCAAATTTTACAGCCGATGTGATAGGTAATTCACAAAAGGACTTCTTTTGTTGAGAAATTAAGTGAGAATTTTTTGTAAATCATGTCCAAAGTAACATATTTGAAATTCCAATGTCGAATAATTTCAACAAATATTTTCGCAGCTTTCCGAACGGAATTTTATTCAGAAGTTTTGTGCGTTTAACGATGTAGTTATCATACGACCCTAGTATCAACTATACAAATCCAACAAAGGATATCCGTCAATAGAAAATTCACAACAATAACTACAAACTGTCAAAAAGGACAATTGCTTGTTAGAGTTGAAGAGCAACAGAGCGCATTCAATTGAAAGGGCAACACTTACACAAGTATAAATGCACACTTTGTACATGTGTGGCAGACAATACACATACATAAGTACATGTGAATACTTCTCATATCCCACTTTTTCTTCTATGAGAATATGAATGACGTGGAGTACAACTGAATGTATGAATAATATCATTGTATAATTTTTTTCGATTGCAACATTGTGTTGCTGTTAGAGCGAGAACCGGAAGTCTTACAAATGCTTGGTACTAAAGAGGGAATGCATTTTTGATTAAGTGCGAAAGAGTTTTGTAATCCAGCATTATGACGGGATTGTTAAAAAAAAAGCTATGACTTGTAGAGATTCCAGGATACAGAAGATGATGTTGTGTACTTGTAAAAGGTAATATTTGCATATAAATTGTTTTGTTGCTGTTACACTTACAAGGGCAAGTGGGAGCATTGTTACGGAATATGTAATTTAAATCTTATTCAGCATCCTTGTTCGGACAAAAACAAAGCATTTCTAAAAATGCGTCGGCTAGGGATGTTCTAATTTGCTAAAACAAAGTTAAGGTTTAAGAATAAGTCCGTATAGCTTGTTTTGAGTTAACATATAGAAGCTTTAGATAGACATTTTTCAAATATCGAATGTCAAGTACACGCAAAATTAAGTTATCTATAGAGGCTCTTAATAGTATTAAGCATTTACAGCTTTTGTTCAAACAGAAAATTGTCAGGCATGACGCCTTAAACATTTATAGTATTAATTTGATCATCTTTTAACCATTTAACTGTAAGTTTCTTGCCGAAACCTCAAGGGTAAAATTTCAATTCGTGCTGCAAATTCTCTTTCACATCCGCTATGTCCTCTAAAAACCGGCACCCTGAACTGGTAATTTGATTTCGGAAAATAGAAACAGGATTGCCGGAGCCATATCAGATAAATACGATAGTTGTTCGATGATTGTCATTGAGTTTTTCACAGAAATTCGGTCACAACTGAAGCTATGTGAGATAGAGCAGTATCGTGCTAAAGAAAAATCCATAAGTTTTGTTTATACAAATGTGATCGTTTCCAATGAATGTTCTCATTCAAATGTCGCATAACATCCAAACAATTTTCTTTATTTAACGTCTAAACTCCTGGCAAAAAGTCCGAATGCACTACAGTGTCATTATCAAGGAAAACTGTTATCCTTACTATGATTTTTTTTCTATCGATTTTGACACGATATTTTCGATTTTGGTTAAGTTGGAAGGCGCTATCTATTCGAAGCTCGTTGCTTGGCTTTTACGACAAACTCGTGTATTCATTGCTCATCTATAGTTATAATGCGTTTTATAAATGTGTGCTGGGAATTAGTTCATTTTAAATAGCTTATCTTCTGCGATCTTTACGCTACACACTGTGGTAATTCACAAATCTTGCTAGAAAAAATTAAAAAAAAATGTCTGGCAACATTCCTTCTGATCGAAGGAAGTTACAAAAAGTTACAGTTACAAAAAGTAACTGTAACTCAGGTTTTGTTTGCTTGTTTTTAGCTCTGATTAGGAAAAATTGAGCTTCAAAGTCAATTGTTGTCTACAGGTGCATTCAGATTTCAAAGAGAAGCGTATTATTTGTATGACTTTGTTCTATGATTAACAGGTCCACGGAGATTTTATTGTCGTAATTTTTTTTTATTATTATTAAGCTTTGTTTCAAGAAAATATGTATATTACAATTTTCTTTAAATATTTCTATTGCAAGTATTAAAAAAATTTTTTTTTGTGAGAAGTTCCGAAAGTGCAGAAAAGAAAATATTTCCTTTTTTCAAATAGAGTCAAAGCTATTTTTTCCGGATAATTCCGGTGTAAATCTATATTTTGGTTAAACTTTCAAGTATTCGTTTTAAAGTAAATCAAAAACATCTTGAGCATTTTTGCGACTGCCATACATTTTTTTCACTTTTCCAGTGTGACTCTTTCGAGAAAGCAAATTTTTGAAGAATGGATAAAAACTCTCAAAATACATCGCAAAGACGCCTTATTAACATTAATAATGGTTAGACATGGTCTTCAAGATATACCAGAAGACGTGAAAAGAAATCTTAAGGCAAACATAAATATTATTTGTTTTGAGTTAGCTGAAAAATGGATAAAAAGTGGAAGACATCGTGACCGTTTCATAACATCAAATTCAATTTGGCTTGATGAACCGTATCTACTGCCTAAAAGTGTACAACCGAAAAGTTATAAAAAAGCTGAGAGAACCCCGGAAAACTTTGATGACTGTAGTGAAAAATCGAAAAAAAGAAAGATCCAAAACCTGTTAGATTCAACTGACCATCGAGAAATTATTAAAGCTAGTGAGCAAGTGGGAAACGAAATTTAGCCAGTCTTGTGAAAAATCTATCGGAAACTTCATCCAGTAAAGGTACGGAAGTGAAAAAGATATGCAAGATATTTAGCTCTGAGCCTTTAGAGAGCCTTTCTGCCGATGAAGCCTTATCTTTAATGGTTGATGCTAATTTGTCGACACATCAATACGATGTTATTCGGATAAAAGTCAATACAAAATGCAAAAATCTTTTGCCCTCCTGTACTAAGCTAAGAAAGCTAAGAAAAAATGTTATCCAGCTGAAACAGAAATCACTGAGATGCATGCAAAAAGTTCACTCCAGTCATTAGTGAATCATACCATTGAAAAGCTTTGTTTGGCTCAAAAAGAAGTACTCGATATTGATGAACTGAAAGCTGATGAAAATCTTCTTAATATTTATTTATTTATTTTATTTATTTATATTTGTATAATATTTGTATAAAGTGGGGATAAGATGGGGCTCAGCAAAAGCAGTATAAACAGTTATTTAGTATCTCAATGGTTCCTATTCAAATGAATTTTAGTTCTACCCAAAGAAAAATTATTGTATGGCAAAATCCTGCACCTTCATCTACAAGATACTGTAGTCCAATCAAGTTTGTTTTTACCAAAGAGAACACTGAGTTAATTCCTCAAGAAGTTAGTTTAATACAGCAAGAAATTAAAAATTTGTCTCCAACTCTTATCACAAATGGCGAACAAAGTTTTCTTGTTGAGTCTATGGAGTCTGTGGAGCGAAACAGAGTGAACTAAATATACTTTCTGTGATCTTAAACAAAAATGTCGATGAACCATCTTTAACCTTTGGAATGTCTCCTCTACATTCATGGATCCGTTTTATGGAGTGTGTATTACACATAGCATATAAGCTTCCTACAGTGAACTGGCAAGCTCGAGGACCGGAAAATAAAGCGAAATTGGCGGAAGAACAAAAAAAGATTCAATAAAAATTTCGAAATGAGATGGGGTTGCTTGTAGACATGCCAACACAATAAGGAGGTAACACGAATGACGGTAATACTGCTAGACGGTTCTTTAGAGCAGCAGAAAGGGTTCTGAAATCACTGGTATTAATAAAGAATTAATTGAACGGTTTGATATTATTTTGGAAACTTTAGGTAGTGGTTATCCTATTGATGAAGATGCTTTTGAAAGTTTTATTATTGTCACACGAAATTTATACTTAAACGAATACCCTGGTATATTATGCCAGTTAGCTTCCATAAAATCCTTTTTCATGGAAAACATATTAGAAGGTCTTGCATTCTTCCTATAGGACAGTTGTCAGAAGAAGCTCAAGAAGCAAGAAATAACGATACGAGGAAATTTAGAAAGTTGTTTACGAGAAAAACATCGAGAATAGACACAAATACAGATCTTTTCAATCGGCTATTAATTTCTTCAGATCCTTTTATCGCAAGTTTGCGCCACACTCCCTTTCGAGTTCAGAGTTTGATAACAAAAGAAGTTCTTTGATTATTATCTGTTGATGCTTTCGAGGAAGAAGAATCTTTTAACGATGCATATAAAATTGACTGAATTAAAATATCTATGTGTATTTATGTGCTTTACCTGTATTATTAATGTAATAAAGCAAAAACAAGTGAATAAAACAATTACTATTAAATATTTATCTAAAATATTGAAATTATTTTAATACCAAAAATGATTACATCCGACTCTTTACATAAAAACTCACCTAATAATTGAAGACATGAGAATGAAAAGTGGATATGAACCAAAAAGGTAATTTTACAGGAGAACAAAAAAAAACAGTTTATCTAATTGAGTTAGATTTTTTTGCTAACAATGATTTTAGAACGTTTATACACATGTATGTATGATAACGAACCAGTATATATTGATTTTAAAAAATTAATTACTATGTTATGGCTTTTTTAAGATTCGGATATGTCCTGTTTTTATACTCATTTTTAGATTTTTTAATAGCAGCTGGATACAAGGGTATATTAAGAAGAAATATACATTAAAAGGTTTTATTTTGAGACTTTTACATTTTTTGAGAATTTGACAATATTTTATTGTATTTTATAACGTTTAACTTTATTCTGAATCAGATTCGTCGTCTTCAGTCACGCTTTCTTTTGGAGCTTCACCTTCTGGAATAACATCACTGCGTGCCTTTGTCAAATCATGGTTAAGAATGCTTCAGAGATATACACTTCCAACTCTTTCATATTTTTTATCTTTAATGGATTGATTGGTATTGGTATATCATAAAGCTTTTTCGCATTCCACAAAAAAAAGCAATAATACGGATCGGAGATGTACAATTTTCATACCCAACGATGCGTTAAGGAATAGTAAACTTCATAAAACTCATTTTAGCCCAAAATGGTTCATATCTACCTTTCATTCTCGTGTCTTCAATTTTATTATATGATTAATTAGTTGTATTCAACGTAAATATTAGTATATATATAACTACAAATAATCTCAGAACATGTGCTTAAGAAACCAATTTTTTACTTTAAAAATATATTTTTTGTTGACAGTGTGAACTATTTCCTTTTTGCGTCATTTTACTAAAAAAAAAAGTTGTTTTTTTACAATCATTTATAAATTTGAACTCATTTTTTGTTTAATACATAAGTGAGAAGTGAATCCTACGCAATTTATTAATTTTGTCCAGTTAGATTTGTGATCCACCACACTGTGCGCTGTTGAGTTTTTGAAGAAAATTCAGATCTTTCGGAACTAGTCGAGCGACCAGAAGTTTCATACCCAACGTAATGGTGTAAAATGGTAGGAAGTGATTTCTGAGGATAACCTGTCAAACTTAAAGGTAATTTTCAAACGTCATTTCTTTCACTTTATCGATATTAATTTCAGTAGAAAACGCTGGTGGGCGATCACAACGAGGCAAATCTTCTACCACATCACGATAAATTCTTTTCACCGTAAGTCTGCTATGACATTATCAATTCAATTCTCGATTTAACACACAAAATTAAATTTGCAACATAAAATTTAAGACTAGTTCTTTGTTCGATATTTATATCTATCATAAAAGCTTGTTTTCAATTTACATCAATGACATCTTTGGACATATACATTCTCTTAAAGCTCATTTATATGCTGATGATTTGCAACTCCTGGCTTATGAGAATAAAGATTTTTTTGATAACTTCCAAAATCGTGTAAATAATGAGTTAAAAAATATAAGCCGCTGGTGTGAAAATAATTTTATGCATATAAACCCATCTAAATCAAAAGCAATAACTTTTAACTTAATCCCTAGCAGATCTGTTTC
The DNA here is from genome assembly GCA_019455685.1 of Philornis downsi. NCBI lineage: Eukaryota > Metazoa > Arthropoda > Insecta > Diptera > Muscidae > Philornis > Philornis downsi. Next base: position 924,790 of record JAHXMU010000806.1, read on the forward strand.
GTTTATGTTAAATGGTTTAATTATTGATAATGTTAGCACCATAAAAATATTGGGATTTAGTATTGATGATACTCTAAAATTTGAAAGCCATATCAGGCAGGTAGCTTCTAAAATTACATTCTTGCTACGCAAGTTATATAATATAAAAGTGTCTCTTCCAGTAGAGGTAAACTAGAGCGATTAAAAATATACTTTAACCGTATAATTCGTTTTGTGTACAAATTAAAACATTATGATCATGTTACACCATATACTGTTGAGTTTTTGGGATGTACATTTGAAAACTTTATCGACCTTAGAACTATTGTGTTTTTCTACAAAAGTATGAAATTTGGCACACCCAAGTACATAGTTTCTAAATTTGTATTTGGAAGGTCTTCAAGAACCAATATTTTACAACTTCCACTGGCAAGGACGCTAATAATGCAGTGGTCTTTTCGATTTCGTACTATACGATTATGGAATTCAATAATTCCATATGAACACAGAAGATTCTCACTCTCATGTTTTGGGTTTAAGAAGCTCTTAATGTCTTGCTTGTAGAATTATTATACTTCACTATAAATTGTTGATGCTACACATTCTATATCCTATCTTTCTCCATATTCGTCGTTAATACTGTTAATACTATTATTATAATAATTATTATTAAAACTTTTTTAAGAAACTGAATTGTAAAATTTCAAGCATGTGTCGCAAAAGGTTGGTCTGCGTAATCAATTTGGCCGTATGCGGCTTTGGATTGCGATATGGAAATAAAATAATAAAATAAAAAATAATAATAAAAAGCTAACAAAATTGTCAAAACCGAGCACAGTAGATAAAGTAAATAATAAAAAAAACCCCGTCTGTATCAACTTAGTGACGAAAATAAACTTGACAATCTTTCCAAGCCTGCTTTTCAAATGATACTTATTTTAACGATAATGTACATACTTTTGTTTGGGCCACTGCGAGATTACTTGTAAATTGATGCCAAAAGCAGGCATTTTCTACAAAGCATTTTCTATCCATTTTCATAATGGGAACAAAATGGTCTGGTTTTTTTAACAATGAGATGTTTTCCTTAAGATATAGTCCATCGGTCTTAACTGCATAGAAATTGTATAACAAAGTGCAAAAAAAAGGTTGATTTTGAATCATTAAATATCATTTATTTACAAGTAAATACTCTGAGACAAAGCCTTCATTATTGTTATTACTATTTTATTACTATTGCAAAATATTGCATAAAATGCTAATTTCTTGCAGAAATGCAATTCATAGGTAACAAAGCATTCGCAAAACTATGCAATCAATTGAATTTCAAAAAAAAAAATCATCGAAAAATGAATATAAAACTGAACGCTTATGTTTATTGTTTGTTTGAAGTTTGTTATGAAAAACAAATTTGCAAAAAATTCCAATTATAGTTTTTTGCCAACAAATAGCCTTTTGTAAATTCCTCCTTCTTCTTCTCTTGCAAGTCACCGTGGAACATGCAAAAAAGATTTACAAATCTTTACTGTCTTCTCTAGCAAAGTTTAATAGTTTGCGAAAAGTTTCGATGGCTCTCAATTGATTGCAAATTATTCCTGTTATTTTTGGGCAAACAAAAAGAATGCAAAACGATGCGGAATAAGAAAATGTTTTGCTAACAATTGCAACTGTTGCAAATTGTTGATACTGGTTTGCAGGTATTTCGTCTGCATTTCATGTTGAAATGTATATTTATTGTAATGGGGAGATACGATGTTGCTTACTAAACAAATCACAATGTGGTCCAAGGAATTGACGGAAATTTTAACAATGCCACAAAAGAGACCTGATGACTGACTCGAGTTTAATTGATTCTGGCTTACTGAATCAAGCATACCAGTGGCATAGTTTTTTGAGCAATGTACAATGTCCTTAACTAGAAAAGAGAACGGTTTTGTAGCTGCTGAAGTACACATTTTTGGCAAAGGCCAGAATTAGGTGATGATACTATTGTGGGTGTGGTTTGCCATTCTATCATTATGACTATCATATGTTGTATAAAAATGTTAACGCAAAATACATTCGTACTATTTTGTTTGCAAATTGCAATCACGTATGAGGTGATGGGGGAAAGACATTACGAATTAGACATGCGAATATCAAACCCCAAGATCTGCATACCTTAGATCTTTTGAAAGCTTTGGATTTAATAATCGCACATATTAGTGCTAAAGGGGTACAGCACACAAACTCTCACACCGCACACGTTTCGAAAGTTATATTTCAGGGAATCAATAAAAGCTAAACCAATAGCTAAACCAATAGCTTTTATTGATCCACTGAAAATAAAGCACTACGAAAAGCATCCAAGAACGTTATATCACAATCAACTGAACTGTAAAAGTCTAAAAGGGCAATCCCAAAACTGGTGTATAGGTGGTGCCAGTAGTAGTTTTGGTGAAAAAGGGCAACCTTATAAAACATATGTTTTTAATTTTAAGGCGCCACTCTGTTTACTATTTTAATTTGAGCCATCAAAAATAAACGAACGAAAAGTAAACATGGGAAAAAAATGTCACCGTTATGTAATTCAACATTTCCATTTGAAAGGTCTCAGTCCAATCAATATCTAAACCTTGTTAGATTCTACTCTGGGGGAGTCCGCTACTTCCTTTACGACTGTAAAGTATTGGCTCGCAGAGTTCCAACGAGGCCGTACGAGCTGCCAAAGACGAACACCGTAGTGGTCGATCTATTAAGGTGTCCACGATGGTTGCCGCGCTTGCTTTCAATACAGCAGAAACAGCGTCGGGAAGATGTTTCAGTAAAGTCTTTGGCGATGTTCCACCGCAATAGAGCCGAATTTTTGCATTGATTTGTAACAATGAATAAGGCATTTGGCCGCCATTTTACACCTGAGACAAAGAAACATTCAAAGCAATGGACTGGAATGGGGGAATCGTGACCAAAGAACGTTCCATCCACAGGAAAGATCATGTATGGCATCTGTTTTTTTTTTTTTTTTTTTTGGATGCGCATGAGATTATTTTTATCAGTTATCTTCAGAAAGGAAAAATCGGTCAATACTATGCTAATTTATTGCAGCGTTTAGGTGATGAAATTATGGAAAAAGGGCGGTATTTGGCAGAAAATAAAGTGTTTTTTCATCAAGATAATGCTCCAGTTCACACACTCACTATTGTGATGGCTAAAATTAATGAACTAAAGTTTGAATTGCTTCATCACGAACCTCATTTGCCAGATTTAGCTCTCTTGAACTATTTTCTATTTCCAAACTTTAAAAAGGTGGATCGGTGGTAAAACATTTATCAACAATAAAGAAGTGGAGTCTGCGGTTGATGTTTGCGGTGGGGTTTGACAATTCTTACTATAAACAGGGTATAGAAACTATTGAATATCGCTAAAAAAAAAAAAGATTATGTTAAAAAATAAAGAAAATTTTTTCAACTTTTTTGTGTCTTTGTTTTTAGGTAGGCTAGCTTTGGGACCGCCCTCGTAGCGCAAATACACAAATAATGCGATTTCCTATATATCTTACAACTCCCTCCCTAGGTCACTCGGTTGAGATAAAGCTTTTCAAATAATAGCCCTGAAAATAATTAAATAACTATCCGCTGAAGTTTCGCACAGCGTCAGGCTAACGATGCAAGAGGTTGTTGGAAACGTTCGTCCTTATGTTATCTGCAGGTTTATAGACCATCCATCCGATTAAAGTGGAACTTTGACAAGTTCTGTTTTAGATGTCTGTGATGGCTTTTTTGTTGACTGCATAAATTAAAATGCAGTAATTTGATATCACACATTTTTGATTCTTGCACTCGCATAGTAAATGAGCCTTTCATGAATATACTCGTATCCTGAACATTCTAGAAAATTTTGTAAAAGTTGCATGATCATGATAATAATAGTCCATACCTAAGACATATACTCCAAGATAATCCGATAGTCTCCTTCACCGTGAATATGACTGTGTATGATAGTTCGTTTAGTACATGATAGTTTTCAGTACCCATTATTTGGTTGGCTCCAAGACCATTTCTACTGAAAATGGGTCTATTGGTCCGAGTTTTGAAATATGTTCCAAAAAAGGCAAAGTCCATGCTTAGTTCTATCGCATCTAAAAGCCACAGTTTTCATTGGAATTTGGTTTTATTTAGCATACACCATTTGATTGAGTCGATCGCTGGGCCACATTACTGAATGTACGTATGACGCCTCACATAAATGAACTGTTCAGTTCCGGGCTTTTTCTTCCACTGGCCATTGTTTCCAACGAATTGTTTCTATATTATCTGCATATAGAATGACTAAATGTGAAACAGCTGTATATCAATGTTACTGAAAAAATTGCTTCAGATCCAATGATTTGTTGTGATTTATAGGACGTTTTATTGTCCGTATTGACCCTTTATAATTAATCCAATATTCTTCTGAGCGTTCAGATAGCTTGTCCGCTCTCAGTTACTGGGTACATCAAGAGCCAATCTCTTACCCACTCCAATGAGGCAGTTTTGTCATATAGAGGTTTTTGAACCTGCACAATATTGTCATGTCACATCACTTTTTTATATGTGGAAGTCAAAGACAAATATCGAATTTTGTGAACCTTATCTAAATGAGGCGAATGTTCATAATGTGAATGGTTCTATTAAATCATAGAGTTTACGACTTATACAACGTTAACACTCTCCGTTACCGGTGGGATTGTACGCCTTACGTATCAGTTTTCTCTAGAAAGGTATTTCGCCAAACAGTATCATTGGAATTTGAGGTTGCATCTTTCAGAAAGGACATTACAATCAGTGCTCGCTGAATCAGGAATATGTTATTAAATCCCTTGCTTTAATTCTTCCAAGTAAGATATTGGAAGGTCATTATTCACTGCAAGATATTGGAATGTCATTCATTCTCAGTCGAAAACAACTATTTCTGGATGTTGTGCTGAATTTAAACAAGATCTTGCGCCTACCGATTATGCTGAAAACAATGAATATCTAAAAGAGGTGGCTACCTCGGAATTCATCAAAAAGAACCACGATAATTTTTCTTGATAATCTCTAAGGGAAGTTAAAAGAGATATTTGTTAACCTGAGTACTTTGGAAAAATACTATTTTGACTCAATACTTTGGCATGTGAAATATAATTTCCATTGCTGCTCTATTTGGCATCATCAATAGCCTCCCGGGAGAAAAGGATTTGTTTTATCTCCCTTGTTTTGGGAGGCGCATGATGCTTTACCTATTGAAGAGGAAGAACAGTAAACAGCGAACTTAATATGACAGATGGCAAAGAAAATTGTGATCTTTCACCAACACGAAAAAAAGTATCACAAACGGATATTTGATATTAGAACTGCACTATTTATCTTACAGATTCAACATAAAGAGACTTTCATCTGTTTCACAGACATCAAAAATATGCTCCAGGGAAAATTATTTGCATCAAATACTGTGAAATGTTAGAAAAGCGTTGTGCTGATTGCATCACTCCTGAAGTAGCCTTCGGTGATGAATAAAACCGAAATACATAAAACAAATGATTGTTATTTCTTGCTCAATCCAGGATCTTATTGAACGATGTGGTATTTTTGGTACAATGTTCTGTTGTCAGTACACATCATATCATGTGGGGTGTAGGGTAAAAACGAATAACATTTTTCATTCTGTAGCTTTATCTGAATCACAATTTAAGCACATAATAATAGCTATCCTACTATGTATTAGGTGTGGAACTAAGTTCCCGCTGTTTGCCAATAGATGGCGCCGGATCTATGTGCTGTGTAATTTCTGCCATAACCTAAACGCCACAAGCCAAGCTTAGGCATATGGCAAACATACGTCTTTTGGTTGTGTGAATATGTATCATTTTGTGCCAAATAATCGTATTGATTTTCTTCTATCAATCGAAGAAAACGGAGACCGAAACTCATCGAGAGCCTCAAAACGTTTACGGAGATGCTGCTTTAAGTGAAACAACTGGTCGAGATTGGTTCCGTCGCTTTAAAGACGGTGATTTTGATGTTGACGACCGTTTGCATGAAGGAAGACGAAAAACCTTCGAAGACACTGAATTGACGGCATTGCTTTATGAGAATCCATTTCAAACGCAAATAGAGCTTGCTTAAGTATTAGGAGTTACTCGCCAAGCCTTTTTCAGGCGATTGCATGCGATGGGAATGAATCAAAAGCAAGGAACTTGGTTTTCTCATGAGTTGAAGCCAAGGGACGTAGAGCGTTGTCTTTTTGTCTGTGAAAACTACTTCAACGACAAAAAAGGATGGGTTTCCTTCATCGTATTGTAACGGATGATGAAAAATGGATTCATTTCAGCAATCCAAAGAAAAGAAAGTCATGAGGGCTACCCGGTCATTCTTCTACGTCGTCGTCTCGGAGGTTATGCTTCGTTAGGATGGAACCAGTTCGGTATTGTTTATTACGAGCTGTTGAAACCAAGAGAAACTATCACTGGGGTTCGGTATCGACATCAATTATTGCGATTAAGCCGAGTTCTGCGCAAGAAACGCCTACAATACGCGGAGAGGCACGAAAAAGTGAATTTTCAGCATGACAACATTTGGCCTCACGTGGTCAAAACCATTAAAACCTACCTGGAAACGCAGAAATGGGAAGTCTTACAACATCCGCCATGTTCTCCAGATATTGTGCCGTCCGATTATCACTGGTTCCGTTTGATGGCACATGGTTTGGCTGGCCAGCCGTTCCACTCATATGACGACATCAGGGAATGGCTAGATTCGTGGATAGCCTCAAATGATGAACAGTTGTAACGTGACGGAATTCGAACTTTCCCAGAAAAATGGGAAAAAGTAGCATCTAGCGATGTGCAATACTTGTAATGAATAAATAATAATAAAGTTTAATTTTTATAAAAAAAAAAATGCGAGAACTTAGTTGCGCACCCAATATATATGTCGAATTAAAAGCAATGTTTTCCCAGTATGGGAATGCTTAATTCACATTGAATAGTTGCATAAAGTTTGTTCAACGAATGACAACAAATTTAATGTTGACTTAAATTTATACCTCCAGGTGTGAAATCCAAAATGCACTCATTTTTTGCAAACAAATGTAAATTTTTGTATTCAGCCAGAAAAATGACAAAGTTACAATTTGTCAGTGGCAACACTTGTCTCATTTTTTATCGTTAAGGCCCAAAACCCAAACATTAAACATTTGGACTTCTTTTCTTGTTTGTGATTTGCCAGTTTTAAGATAATTTAGCTTTGTGGTTAAGTTGTAAGCCATCAAATCACAGAGTGGATATTACCTGCCATAAACACATAGGAGTATATGCTGCTGCAACCGCTACTCTTACCAACCACCTCCTGTGGCATTGTAGCTGCTACCATGGGTAATGACACTTCCTTTTAAACAATTACAGTTTCTAAGAGTCAGTTTTCTAAGAAAAGAAAATCATAATTGTATATAAAGTTTTAGTTCTTTTTCTTTCTTTCCTTTTTTCAGTTTCTTAGAAGCTTCCTTTTCGCACTGAAGGTTTTATTTCTCTTAACTTTGCTATGACTTGAAAGTTTTATATGCTTTTAAGTTATGTACTTACTTGTAGTATCACCAAATGTTTGTCCATATGAGGAAGGTATGTTGAATATGAAAGTTTTATTTAGCGCGCAACAAAGTAAAACAAAATTAAGGTCAGCTTCTGAGGTGTGTAAGTAAATGGAAGCTTTGCAAAATTTTCCATGGAACAGGATCCTCTATTGTCAAATATCATTTCTGTGCGGTAATAAGTCGACAATATTTGGTGAATCTCAATTATAAAATTGGGTGTACACTACAATTCATGTTGTAATCCACGATGCGGTTATCGTTTCCACAGGAGTAACCAAAAATTGTTCTAAATCGATCTGGTTAAGAATCAAGTTTATATTATTCTATACCCTCAAATTGTGCTGAAGCAAGAAATTTAAAGATTTTCATTATCTGTTTAATTTTTTTTTTATTTTTTTTTTTGTTTTTTTTTTTTTTTTTTTTTTTTTTTTTTTGGAAATCCGTCCAAAGATTATTCACTTCCAAAGTTATATACTAAGTAACATACTTGAAAACGGCAGAACATCTTGACGAAATAATAAAAAAGTTAAATCAGTATTTAATTAGCACCCAGCAACAATTTTTCATACCAATCGACACAATCATCACCGCAGTTACTCTTGTTCCTTTTTGACTGAAATACATCTGATTTTATCATTTACTTAGTATAGGGGGCAAGCACTTGCAATTTGATAAGAATCCAGTACTATTTATGTAGGACGATTACGTAGTTCTAGAGTAAAATTTTCGAAGCAACATTCTTCAATTTGGTAACAATTTCTGTTCGCAGTTCAATACTTAGTTCCTTTGTTTTAGCCATTTTAATGATTTTATATTAAAAACAGAAATATAACTAATAATTTGTATGCTGTGTAAATACTTTCGACACAAAGTGACACAAATGCAAGTAAATGCCTTAATTTTCTTAATTTTTTTTGTCTTCTCATAATCCACGAATTCGAAAAATAATAACAATTTTCAAATCAATTTTTAAACAACAACAAACCAAACCATTTTAGAGAAAAGTCTAACAATTTTAATTTTTTTTTTTTTTTGTAAATACTTTTGACCATAAGACCATAAGCATATCCGTCCTTGCATAAGTCCGTTTTTCTGTAGGAAGCACGATAGAGTTTGCACTGTTAGATCTATTAAGCTGAAATTTGTCATAAATATGTGCATCATTAACATATAAATGAAATAGGCCAAGTAAAAAACGATACCTATACAAGGACTGAACTCATAGCTTGGAAAATGCACATTTTCCAACAACTTTTCCCAAATTTTACTATTTGCCTGGTCATCAGAAACAATATATGATAATATTGTATAGATACTGAAGAAAACTATCCCAACTCATACAGTTTTTTTAAGGGCCCGCCAAATTTCGGGCGAGGTAAACGAAAAATTGTAAAAATATTCTTATTATGCTACAAAATCGAGCTAAGTCCATACATATAATTTCTGACAAGGAAGCGTTTCTGACATCTCTTTTTTTGGTGATGGGTCGATACAACGTCCTCTACATTAAGGATTGCATATAAGCAAAATGGGTACAATAGGACTGGGATCGGCTTAATGGTTATTTTCAGCGTTTTCTCAACAGTTGTATCGCTAATTAATATTATAATATCGAATCGCCTTGTTCGGAAAGTTCGTTCTGTTAATTCGTTAGTTTATCATACATCGGTTCTCATGACGTAGAGTTCCTTCAAACTCTATCATAACTTCCTCCCATCCCTTCCCTAAACTAATTACTATTGTTTACTAGTGTTCTCTTTCTAGTCGTGAGTAGTTATAGCGTTCTAAAAAAAAGTTATAAAAAGTGGAAAAAATGAGCGAAAAATGTTTCCAACCGAAAAATGAAATCCGTTTATGAAGAAAACGGACCAAATGAAAAAACTTGCCAGAAATGGTTTAAAAGATTTTCTACCTATATGGGCGACTTCTCCGTAACGGACGTTTCAAGATCAGAACGACCAAAAGAAATTGTTTCCAAGGAGCGATTTAATAATATTTAATAATAAGCTAAAACATTCAACAAATCAGTCTCAACCGTTCAGGGGGTCATAAAAGTCCTCGGATTTGTGAGCAACCTCAATGTGTGGGTACCTCATACTGCCTTACCATCAGAAACTGTCAGAGCTTACGTGGGAAGTTTTATCCCACTCACCGTACTTCCCACACCTCGGCCCGATCAAGTTTCATTTATTTCGCAGTCTGAGAAACCGCTTGAAGGATTTGAATTTCCATAACGACGAGGAAGTTAAAAATCGAATTCAAAGCTTATTTTGTAGAAAAACCACACTGGAGAGTGGAATTAAAAGCTCCCAGAGAGGTGGGAAAAGGTTATTAAAAAAGGGGGAGATTATATAATAGATAAAAATAATTTTTTGCTTGTATATACATTTTTAAATAAATTTCTTTTAAAAAACCGAATGAACTGTCCTAACAGCCCGACATAATATTAATATGGTGGTCCGATAACTATAGGAAATGTCCATTCCAGTATCCTAAAATTTATAAAGAATCACTCTAATTGTGGATGTGGTTATAGAAAAATTGAATTAAAACTACGACTATTAGTAAAGTCAGTATACAGGGTGTCCGTCGGGAAGGTATACTACTTCGTTCTGCCGCCATTTTGGTAAACATTAGTCTTGACAGTTCATATTTGGCAGTCGTGAAGTGGTTGGCAATTTGGTCAGGAGAAATCACTGGACTTCACTTCTCTGAAACTGAAAACGGCATGACGGTAACTGTCAATGGGGGAGCGATATCGTGATATGATTGAAAACTTTTTAACGCCACAACTTCATGTTTGGGCTCGATTAACATGTGGTATCAACAAGACGATCCCACATCGCATACAGCAGGGATTACAGTGGAATTAAGTGTGTGAGAATGTAATGAAAAATGTGCTCAAAATGGCTCGCATTTGTGAGGGTAACAGAGGAGCGCATTTATCTAATATTGCATTCCATACATAAATGCTGACATTAAATAAAACATTTACCAACGCAAGATCCATTCTCTTTCATTTAATCAAAAATTATAAACAAACAAAGTAGTCCCAACGGACACCCTATACTATGCTGGAGCAAATGGAATTTTCTTGGCATCCACTTGTGAGGCTATGAGTCCATACCTCGTCCACAACTTGAAACAAAAGAGACAAATTAGCCCAAATAGGGAACCCCCTAACTTGTTCAAAAAACTAACTCCAAGTGATATCTCTGGTTGCAGTTTATGCACATTTGAACCATAACTTATGGTTCACCATAACTACTTACAATGTCGATTAATAACAAAGACCAATACAACCAGATTCATTCTGGATGGCTGACTAGCTTCTAATTAAAACACGTTCTGTCAACTCACAGTAAAAGAGGCAGATTTAAAACTTACTGAACCATTAATATTTCCAAACCCTTTCAATTTCTATATGTAGTAACCTATTTTTTCGCATAACTAAGTTTTGTGTTGCTTTCTAAATTGTACTCAATTTAATGCAATTAAATGAAAGAAATGAATTCAGGAAAATATCGACTATATTAAACAATTTGAATGAGAGAGAGTTGTTATGTGGCAAAATTTTTACTATTTTATCAATGTATCACTACATCTAAAAAAAAATTAAGTAACCGTAACCTACGAATTAGAATTCGATTTCTATAAGAGGTAACCAAATAGGCAGTGCGGTTCATTTTTATTCTGAAAACTGGTTTCAAAAAATTGTCATATGTGCCAAGTCCGGCTGAATTCGGAGTAACTGATTGAAAGATATGAAACAAAAAAATATATATTGTAAATACTAGAAAGGCCGTGGCCCATTCGTCAATACGTCTCAAGTTTTACCAAGCATTATTAATATATATAGGTATAATATATAATGAATAATGAATATGTAGGGTGGCGCATAAGTAACGCTAAGATTTGATCAGTGAATACATTTTCTGTTTAAGTCTTAACTAAATAATAATTGGGTAATTTTATGATGGAAAAGCTCAGCACAAAACAAAGAACCAAAGTTGTTCAATTTTACTTTGAAAGTCAGCAGTCGATTATTCAGGTCATATCGAAATTTCTTTCATGTTCGAAATTCTCCTAGCGCTCCAACAATTAACCGATCGGTTTAGCGTTTTGGGCTGTTTGTGATCTTCCGCGTGCTGGAAGACCTCGAGCAGTTTGAAATGAAGTGACCATTGCTCGAGTGCAAGCAAGTATTAAGGAAAACCCCTACGCTTCTACCAGGCGACGTTCTCAGCAGGTAGAGATGTCCAGGCGGTCTTTGCAAAGAATTTTACATATGTTACATCTTTTCCCATATAAGATGCAATTGGTTCACGAGTTAAAACCAAATGAGGCACAAGAACGCACTCAATATAGACGCCGTTAACGTTACTTATGCGCCACCCTTTATAATCAATAATGGATTAGATTGCTGCAGTTTAAGCACTGAGAGTTACAAGCTAATTTGCACTGGAGGTGCCAGAAGGGGCGTGACGATACAGTTCACTTACATTCTTAAACTCCAATTGAGCAAACTCTTTACTTGTACTGAATTTAACTGAATTCATTGCAAGCGAATAAAAAATGTGGACATATAAATATACGGATTAAACGGCTAATTTGTATGGGAGGTACCAAAAAGAGTGTTGTAAGTCGTGAAATTTTACCAAGCACTATAAAGTACTAAAATAGTAAGTGAATTTAATAATAGACCAAGCACAAGCATAATGAATGTGAGTCCAAGATCTTAAGGTTGGTAAAGCAGGAATACACCGGGCCAGAGATGAAAACCAGCAGCCACGAGAGTACTTGCGGTAGGCAGTAGTGCGATGCAAGGGTTGCTATTGCTGTATAGTAGACACAAATTAATTTTGGAGCACCAAGTTTTCAGAAGTTTCATGGAAATTTGCATGGAGATAGCTATCACGCTAGTCATTTCCTAAAAACATCTCAATGTAAAACAATATATGAGTAGCGTCTTTAAGGCAACCTAAACTAATAACAGATGCACCTCTCCGAGTATTAGAAGTTCTCAGGTAAAGTATCTACTATCTTAATGATTTTGCTCTGTTTTCTCATGCATATAAAAGACTTATATGCCTCAAAGATATTGTGAAATTATTAATTAATCAACCATACTTACAATACAACCCTCCTTATTACATTTTCGTACTATTTAGCTTCATAGAAATACCGGAAATCTGTTCAACAATCTAAATGCAGGTTCATCCCTATATTTATACTAACGTACGTACACTGTATAGCGTTCACACACTGCTGTTGGATATTTTAAAAATTCATTTGGGATGCAGTAAACCTTAATTTCTATTTAAACGTTAAACACCCGGTGTTCTTTTGCATCGACAAGGATATGTTTGCAACCTCTTTGCAGCAAACACACTATCCTTTCCCATTTCCCACAGAACTGGCAAAAGACTTTAGGAAAAAATCTTCACAAAATACTTAAAGTTTTGCAAAGCTCTGTTCTGTTCTTTTTTCTGATGTTTCATTTAAAAGCTATAAACTATTTTACAATGGTAAGAATCCTTTTCCAGCAAAGATAAGTTAGTCTGCATGTTTGCTATGAAAATTGTTGAAACGTCTAAGATAAGTTGCCTCGAGATGGTAATGTGTGCATTTAAAGTTTTGCGTTTGTTTTCATTGGAAACCGAGAAAAATTACATGTTTGCCAACGTTGTTTGGGGATTTAATTTTCTTATTCAAAATTTGTCTAAACAGTATTTAAAGACTTAAGGTGAATCTGAGGGAATAGTGTGAAAAAGTAACGAAGTTATATATATTATATTTTCGTATTCTTGAGCAACATATCTTAATTAGTTCCGAATTAGCGAAATAAATTAGATATTCGTTAATGGCTTTGTTAAATATTTGATCCTGGCAAAGCACTTTAGGAATAGAGTGGCACAGTTTTACACGGTTGGCAATAGGACTTGATTGAGTAATAACCTCAGTTATAAATGGCATCAACGGTCAACCGATGGCACATACTAACACCTTTCTCTTAACTTTCCACCTGGAATTAACTGTGATATTAATGATGATGTCGGCGTAGATGAAATCAAAGTTACAGTCGTCAACATTCTCGCACCGCCCCAAAAGAGTAAATTTCTTATCACATAACATGGTTTTGTGCGCTTTTAACAACCAGACTCGTGTACGCTGACTCCTTCTCAATGCTCCAGGAGACTGGAGTAACATGTCACAGTTTTCGGCCAATGACATCCATATCATCAGCAAGTAACATATAGCTTTTGTAGAAGATGGCAGCATTTTACTGCAGCACTGCCCATAAACATCTTCAAAACTACACTGAATAGGTTAATATAATAGATTGTCTGCCTATCTACGAAGGTGTCCCAAAACAAGCCGACCTGACGTGTAGATGATGCCAGTAGTTTGAAAAAAAAAAAAAATTATTTTCGTGAAAAGTGGCAACCTAATAAAACATATGTTTTGAGATTCAAAGCCAACCAACCAATATTAAAGCCAAGCAAGATTCTACCGTGGGTGAATCTGATCCTCCGTTTAAGACCGTAAGATATTGAGTAGCATAGTTTAAACAAGGCCGTACAAGTTGCCAAGACGAACACGGTAGTGGTCGCCCAACTGAGGTGTCCACGCCAGACACGCTTAAGAACATTCAAAAATATTATTAGATGATCGTCGGCTGAAGATACGTGAGCTAACTGAAATGATAGCTATTGCAAAAAATGCTATACATCGTATATTGATCGAAGAGTTGAAGATGAGAAAGCTAAACTCTAGACGAGTGCCGCGCTTGCTTTCAATAGAGCAAAAATAGCGTCGTGGATTTGTTTCAGTAGAGTATTTGGAGATATTTCACTGCCGTGGATAAAACATGGGTCCACCACTTCACACCTGAGAGAAAGAAACAAAGGAAGTCAAAGTTGTAGACTGGAATAGGAGAATCGTGGCCAAAGAAGGCGAAAATGGTTCCATCTTCAGCCGATGTCAAGGCGTTTGTTTCATCAAGATAATACTCCAGTACACACAACTACTCTTACAATGGCCAAAATGAATGAACTCTAGATCGAATTGCTTAATCACGTACCTTATTCGCCAGATTCTATATTTTTAAAAATTAAAAATTGGTTCGTTGGTAAAAGATTTGCCAACAGTGAAGAGTCGGAATCTGAGGTCGATGGGTGTTTTAAGCAGTTTGACAGTTCTTACTATAAACAAGTTATAAAAGCTGTTGAATATCACAGGAAAGAGTGTATCGAACTAAACACTTTTCTCAACTTTTTTGGGTTTGAAAATCGTTCCATTTGTTTAATAAATTGCAACATATAGACATCGGCAAAGGATCATGTCCGCTTGCATGATTCTTAAGGAACCATGCTGATGGTTTCTGTGGTTGGTGGTGATTTTACGAAATTTCGCAGGCAAAACCGGCAAGCTTGATATATATTATACATGAGACGAGGACGTTTATCACCGCTTTTCTGATGATGAGTCGGCACACCGTTCACGACATTGCCGAATAAAATCCATGGTGATTGGTATACAACCTTCGGTCTGGCTAATTATATGTATATATATCGAATGTCCACAAGTTTTTTTAAAACAGATAATTGTTAACGATAAATTATTGCCAATAGAAATATGATATTGGAAACAAATAATAAGCCAAACTATTATTCCATTAAAGCTGGACAAATAAAATCATTGTGGTACATTTTTTCCCCTGAATTTGATTTTGTATCACCGTGTAAAATAAAACGGTGAAACCAGAAATATAATAATAAAAAAATTATTGAAATAATTCAAAACATTCTTAAGTGTTTGCGTATCTTCTGACAATTTTTTGGTATACAAAAATATTTAAATTTATTTTCCCTTCCACCACTAACAGCAGTCGCAATTCAAACGTATAGAAATCAATTGAAAAAATCAACAATAATTTACAGTAATTTCATAGGTGAAGTGATGGAAATATTAAAAGATTATCGTCTCTTGTAGCCTTTAATTAAAATAACTTTGCCTTCAATTAAAGTCGGATGACAAATTGTTGACACTTGAAATGCGAACGGGAGGGAAAATGGAAGAAGTCTATCACAAGTAGAGATAAAGACGAAATTCAATATAATGGAGGGATTGAAATTTAAGCAACTGTAGGTAATATAATAGAATGGCTCGTTTTCGAAAGCATACCTATTGTGGATGAAATCTCATGAACTTAGTAATATTTTAAACTAAAAAGTTTGATCAATTAAATCAAAACATTAAGAAGAAGTTGTACTCAAAGCTGAAAATGTAAAAAATTGGACTGACATTCATAACGTAAATTTCAGTATCCAACGCTGTCGATTCGGATCAAGACTAGACTAGACTAGAGTACTTAAAATCTTCAGTTGAATTTTAAATCCTAAATCGATTCATTTTACAGCATTTTTATACAATCGTCCATAGAAAAATAATTTTTTTTTTAAGGATACCGGTTACATTCTATATATTTTATATATTGTTAATACGGGGAGGGTGATTGGACAGTGTTTTTATTTCATATGAAAGAGAATGCGAAAAAAGAATTTATAATTCAATGAATTATATTTATTGGCAATGTTTTACCTTATATTTCTGGGGTTCACAAAATGGAGATTATTTTACCAAGCAGGGACTTTAAACTTCAAATAAGTAGTTTATAATATATCGAGTGTAAAATGAGTACTGATACTTGGGCGAGAGTTAGAAGATCGCTTCATTACACTGCTAGAATGGTGAAATGAAAGCTCTTTTCTTAACCGTGCTGGGCGTGTACTTAAATATTAAAAATTACAACTATCAGGGTAAGAAAAACTTGTGCACGTAAACATATATATTAATTCAATTCTATATATTTTAATTCCAAATTAGTTTTGGTAATTTTTAAGACCTTTGGGCAAATATTGATCTTGGGATATTATCAAATAAATCTATATTGATGGTAACGAAACATTTTTCTATGACAACATTTCCTCAAGTCTTGGTTTAGGATTGAAACTTGTCGAATTATCCAAGATTCATCTGATACCTTCAATTTTCGTTACGATTAATTTGGAATAGGTACAATAGATGTATGCAATTCTAAACAGAGCTTATTTACTAAGATGCTGATTAGAAAGCACATTTTTATTTAAGTGCCGCACAAAGGATCTTCCTTTCCTAATTCGCCAAACGTAATTTTTCCATCGTTCTAAAAGCCTGCTCTTCAGCTTCGTATTCAGATTCCCCATTTTTTGTGCCGCTCATCGAATTCTGTGTTGAAGGCTTTTGGAGTTGGAGCATTTTAATCTATCCGCACAAGATGATCCAGCCAATGGAAATGTTATATTTTAATGCGCTTGACTGCATGATGTCATTACTTTTCATTAGTGGCGACAAGTCCATTTTTTATGAAGTATTTGCTCTTAATGACTCCCAGAACTAATTCGTAGAATCCAATTCGTATAATCCAGGTTTCTGAATGTATACATTTATAATCCAGGTCTCTGTATAGAAAAACAGGCGAAACTAATGTCTAAGACAGTCGGTTTTTTTGCTCATCGAAGTCTTCATCATGAACTCACTTCTCATTGTTAACGTAATTGTATGCAATACTTCTACATAAAATCGTCCGGCACTATCATATTATAGTAGCGAACGTTCAATCAGCTTCCCACATAAGTAGACTTTTTATACGTTGAGACAAATAATTTGGTCCAGTCACCGTTTACATTCAACCAACCTTTTGGTCAATCTTTTTCAATATTTGAGAAGACTGCAGTAACACTTAACAGTTTCGGTCCATGATGCCTTTGCCATCAATGTAGGTAAGAATCATATGACTTTTGGTAAAGAAGATACCAGTCGTATTTACTGCATCCTACTTCTAGTCATAAAAAAAATATGTTGAATAGATCACACGATTAATTTTCGTAATCTGTCTAAAGCCTTATTTGATGCAAAGTTTCATTTTCTTCAGGAAAACCAAACCTGGCTACGATAGTCATGCAAAATCAGAATGAGAAATTCCAATCCGGTCATTTAGAACACATTGCAGTGATGGATAAAAGATTGATATGATGATTGATTGATAGCTGGCAAACACATTGATTGCATTTTTTGAATACAAGGCGTGACAAACTTACATTCCAAATAGTTGTGCATTGAATCGAATTGCTGTATTGAAAACTTCGTTTCCGGAAGACTCTTGGCAATCCAAATTTATTGTTCTAAAACCCTGATATTACTATTTTGGCAACAGCTTGTCTCGAAATTTCGTAACTTGTGCTGGTATCTGGAACTAGCAAGTCATAAAATGTCTTACACGGGTTTTTAACATTTTCAATATTTTGGAAATTATTTGAGTTTAACCAATGTCGGTGTACCTTTTTATATCTTTCAATGTCTGCTCTTCCTGTAACCGTTTCTTTACATTAACGAGACTTTATAGCGCCCTCGTACAACACGCTTTACTATTGGCCGCTGTAGTGTTATTTCAAGCCGCATCCTTCTCTAAGAAGTAATGTGGCCTTCTTTACCGTATGAAAGCTTGTGCGAGCACAGTTTACCATACCAAAGTATCGGCAGGTGGTGCCAAATATGCACAGTACGTTCGACTGTGTCTTAGGAGCAACATAATTAGGTGCTTTTTATAGCAGTAGTCGATAGAACTTGAAATATTTCAATCTACTCAATCTCGTACTTATCGTAGCTGCTACCATGTCGTGATCCTGGTCCTGATCCTTTCCACTTAAGCCAATGTTTCGGTATGCCTCGAAAGGAATCCGTCTAAATTCGGTATCGAAGATATTGCTAAGCGGACTAAGTTTTCCGACCGTTAGACTAAGCTTATTATCTCTTCATCTTTTGGTATTAAAATGCTTCTAGGGTGTACTCATAACGTTTATCCTTAGTCTTCTGGTCTTTGCTATACATCGGCGCATGTGCACAAATGAGCGTTATAAATGGCGAAGATGCGGATTGTGGCTATTCAATCGTCTAAATTACGCGCCGAGGCCCCCAAGTCTCTAACCCGCCAAAAATTCGCTTTAAATTTCACATTTTCATCGAGAACATGCTTGTTGCGAATGGCGATGTTTTGGGCTTTCAATGATGTCTGTCATAAACATTCGCCAATCGGATATAGACAGCTCCTCTTTACAGAGTTCGGACATTCCAGATGCAAGTTTTTAAATTATAACGTTTGCGAAGGTAACTAACATTTGGAAATCTCAGTTCTTTCTGCCCTTTTGGGTTTTTGCAATAACTTTTCTTAAAGACGAGTGGTTCAACAATAAGAAATTTGAATAACGTTTTCCTTCATTCACTTGTATGCCTAATCAAAAAGATTCATTGTCGCCTGCAGCGTTGAAGTCGAGATAGCCTCAAATATTGTTTTAATGCACTGCTTCTGTTTAGTCAAATTCCTTCGTTTCGTTTTGTGCGCCTCTTGTTAGACATAACCCCATAAAAAAAAGTCTGGAGCGGTCAGGTAAGACCAGCGGAAAGTGGAGTTTCTCAGTATTAATTTGTTTCGGAATTTTCGTTGGAATTCCGCCATAACCGGTCTGGCTATGTGTGCAGTTGCTCCATCTTGCTGGAACCAAAAGCTTAATGGATACGTATTCGATGCAGTTTTGTGAATAAAAAAATTTTCTTCCAACATCTTTAAATAACGGTCCCCATTGGTCCTTGTTTTGTGTTTGTAGCACAACGACTGCCGGATATGACCCCTTTAGTTCATCGGTCCCTTTGCTGTAATTAAAAAGGACTATCAAAGAAGCGGAAAATATGCTCTTACTCATATAGCATTTGTGGAACCTATGAAAGCATTCTTTAGAACGATTTCCACTTTTTTTGCTGAGTATTCAATATATTTTTGGGCGTTACCAACCAACCAACACCTAACTAATGTGGCCTGTGTAATGAATTAATGTCGAGAAAGACTGCATTAAAATTGAATTAAAAGATAAATTACATTTTTTCACTAAAGAAGATAATGGATTGTTGAACGAAGTCCTATACAAAACCTGCATATAAAAATCAGAAAACATCTCATAAATTGTATTTAGGAGAGTTTCCTACATTCGGCGAGCATACAGGTATTATACTTTTGGATTTATGTTACTGAATTGCTCACAACAAATTTATGTTCAGAATATAACCTAAAAATTGGAAAATTTGTTGCAATCACATTTGTAGCGCTATAAGAAACACAAGGACCGCCATAACCGCTCTGGCTATGTGTCCTGTTGCTCCCTCTTTATGGAACCAGATGCTATTGAAATGAATTCATCTTCGGTGCCATTTTGTAAATAAAAAAATCTCCTCCAACATCTTCAAATAACGGTGCCCATTGATCCCTGTTTTGTGTTTGTAGCACGATTCGTGCGCCACCTTGTATTTGAAATTATAAATGAAAATTGTAATTACTTTAGCAAATCGTGCGCCAAAATGAACATGCAGACCTTCTATCATCAGAAGGTTTGAACAATTAATTTTTTTGGAATTGAAATATATAAAGAAGATAGTATAAATTTAATATTGCAGTGTGCCAAAATTCTGCTATTTTATAGGTTTTATAGCTCGAAGTGATATCGCACGTATACTTTAAATTACAAACGGGCCATTCTAACATAGACAGATACACATATCTTACGTCGGATGTAATAAATTACGTTTGATAGTGATATAAAAATGTCTTCGCACATTTTTCCAACAACAAAGGAAGGAAGTTCATGTATATCCACAGATCATGTATGTCACACATTTACGTATTGTAAGGAATTCATCCATACAAACGTAATCATATCGTCTCATCAACCAGAAGCAACATCACATCGAAGGCAACGACACAACTTTACTATATGGAGCTGTAGGCAGACATTCGAGTACATTCGAGTAAAGAATGAATGGGTCATTTTTATGCGCAACATTACACTTTTATTATAAATCTTACTTTATTTCCGACACTTTTATTGAACAATAATATCGAAATACTTATGAATGTATAAGAATGAAATTCTTCTTCTCCAGCTATCCCACATGAGAGTAGTTTTAAACTCCACTTCGGTAGGCAGTGCTGGCATTTATAAATCCACTAGCAAAGTTACTTATCAAAAGGAGTATATCGTAAGAGATGCAATAAATCGAAACAAAAATCATTAATATTTACAACACTACAGTTAAACGGATTATATTCATACGTAATTTGAATTTTAATTGAAATTTTTAAAAAATCGTAAATTTCTATTGCCAAAAATTACTTTTCGCGTTTTTCTTGTCCTTAACCTCAATAAAACACGAATTAACATCTAACTAACTAACATTTCACCAACTATATCTGCTACTCTATTGGCATAAATCTAATAACCAACTTATTGATCCATAATTGTGACATCACTTGTGCTTACAAAAACATACCAATGGAAGTACGAGTACGTACGGGAGCGGTCCCAAAACTAGACGATCTGACATATAGATGGAACCAGTAGTTTGAACAAAATTATTTTAGTAAAAAGTGGCAACGTTATAAAATATATTTTTTCAGATTTAAGGCGTCGCGTGGTCTAGTATTTTTATTTGAGCCATCAAAAGTAAACGATCTCAGTGAATTTGTAAACATGGAAAAACTTACTCACCGCTATGTAATTCAATATTTGCTTTGAAAGGTCTCAGTCCAACCAATATTAAAGTCGAGCTAGATCCTACTCTGGGGAAGTCCGCTCCCTTGTTCATGACTGTAAAATATTGCGTAGCCGAGTTTAAACGGGGCCGTACAAGCTGCAAAGGCGAACGCCTTAGTGGTCGACCAAATGAGGTATCCACGCCAGACACTCTTAATTCACAAAATAGTATTGGATGATCGTTGGCTGAAGGTGAGCATTTCAAGAAGTGCTATACATCATATGTTGACCGAAGATTTGAAGATGAGAAAGCTGTGATGATGGGTGCCGCGCTTGCTTTCAATAGAATAAAAACAGCCTCATGAAGAAGTTTCAGTAGAGTGTTTGGCGATGTTTCAACGCAATAAAGCCTAATGTTTGTGTCGATTCGTGACCATGGATGACATGAGTCCACCACTTCACACCTGAAACAAAGGAACAGTCAAAGCAGTGAACTGGAATGGGAAACTCGTGTCCAAAGAATGCAAAGACGGATCCATCTGCAGGCAAGGTCATGGCGTCTGTTATCTAGGATGCGCGTGGGACTATTTTTATTGATTATCTTTAGAAAGGAAAAACCATCAACGGTGAATACTATGTTAATTTATTGCATTTAGCGAAAAATAAGGTGTTGTTTTATCAGGAAAAGGCTCCAGTGTACACATTCACTTTTGGGATGGCCAAAATTAATGAATTAAAGTTCGACTTGCTTCATAACGCACCTTATTCGTCAGATTTAACTCTCTCGAACTATTTACTATTTTCAAACTTGAAGAAATGGATCGATGGGAAAAGATTACCCAAACCTGAAGGAGAGGAGTCCGCTGTTGATGGCCATTTTAAAGAATTTGACAATTCTTACTATAAACAGTGTGTAGAAGCTATTGAATATCGCTGGAAAAAGTGTGTCGAACTAAAAAGAGAATATAATGGAAAATAAAGAAAATTTTTCCTAATTTTTTCGTGTCTTCTTTGTTGGGTCGGCTGCTTTTGGGACCGCTCTCGTGTGCAGCTAAATGGAATCAAAAACTTATTCTGAGTCGATCGATATAATTTGCATCATCAGTAAAAAAAAAACATAAAGAGAATTTAAAAAGATCCGCTGCTCGCGGTGCGGAAGTGATGAAGAAATGGTAAAGCATCATTGAATTTAATATGGGCTTGTCATAGAAGGGATTCAGTTGCTTTTGGCACCAACTTACCGCCTTTTCACCAGATCACCAGATGCAATGAAAGCTCTTTAGATCATTTCTGTGGCAATTTTCTTCTTTTAATCAGAATTCACACAACTAATTTAAGTTATTAACGAATAACAATTCTTAACACATTTTAAATAATGTTATGTTTTTGCGTCAAAAAGATAACTAAATATTATAAATGCTTAATATTCTTATAAAGACTGCCGGCTATGACGCCTTTGCTTCATCGAGCTATTTGCTGTAATTACAAAGAACTATCCAAGAAGCGGAAAATATGCTCATAGCATTTGTGGAACCTATGGAAATACGTTTCTTTAGAACGATTTCCATTTTTTTTTCTGGGTATTCAATATATTTTTGGGCGAAAAATGGGAAAGATAAATTACTTTTTGTCAATAAAGAAGATAATAGATTGTTGAACACGAAGTCCTATGCAAAACTGCATAGAACAAATAGAAAACGTCATACATATATATAGTATTTAGGAGAGCTTTCTACATTCGGCTTGCTTACAGTCACTCTACTTTTGGACTTATGTTATTGAATTGCTCACAATAAATCTATGTCCAGAATATCAGCTAAAAATTAGAAAATTTGTTGTAGTCACATTTGCTGCCCCATAAGGAACACGTTTTTTTTTTATATTTTATCTATATGTTTCCAATAAGTAATTGTGACATTGGAACCATTCTCCGCAAAAAGTAGTGTTGTGCATTTATAAAATCGATCATGAAATGTCAATTAGTCGCCGTTCTCAGCAATTGGGCATGTGTTACTCAACCACAAGGAAAATTTTACACGTCGATTTAGGTTTGAAAGCCTATAAAATTCAACTCACGCTAGAATTGAAGTCGAATGACCTACCACAACATCTAATTTTTGGTGAATGGGCTTTACATAAGCTCAATGAAAATCGGCTGTTTTATCGAAAAATTGTGTTCAGCGATGAGGCTCATTTCTTGCTGAACGGATATGTAAACAAGCAAAATTGTCGCATCTGGAGTGATGAACAGCCACATGCCAAACATGAATTACTGATGCATCCCGGAAAAACGACAGTCTGGTGTGGTTTATGGGCTGGTGGCATCATCGGTCCATTTTTCTTCAAAGACGACTGTCGAAGAAACGTTACCGTCAACGGCGAACGATATCGAGCCATGATACGCGATTTTCTTTTTCTGCCCCAATTGGCTAAGTTGAACTTGGTTCACATGTGGTTTCATCAGGACGATGCAACATGCCACACTGCTCGTGAAACAATGGATATGTTGAGGGATAAATTTGGTGAGCAGCTTATCTCTCGATTTGGCCCTGTGAATTGACCTCCAAGATCTTGCGATTTAAAGCCTCTTTATTATTTCTTGTGGGGTTATATCAAGTCGTTAGTTTATGTGACCAAGCCGAACACTATTGCAAACTTACAGGATAACATAACACGCGTTATTCGTGAAATACAGGACGAAATGCTTGAAAAAGTGACGAAAAACGGGACTTTCCGGATGGATACTTTGAGACGGAGCCACGGACAACATTTGCGTGAAATTATCTTTAAAAATTAAATGGCAAAGACCAGTTTATCGATTCCAACAAAAAATATTAATATGTGATGCAAATTTGAGTGTTTTATTCAATTAAAAAAAAAAAAAACTACTATTAAAAAATCATCCTTTAATTGACATTTTCGCTGCTTTAATAAACGCTTTTCATACGCTATAAGTTTTTGTAAATTATCGTTTACCCAAGGAGTAATACGGTTTTTCAAACATTTAATTTGTTCTTTTTGAACTGCAGAATCATCCTTTTCATTGTTGACACAACTAATTAAGGTGGATGTGTCAGTCGATGGATCACCAGTATATGGTAAATCTTGGATTTCTTTCTGAATAAAATCTTTTGCTTTATCATAATCACATTTAAGGTATATTTTTTGTAACAAAATCCTTTAATTGCGCCTTTATGTAAACCTTACAAGATAATTTAATGAATTTCAAGAACTCCCACATGATGAGAATTTAGTAGGATTTCAAGTGTTTAAACGGATTCGCATTTAGGATATAATCGCACCCTGAGGTGCTCAGTTTCGAAGATTTTTATCCTACACATGGTTACAAGTTACCCACACGTTAACAAGTTTCAAATGATTACATGACTATTTTAGTAGATAATTCCTAATCAAGACGCTTAGTTCAGCATACTATTGGCTTGTGAAAGCACATTTTATGGTTAGCTTTCCGATTTTGACGATTTTGGGATACCAAAATTGTAACTACAAATAATAATCCTTTTTGCAATTTAAGGTGAAGATGACGTTTATTGTTTTTCTTCCATGAATTTTGAATATTATTGTAATGTTAGCAAAATATTGCACTTTTAATAAAGTTCTCCTGAAAAGTTGAATAAATACATATAACCAAATTTATAACATTTGCATGCAACAACAATATCTCTGTTGACTTACCAACTATTCTATATATTTTCATTGTGTGTCACGAAGCTTTTCTGGTCTATTACCTGCAATTAAAAAAAAAAATCACTTAGTTTTTAAAATGCCAACAATGTTATGCATATGAAAAATTGTCTGCCAAAACTTTTAAGGGGACCACATTAAACATTTTACCAACATATAATAGCATCTTAAATAATATAGCAAATATTTCAATTTCTGCAATTTAATTGACCAACAGTTTGTGTTCGTAAAAGAAGAGAAGAACAAAAAAATAATCTTTAGATTTATGAATGTTTAACGAGATACAAGTATGCAAAAAAGGAAAGATATTAAATAAAATTGTCAACAAGCTATAAAAATGGGACCTTTGTTAAAATGACCCAGAATAAATCAATGAAATAACAATTTTTATTTACCTGAATCCTTTGTCACAAACGTTTACCTATGAACCCAACAAACAATGAGAAAGGAAATTGCCAAGGAAGGACGAAAGGATGATGATAATCAAAATGTTGTATGCTTTTTAAAAGACATAAACAAATATTATTTATTTAAATCATACATTTATGAAGACATTCGAACACATATCGATATAAATGTATGCTTGCATCTGGGATCGAGCAACATTGTATGGAATTCATTCATTTCAAAATTCATATCGCTAACTGTCATGTGAAGTAAATAAGTTTGTCAAATGGAGGATATCCAACATAATAAGGGGGATGTTTGCGTGTGTGTGTGTGTTTGGAGGGGTTTGTTCGTTTCGTAAATTCAATATTATGTCAACACTTGTAAACGTGAGGTCAAAACCATGTGCTCATTCCAATGGTAAAGCCAATAGATTGTATTGCCTACAGGGGATTGCCAATTGAAATGAGCGGAAATTGATAACGATTAAAAATCTTACCAGATCCAATCCAAATTTTGGGTTTACATTTGTAAGGGAAATATTTTATTTAACAACTGACAGAAGTCATGATGGGGAAAATGACATTTATCTAAAAAATATTTATGAAAAGCATAGAAATGTCTCTCTACTATCGATGTGTATTTCCCACTTAGGGGATCATCCAGTTGTTTTTTTTATAGGAATGCATGACAAAATGTTGATGGTGCCCTTTGCTAATTCAACAAAGAGTAACTTGAGCAGGATCCGGTCGTTTCGCTTGTGCAACAGAGTTTCACAATGTGCCGATAGTTGTCCACACTCTACAAAATACAAACCACGTAATAAGTAAAACGTTGGACGTTTACAAAACCAATCAACATTGAAATATGGTTTTACAGTTCAAAATGTAAATCACTTTAAGCCATACGAAGCCAGCTGTTCAATATAAACTATGACAATCGGTGAGAGCAGTTATAATTGAATAACTCTCTTAGATGTTGGTGAAGGAAAACCCAATAAGCTCTTAGAATAGTTTTCCCAGCAATGTCTTTCGATTGTCTTCTGCTAAATTTATAGCATGGTTCATTACATGGTCTCATCTCTGCAGATGATATAAGCAAAGCATAATTTATGCTAGCCAAATCAGTTTAACTGCAATGGAAGCACCGGGATGGGACTGTCAAAAGTCTTATAAAGTAAAGGAAAAATTTCTCAAAGAAATGTTTGATTTTCGATAAATAAGTCAATTTATATAGCAGATTCAGAAGAAGTATGACATTTAAGTCAATTTTCATTCGAATATCTAACTTCTTCCAGAGCTTGGAATGTACCAAATATGTCTGTATTTTGTGGAATTGAAAAAAGATATGGGTCCAAAAATATATGTATGAAGTCATCCACAAAATGGTATTGGATGATCGTCGGCTGAAGGTGTGCGAGTTAGCATTTCAAATAGTGATATACATCTTATATTTGCCGAAGATTTGAAGTTCAGAAAGTCGTGCGCAAGATGGGTGCCGCGTTTGCAAAAATAACGTCGTAAAGATGTTTCAGTAGTGTTTAGCGATATTTCACAGCAATACAACAGAATTTTTGGGTCTATTTATAACCACACACAAAAATATACCTCCAATTAAAGAAATGTTACTTAATATTGTGGAAATGATCTAACTCCAAGACTAAAAACGTACTCAACTTTTAAATACTTATACTCAATTGAGGTAAAAGAAATACACTTGATTTGCGCTTAGAAAGAGCAAGTATATTATTCCAATAATTTTAGTAAATATTTTATTTTAACAGGAAATAATTTTTTCATTTATTTGGTAAATATTCGCTAAATTATCCCTTATTTTAGTAATTTTTTCTTTAGTTCTAGGAACTTTTGAACTTAATTTAAGGACAAGTGAAATTATATGTTCTGTACATTTCTAACACTTTTGTAAATGTCTCCCTCTATTAAGCTTTTTCAGTTGTTAATTTCAGTACATTTTTTTGTCTCTGAATTCCAAATTTCGTCGGATATTAATTAAATGAAAAACTCTAATTGAAAATACATTTATCGTTTACTTTACAGTCAAATTGTGTTCGCGTCCAATTTTTGGCTTGTTCACTTGATTGCAATTGCAAGATGGTTAGTATATGTAACCATCGTGCTTATGATCATGGATTCAAGCACCAATATAGTCATCAAATCAGCCCCCTTGATGTATGTTACGAACATTTTAAGGGATCAAGTAATCGACAACCTCCCAACATAAATGGTCTTGTGGAAGAAGATCTTGTGTCAACTGAATCTTAAATAGAAACAAATGCAAATCCTTGTGCAAAATTGTGGCCAAAGTTGCTCTTTGAAGACCAAGCTTCTGAGCACGGCGTCGAATTAAGGTTAATGGATTGTTTTGAATATTTTCTTGAACTGCAGTAATGTTTTCAATCTTGCACGGGACATGCTTGGCCCTATCAGCTACAGACCTTCTTTCTTTGAAATCATTCACTGCATGATAAATAGTGCGTCTTGTTGGAACGTTGTTTTTTTCCAAAAATTTCACGTAACTTTCTCATCGTCACAGTAATTGATGATTGATTTTGATAAAATGTTTTAACGATTAAAACACGTTGGTTTATCGAATATTTTTCCATAATAATTTTGCTGCGTCTCTACTCCACGACTGCCAAATGTGAACTGTCAAGACTAATATTTACCAAAATGGCGGCAAAACAAAGACGGACACCCTGTAATTCATATATTCCTAGATTTATATCTTTCGATTGCACAAAATTAAGTGTGATTTCATGCGCATCAGAAATTTAGTAAACGTAATTCTGTAAATAGGAAAAGACTGTGTTGACACGGTCCTTAGGCTACGTCCCAAACAAATTGGCCGATTTAGTAAAAAACCAGGGGACTTCAGACATCAGTGGACTAGGCGGATAACTTTAGAAAGTTATAATTTTGCTTCTTTCATTGTGTTCTAATCTAAATTATTTTTCGATAGGGACGTAGATATAATTTATCTCTGCCCTGCTGGCAACTCACATTTACACCAAATTGAGATATCATCAAGTTAAGTTATATGAATATAAATTCGATTTGAGTGAAATTTCTGCTCTGGTTTCTTTTAGTCCTCATCGTGGTATAAACGAACCTTACATTTGCTTACATTTATTTTTGAAAGAATATCTCTTGCAAATGTCAGCCGCTAAGTTTTATACGGTGTTTACTGAAGTTCCAATGTTTCGATGATGCTTTCGACCATTTCTAGTGGTAACTGACGAATGACTCCAGCATTACTGTCTTCTATTATTTAGTTTGTGACCATTTTATCCATGTAAACTTTGGGTTTTACGTATTCATTAATAGTGTACATGATTTATGAATTCAATTCACCTGTTTGATATTTAGAAATAACTGTTTCACGGGCACACTGCCGGCAGAATTTTCTTAATACTGCGGGATAATTTATGGATATTGTGAAGAGATACAATTTTCTATCATGAAATTTCAAACACTATGGAACATAAAATACATACGTTGAAACAAAGTTGTCCTTGTCTTTATTCCATTTTTATCGCCAAAACGTATTCCGCTGATACATTTCCAATGCCCGAGAAGTTAGTATATCAGGATTAAATCCATCTGTTACAAATTGAATTCAGAATTTTCTATCGTGACATTTCAAAAAGTATGGAGCAAAAAACTAGACTTCTTTTGTTCGTCGAAACAAATTCATCCTTGACTTTTTCTACATTTTTATAGCCAAAACTTATTCCGCTGATGCACTTCCAATACTAAACTTTTTCAAAATGTTTCTAATATTTTTGTCACTTATTCATTAATTAGCTTCTACCTCTGGATGGTGTTATTGAAAAACATTGTAAAAATGCGAATTTCTAGTAGAATAAGATTCGAAGTCGATAAATTGAGTAGGGACAAAAGGCATGGTGGCAGTAGTTTGAAAAAAATTATTTTAGTAAAAAGTGGCAACCTTGTAAAATATATGTTTTAAGTTTCAAGTCGT
The DNA here is from genome assembly GCA_019455685.1 of Philornis downsi. Taxonomy (NCBI): domain Eukaryota; kingdom Metazoa; phylum Arthropoda; class Insecta; order Diptera; family Muscidae; genus Philornis; species Philornis downsi. Next base: position 954,072 of record JAHXMU010000806.1, read on the forward strand.
CACATTGTTTAGTAATTTTATTTGGGAAACCAAAAGTAAACGATTTCAGTGAATTTGTGAACATAGAAAAAATTGGTCATCGTTATGTAATTCAATATTTCCAGTTGAAAGGTGTTAATCCAATCAATATTAAAGCCGAGCTGGATTCTTCGTTTAGGGTTGTAAAATATTCGGTAACAGAGTTTAAAGGAGGCCGTACGAGCTGCCAAGATGAACACCGTAGTGCTCGACCAATCGAGGTGTCTACGTCAGACGTAGATAAGAAAAGTCCACAAAAATGGTATTGGACGATCGTCGGCTGTAGGTGTGCAAGCTAGCATTTCAAAAAGTGATATACATCGTATATTGGCCGAAGGTTCGAAGTTCACAAAAATTGTGCGCAAGATGGGTGCCGCGTTTGCAAAAACAGCTTCGTAAAGATGTTTCAGTAGTGTTTGGCGATATTTCATCGCAATACAGCCGAATTTTTGCGACTATTTATAACCACTCTCAAAAAAAAAAAAAAAAAATATACCTCATATTAAAGAAATTTTACTTAATATTGTGAAAATATGAGAATGATTTAACTCCGAGGCTAAAAACGTATTCAACATTTAAATACTTGTACTCAATTGAAGTAAAAGAAATACACTTGATTTGCGCTCAGATAGACACTTGATAGCGCAAGTATATTATTCCAATAATTTTAGTAAATATTTTATTTAAACAGAGTATAATTTCTTTAATTATTTGTTAAATATTCGGTAAATTTTCCCTTATTTTAGTAATTTTTTCTTTAGTTCTAGGAACTTTTGAACTTAATTTAAGGACAAGTGGAATTGTATGTTCTGTACATTTCTAACACTTTTGTAAATTTCTGCCTCTATTAAGTTTTTTCAGTTGTTGGTTTCAGTAAATTTTTTTTTGTCTCAGAATTCCAAATTTTGTTGGATTGCCTTTAGTTTAGTAAATATTTTTTTAATTTGATGAAATTGTGAAGTAGCAATTTAATTATTTTAAAATGTGTTTTACTTGTTTTTCGTGGGAAAGACCACATAATTATTAAATGAAAAACTCTAATTGAAAATACATTTACTTATTTTAAGAAAAGTTTATCAAGAAAATGGGCGTGCATTTTGTTAAGGGAAAGATATACTGTGAAATAAATTTTTTCTCATATTAGAGAAATTTTAAGTTTATAATGAAAATTTCCTTGGAATAATGAAAAATATATTTGTTTAATTTGAGTTCATAGCGCACATAATTTTAACGTCTTTCTTTTTGTTTTTTTGAGTGCATGGTCCACCACTTTACGCCTAAACCAAAGGAGCAAATGAAGTCAAAGCAGTGAACTTTAAGGGGAAAATCGTGTCCAAAGAAGGTGAAGACGGTTCCGTCCGCAGGTAAGGTCATGGCGCTTGGAAAAAAAGCCCGCAATTAGCGTAAAAAAAGTGTATAATTAAAACAATACTTCAGTTCCCGTATCCTCTATTGTGATGCCTAAAATTAATCAATTAAAGTTTGAATTGCTTGCTCCCTCGAACTATTTTCTATTTCCAAACTTGAAAAAATGGTGGTAAAAGGTTTGCCAACAACGAAGCGGTGGAGTCTGCTGTTGATGGATATTTCGAGGAGTTTGGGAGTTCTTACAGGGTCTAGAAGCTATTGAATACCGCTGTAATAAGCGTATAGATCTAAAAGGGGATTATGTTGAAAAATAAAGAAAATTTCCCTCAACTTTTTTGTGTCTTCTCTGTTAGGTAGAGTAGTTTCGAGATCATCCTTGTATGTAACGATGGGCTGGTACATCATCTATGATGCTGTGCATCTCTACCCATGATGATGGGCATGTTAGCTTTAGGCTCAGTCCAACCTTTGGTATCTTTTGACAAAAACGTATGTTATCCTTTAACTTCGTTTTTAAATGATTGGTATCGGCTTTTTGTTGCTCGATTAGCCGAAAACCAGATTCAAGAAAAAATACGTTTTTTTTTTTCTATAAATTGAAAACAGGTTTTCTGAAGAAACCAGATATTTGAACACCCTAATTAGTGCTAAAAGCAATTAAAATGTAACCACAGACGATGACAAGACAATAACGTACAAATCTTGCACTACCAATTGACCAATCTCAGACGATACGTTTCCCCTACAAATTGAACGCCACTCAAAATTATTCATACTCTCGGTAGGACCCTTTCGCTGGCAATAACTAACAGTTGGCGTAGAGCATTGTTAGCTTATGTTTTCATTACATTATATGATAAATAATTCTTATATTGCATTTCAATATGGAACCTTTCGAGCATACTAATGTGCACCGCAAGTAGCACCAAGGCCTCCAGGCGTCCCAGTTCTCGCTCTCCGCGTACGCTCTCATGCAAGGCATCACACAAGCACACGTAATCCTTCAGCGAGAGCACCATCGAGCAATGCATTAGCTTCATCATTAGTTTTCCTTCCATTGGAATGTAAACAGATGTTCGTTTATTACTATTTCTCGAGCTATTTCCGTTGTCGTCTGCCGCCTTTTCGAGTCAATTCCTCCGTATGGGAGATGTTGATTGGCTATGACGTATGTGAGTGAATGTATGTGTGCGAGTGTGTGTGTGTGTGTGTGTGCGAGTGTATGTTTATGTTGTTCAAGGCTACATTCCGAACATTCACATGAATGTCAAGTGACACATGCACGTTTCATAATGATGAATGTTTCATTTCAACGACGACGAAACGAAACAAAGACCAACATCACATTTCAACGCCGGAAAGGAAGGAAGAAACAAATCACACAAATCATTAGTAATGAATAAAAAACACATTGAGCACACCTTCTTACAACCTGAGCGACACCTCGTTTGATTTTATGTTACAGCAGTGTCGCCATCACCAATGCGCCAACATTCAAAGTCCGTAATGGCATTGGGAATCACTCATTATACGAGTATACACAAGTGGCAAGTGAAGGAGAAAGCCATTTTCAACACGTGGCACGTTTAAAGTTTGTACTTTTTTTACACGTTTCTCCACTCAACATCGTTTTCCCCGTTTCTATTCTGGTACCAGGTAATGATTGGCAATTATTGATGGCTCTTCGAGATTATAATTGCAGATATATTTTTTTGCTTATTTTGTTTTTGCTATCTTTAATAGATAATCAGTATGTCGATTGAGTTTTATTTCATGGAAATACAGGATATTAGTAAAGATTAATGATTGTAATTAAAGTATTATTAATTTGAAATGAAATGCTTCAAAGTGTTCCAAGAACCAACAGGGGGATTGGGGGTTTCCAAGAAAATACTTGATTACATAGAATTTAATTAACTGTTATGCGCTTTGGTTTTAATCAAAATATTGAATTTTGAAATAGTTGTTTGAAGCTGCTTTCACTAGGAAGAACTATACACAATGGCAGAATACTAGGTAAAGGCTAGCCTTGTTGAAAAGGTTAAAGTTTGTTAAGTTTTTATTTCAAAAGTAACGAACTCATTCTGCTTTAGTTATGCCCCCTGTATGCGAATACTGCTCATTCTTGGTTGTTTACTTATCAAAGAATTGACATTTCATCTTATTTGTTTGCTTTTTGGTATTAACTAAAATCTGAAAAAAAAATGTTTCACTAGGGCATGTTTCGCAATATCGACAAGCTCGAAAATTCTGCCGTTTCATCGATTTAGCAAAAGATCATTTTTGAAATTAAAAAAAAAAATGTTTTTTTTTTTGAGTCAAAGCTGCAAAGCGGTCACGTCTGAGAAGTCCTAGGAACCAGTGATAAATATAATTTGCTCAGTTTATTATTAACTTCCTAATACGTGTCGATATTCATCATCAAGTGAGTAATTATTTGCAAATGTTTCTAGTATTTCTGTTTTAATGGATTTATTTTCCGACAGTTTGGTAATTATTGTTAGAAGATTCCTGAATCATTGGTTCCAACCATTTCATACGAAACTTGCCTGTTTCGGTATAGCCTCCAAAAGGAAAAAACACTCCATATACGAGGTGTGTTAAAAAAATTAAGTGAATTTTCAAATATCGCTGGCTACGTACATTCGACTTTCGATTATTATTTTTTTATGTCGGTACACTCGTCTCGAAAATATGTTGACAGTTTTATCCATATGGCATGTTTAGTTTGTTTGAGAGAAGTGTAAATAAGACAAGTGTTTTGCGTGTTCGGCGATTTTGTGCTATCGAAAAAATGGATCAAAGAAGTTGCATCAAATTTTGCGTAAAAAATGTAATTATGTGCTCAAAAACACTTGAAATGCTGACAGTGGCATACGGTGAGAGTACTCTGAGTCAAAAAAATGGTTACAAGTGGTACAAGCTTTTCACAGAAGGTCGAGAAGATGTGAATGGTGACGCTCGCTCTGGACGCCCCAGCACATCAACAACCGATGAAAATGTTGAGAAAGTGAAGAAAATTGTTATGGATAATCGTCGATTTACAATTAGAGAAGTTGCTGAGGATATCGGCATATCGGTTAGCTCATGTCATGTAATCTTTTCGGAAATTTTGGACATGAAGCGTGTGGCAGCGAAGTTCGTAATTGTGTTGGCAGACTGCTAGTCGAACCGTAGTGGTTTGTTTTTGTGTTCGCCATCCTAGACTTAGTTCATTGTCCAAAATGAAACTAGAAATTGCTGTCATATAAGAGTCCAGCGATAGCCCAACACACCCAAAAGTTGCCAACGATCCCATAGCCCCATCATCAGGCCAGTTCTGTAATGGACGATGCTGAAAAAAAAACGCTAAAACGGCAACAGTTTATCCAAGACTCGAACCAAATATTATTACAACTGTTTTCGAACAGATGTGTGACTTCTGTTTACCACAGACTTGTTTTGTCAACAGTGATATAAAGAACGATCACCTGATTTATGTCAACTCTTCTTGCATCGACAAGAAATTAAAACCTTTCCTTTTTGCTGACAATCCCGAGGAGTGAAGACGTGCTCATAATTAATCTCTTCACTTAGAGGTTAATAAATAGAGAAATAATAAGACATAACCAAAATTTAAAGCTGCATTACGCAAGTATTTGGCATAACGAAAGCGGCAGCGTCCAGCAGCCCAGCATTTTTGCAGACAGCCTCGACGCTTACCAAACATTAAATGCCCTAACTTATCAATTAAAGCAACTTGTGGGAATTTTTGTTGCAATTATATGTGGTGAGAATTAAGTTCAGCAACACTTAACCAAGATTTTTCCACCTCTGAGCACCTCGACAGCAAAATTTGGCGGAAAATGTCTGGAACTTCCATATACGCCTGTCCAATAGCAGGGGCAAGACATTTTTAACACAACATATTATTTAAGAATCACGATTAAGAATTAATGTAAAAAAAAACTTAACCTAAAAAAATTAACCTACAATATCATGCTTGAAACTTATTCTACAAAAATAACCTAAACAGATATATTGAAAACAGTCACAAACCATGCTAAAACTTAACCTAAAAATGTTACAAAAACCCTAATCAAACCCTAAGCACAGGACCAACCAACATCATCATTTTCATCAATTCTATAATATTTAGTTTCGATCACAAGCATCGACCTATGGCCTTCATCGATCATCGAGCTGGTGAGTAAATATTTAAAACAATTATTATTATAAAAAGTATTATTATAAAAATCGCTGATTATGGTTGTCTAATTGCTTCGACGATTATGAAGAATTGTGCGTAAAGTGAATCGGTTTTTGTAAAATGTTTTTTTTTCTAGATATATACATATATTTGTAAAATTAACTTTTCTTAACTTAAATCTATAAATAATTTAACGTAAAATTAAACAACTTTAAATATGAATTCAGAGATTAAATGAATAAATTAATTTGCTAAAAATGAAGTGTTAAATTGATCAGAAAGTGTTTCCAATCGAAAGTGTGGTAGTGTTAGTTTAACGAATCAGGGGTTCTGGAAAACCATTTAAAGACAGAACCATGGTTTGGGAGGGTTCAGATAAGAATATCTCAGAACATCGACGAGATATAATGCCAGATAAAATATGAATGTTGCATAGTCTTATATGTATATTCATGACTACTAATCGGGTTTTGCGTGTTTGAGTAGTCATGCAGCCCTCGTTTAATCGTAAATTTAGTTTCAATAGTTTAAACTTTTTCTTTAACTAAAAAGGGAGTCATAATATTTTTTTTTCTGTATCAATTTTTTGTTTAAAAAAGGACGAGAACCCCCCGCCCGACTGAAGCTAGTACTCAATGGCTCCCGTAGTTCTCTTTTTTTTTCAAATTCTTATTACACCAGCATTATATCAGTGCATGTTACATTACAGTTCTTAAAAGACGGAGAACAACTCCAAATTCGCGAAAGTGTATTCCTTCATATATATTAATTTCTAAGTTACTGAAATCCCGTTCTTGAAAAAGCTACACCCTATATTACTCACAAGTTAACGTACAAAATATCATCAACGCTAATGCACGTACAAACATTGTACGATTTGCAATCTTCTAAGAAAGTCATCAACAACAAATACATCTCTTATCACTCTTCAATGAGACGCTGTTCGAAAGTACTTTTGTCGGGGGATCTACCACATTACCACAGTAAGTGTTCATTTAAAAAAAATTGACAAATTTAATTTCGAGCACCTGTTGAAATCGTATACAATTTTTGATCTTAAATTTTGCGTAATTTTTAATCGACTGCGATTTTGTCTATATAGTCAAGATTGGGGTAATTTTTCATCGGCAATCACTTAAATTCTATTCTATTTTTGCTGTACTATGTAGCTTAGTATATTATCCTAATGATTGGTAACTCATTTTGTTGTTACATTTGTAATAACCAGAATTATTAATCTAACCCATTAGATGTGTATTTCTGATTGTCTTAGAAAATATGTTCTTCTCAGCACGTCCATCCGTCCGGATGTTTGTTGACAGCAAGACAAGGCTCACGCCGGTCGAACTACATGGCTGCAATTTAGCACATGGCACAAATGGCAGAATTGGAAGTCGGGCTAAATCGGCCAAGTAAGAAAAAGCTGGTCTAAACAAGGACTGAACCCAAGGACACTTTTCAGATTTTCTCCAACAATATTACCATTTAGCCGTTAGCAATATTTTCACAGCGATGCATATAAGCAGGAAAGATTTACTACGATTTATATAATTTTTTGAAGGAGTGCCATAGATGTGTGCATAGATATTGAAAAATACTAAAAAATCTTACCAATCTTATCTAAAATAGAACCTGAATTAAACAAATAACATCATTTGGATTGACTAGTAATCCAATCTAATCAGAATCGAGTAGCAATTTAGCGTCACTGATATTTGCCGATAAATCATCTTTTATTTTGTTTATTATTATTATTTCCCCCCCTTAACTTATGAGATATGATCGTTTGAATCTGTCTGTTCAATGGAAGACGACACCTCCTTTTTCGAGGCATAAACTAAGACAACATAGCAAAATTTCGTACTTAATATTAAGCTGTACTTACATTTCGGCAGCAATCGGTCCGTTGCTTTGACCGTCGTTTTCTGAAAGGAGCATGGCACAGCCCATTTCCTGCCAGCACACATTCTTTTCTCTGGCAACGTACGTAGCTCTTCTTATACTTGGCTTTAATATAATATAATAATATACTGTTACAACGATAATCTGCTATAAAGCAATATTTAAAAAGGGGCGTGGCACCACAAGGGTTATCCTAGGACATTCCTTTCGATAACAATAAACAGTGAAATGTTTACCTTCCACGGTTATAAATTAACGCAAAAATTCGGCTTTATTGCGGTGAAACAGCGCCAAACACTCTACTGAAACATCTTCACGACGCTGTTTTTTTTTATATTGAAAGCAAGCACGGCACCCATCTTTCACACAGCTTTCTCATCTTGAAATTTACGGTCAATAGACGATATATAGAACTTTCTGAAATGCCTGTCATTTCAGGTATCTCACGCATCTTCAGTCGACGATCAACCGACAGCATTTTGGGGATTTTCTTAACGGTGTCTGGCGGGCACACCTCAATTGGTCGACCACTACGGTGTTTATCTTGGCAGCTCGTACGGCCTTGTTTAAACTCTGCTAACCAATATTGTACAGTCGCAAACGAAGGGACAGACTTCTTCAGAGTGGAATCTTGCTCGGCTTTAATATTGGTTGGACACAGGACCTTTCAAATGTATATGTAAATATGGAATTACATGACAGTGACCACTTTTTCCTATATTTTCAAATTTACTGAGATCGTTTATTTTTGACGGCTCAAATAAAAACACTAAACAATGTGGCGCTTTGAAACTTAAAACATATATTTTATAAGGTCGCCACTTTTCAAGAAAATAATGTTTTGCAAACTACTGGTACAATCTGTACGTCAGGTAGGCTTGTTTTGGAACCACCCTCTTGTAAATAATGATACACAAAGAAATACCGCAGATTTATTCGACTACCTATCCAATATTAGGGGATGTAATGGATAGTTATTTAATCTCTTCTATATACAAATGAGTTTTAAACCTTACATCATAATTGACAACTATCATTTCTCAGTAAAGTAAAATCTCACATAGTTAACAGACTTTAGGTAGACAATTGTTTTACTCATACAGAGGAAACTTACATGACTTAAAATTCAATGTATTACAGAAAATGTATTACAAAATATCCTAAGTAGACGTGATGGAAACAACACGACTCCTGTTTGTTTAAAGAAAACTCACACTGTAAAAAAGCCGAAACTGCGTTGCCACTGTGGCTTTTAAAAACAAAAAGAGAGAGAGAAAAATTATCCAAAAATCATTAATATTCATTATTGTCCGAAAAACACGAAGGAACGTAAAAAACAGCTCGGAACCCCAAAATGAATTGAAATGAATTAGTAAAGTCAAACTAGTGGCGCCGCTCAATAACGCCGCTAAGAAAAATGAAAGACAAGGAATTCATATTGGAAGAAATGTAAAACAATATGCGTGGCAGCAACTCCACAGTTCAACACAACAACAATCATTTTTCAGCTTTTTAAGGCCTGTCCTCCAAAGGAAAACTTAATTGAAAAAATGAATAAAACCTGCTGCCACATTCCAAACGAAAGACTTCTCTTTTCAGATATGGGGGAAGTGAATAAACTTGATTTTTACCCCTCTGGGCACATCGACATCTACATACAGTCCCACAGCAACTGATTCATGCTAAGCTAGCACCCTCTATTGTGGATGCGAAGTATGTTTATTTTACAAACTATTTTCCTTTTAAAGACTTTCATAGCCTTTTCATTCGCTTGGAATATTAACAAAGATTTTTTAAGGTACAGTAAAAAAGGTAGAGCTACTGCCTGGTACAGCCAGATTTTTGTTCTTCGTGAAAGGGGGGCTTTGTCATTAAACCACCTGTTAAGTATGTGATGCCAAACAAATTTCAAAGGCTATTATGTAATGGATTCCAGTGAAGTTGGAGTGAAGTATAGAGAAATTAACTTAGTTTCCTATTATTGTGTTTGTGTTAAGGCAGCTGTAACTAATGTAAGGAATACAGCCAGCTTTTGAAATTATGACTACCCTTACAAAATAATAAATCTATCTGAGACGTTTCATACTGCAACGTTTGAGTCCATCGGAGCAACATGAACTTAAACGTTTTATTTCGGTACGAATGACCACGTCGATTTCGGTACACAACTCATATAACTCATTATTCATACAATGCCTATACTCTTCGGTAACGGTGAACTGATTCATCCAACTGTATTTTAATGCAGGATGCTGCGGTATGCGGCAATACAGGTAAGACTAATGTTTGGTATAGTTAGATTTTTGTTTGTTGAGAGGAGGCTTTGACAATAAACCGATTGCTTAGTACATACAAAGTTAAGCAATACAGACATTATTATAGTTGCCAATTTGTAGACAGTTTGCTCGTCGTCTTGCCTTTCTTTAATATTAGATCTTTTGTTCTCATTCCTTCCAAATGTTTGAGACGACTGCAGTAACATTTCGTATTTTTCTGTGGATAATATTAATATCATCGGTATGGATATAGCCTTGGTTAAAAATGATACTATTTGAGTCAAATGCAAATTTCCTCATAATAATCTCGAACAGTATATTAAAACTATCGCGCGATTAACTGTCGCCCTTTCTAAAATCCCACGCGGTATAGAATTTGGTACACGAATTTTGACTGACGAAAATACAGGCGACTAAGATAAATTGTATATAAGATCGGGGGAATACCAAACTCCACTATGGCCTTATACAGTTTTTGCTGTATCGGACTGTTGGAGACAGCTTAATAGTCATGAAAAATAGGCATCATACAGGATTTGCTGCAGTGTGAACATTTGGTCAATTGTTAAATTGCCAGGTCTAGAACAGCACTGATAAGGTCCACTCAGATTACATATAACAGACCTTAGGCCTTCAAATATCACACTCGATAGAACCGTGTAAGCGATGGGTAAAAGACTGATACTGATATAAACTAGGATTACCTTTTTTGAATACAAGATATGATGTATTCAAATTTCAATTATCAAGTATGCATCTCTTGAATCAAATTGTATACGTGAGTAAAACTCACGAAAGCAAAAAACAAATATTAATTAATTAATTCCGTAGTCCGCATGATGACTTATACTCATTTTTTTAAATATTGGGAATGCAAATGAGTCTCCCATGCTTTGTCAAGAATTGGTCACCAATTCTAAAACACGATGTGTTATCTGTTACACAAAATTATTTACACTCCATTTTCCCAGTCATTTGAAAGCATTTGAAAACCGCGTCGACAGAAGCCACCCAGGAATGGACCCAATTTTTGGTTTCTTTATACGATGCAAAGCGCTGCTCAAACAGGTCATAAGTGACGGTTATAACAGATGATAGCCGGTTATACGAAAAAAACAGATTTCAAATGTGCCAAATCCACATTTCTACGTGCCATTTCATATGAACTATAAATTCGCTCACTTTCAATCAATCTCAAGGATTTAAAATGATGTGATATTGGTTTTTTAAACACTCTTAACATAATTGCAAGCTTTTCTTGCATTTCACACAAATATTTCCTCAATAGAGATTCCAATTCCTCGATCTTTATATTTTTTCGATCTTCAGCTACGTTCTTCGCCTTCGATGTCAAACACACCGTTCTTAAATGTTTGAAATTACTCATAACAATTTCTCCCACAAAATAACTTTGCCATACGCACAATCAAAGGGCACCAGCTGCAAATTTCTACAAATTAAAGAAGTAAATCAAAAGTTCCAGTATATGATGCTTATTCGATTTAAAAATTCAACATTTGTGCGCAAAAACGTACATGATGCTATTCACGTATTTGGTGTAGCCAGATATCCAACCTTAGAAACAGATGTTTTTCATCCAAGAGTTTCAACTATGACTCAGTGGTGAGGACATCTTTTGCAAAACAGCGACGACTTATTTCTACACCCAATAATCCCTCGTTTATTCCACAATAAATCTTTTTAATTAATATTCCGGTAGATTAGAACTATATCAGTTAAAGTCTATGGCGGATACCAAAAGAGTTGTGGCAATGAAGTCCAAAAAATAAGATAGCCTTCAATGTGTAGAAATCAAATACAGTTGAACTTCTTTAACTCGAATCACCATTATCCTAAAATAAAATCCGACTTATGGAGAATTCGAGGAGATTTCGAGTTATGGAATTGCATACATATACTGTACATTTGTTAATTTTTAGTCTTAACAAACACACGCCCTGCATTAAAATTCAATCAGTTTTATTTTAGACATACATACATACACATATATATTTATTTAAAATATGTTGTTATTTTTTGCTGAATGGGTTCTTTTTTGTCGTGAGTATGTAGTAACTCTATTTTATTTAGCGCTTTATAGTGCTCATCGTTTGTATTTTCATTTGTTTGTAAATACAAGTATAGATTGTTTAAGGAATCCTCCACAGTTTTTCTGGATGGTTTTCTAATAACTTCTTCCACTGAACCCTCCTCATCACTATCTGATAAGCTTTCAGTATGAGTTATTAAATGGTTAGAGCACTGTTGGACTATATCGTCATCTGTAGGATAACTTGATATAACAACTTCAATGTAATCGAGAAGAGTCCCATTGGAAGTTTGGAAGATTCAAACTTAGCCAGGCTTCATAGTTCGCTTCCGCAAAGTTGAGATCTTTATTAGGATTGCTTAAGAACATTAAAGGTATGTCATCCTCTTCGAGAAAAATTCGACATACAGAAGCTTGTGCCATCATTTTTATTTAAGTTATGGAGAAATTCAAGTTATGGAAGTTCGAGTTATGGAAGCAAAACTAAAGAGAATTCACCACATAAGCGCTCTTGACACTAGATTTGCTTCGATTTAAAGAAGATTTTAACTTATAGAAGTTCGAGTTATAGAAGTTCAACTGTAGTACAGGGTGGGCCAAATACGACCTATTGTGTAAAACGAATAGCGTATTGTAGTCGTTGTTGGTGGTCTTGCGGTAGCAGTGCTTGCACAATTTAAATTTTGTATGGGTACATCTTAAGATCCAACTTTAAAATTCTACGCAATGTCGTTCTGGAAATGCCCAATTGGCTGGAACGACGGCGAGTTGAGACAGATGGATCATCTGCAACACTCTGCCGCACAGTATCCACGTTGCCTTCAGTGCGAATATTTCGATGGGCACCTCGTCCAGGACGGTCGGCCACTGAACCCAGTTCCTCAAAACGACCGACCAAACTCCTAATCATGAAGGCTGTGGGAGCTGATCTGGAATTAAAATGTTGCCGATATTTACGCTGCGTTAAAACAATTGATCGTTGACAAGAATAGAAAAACTCGATAATTTTAACGCGTTATGTTGTACTGTAGGGTTCCATAATAAATTTCCAACAATTCAATTATAACCTACAAAAAGAGAAAAATAAATATGTCAAAAAATAAAAAAGTTTTTTGTGCTTAACAATAGTAGGTTTTATTTGGCCCACTCTGTAGAACAAAACCAAAAAAGGTGTTTATTACAGTGGTCGATTCACTTGCCTGGCTTGTCTATGAATCTTTTTAGAACTTATATTTTCTTAAATTATAGCCAGGCATTTAGTTTCTTCCGTTCATCGGTTTTAGTTTCTTCCGTCTTGTTGGCTGATTTGCATTAATTTTATATTTCCTTTACAATCTTTAATTAAGAGAATGCAGTGAGAAAAGATGTCTATTTTAGTGCAAAATTAAAAAAAAAATTTGAATTTCGATGAACCATTCAATCATCGAAAATCATATTTTTTTTTAAACTACGATTAAAAAATCACTCTATATGTGTCCACAAAATCAACATCTCCTTTCCATCTTTAAAGAATTGTTGTATGAAAGTCATTTAAGATGACCTCCAATTAAACACAACAAACGGAAAGGCCAACCAACTTAGTGTACGCCGCATCCTGGGCTACAGGATATGTTGCAAAATAAAAGGAAAACAATAAGAAAACTGTGCAACAAAAAGGAAGGAAAATTCTGGACTAAGCGAAAAAATATAGACAAGAGAAGAATATGAAACGAATCAGAAACATTTAAATATCTCACCGACATGCACACGGTATATGATGCAAAGCACAATGGTAGAAACTTTGTTGATTTTCTGTATAAAACATAACTATAACAATGAAGTCATGCCGAATAAAATCAATTTTTGGTATCATGAACTTAATCTCACTAGCGTATTTTATAAGTTTGTGGTAAGTTTTAAGAAATAAGCAATAGATGTAGTAAAAACCTGCCGGATACCAAACACAACAATTCCATCAAGTGATGAAGTTCCAAAGTGTGGAGTTCACTAAAGATGGGCATTGGTGCCCAAAAGAAAAAAAAAACTTTGAATAAAAACATAAATTCCTGATGTTGTCCTCTTAGCAATTACAAACGTGACGACGCAATGAAACTCAATTTCGTTCACGGAACTAAATTTACTAAATGCTTGATACCCGGTTAATTGTACTGAGTATAGTGCAAGTATATGTAGGTTTAATTTCGTAATTTGCATGAGAGTTACCAGAGGCTTAAAAGGGCAATTCAGAATTTGTAACATTCATACTACATATGGTAGTGATACGAAAAAGTGGACCTTTCACAAACACAAATCTCTTTGGTATTTTGGTAATTAGTTGTCCTACTATTGGATAGCATCTGCTGTGATTACAACCCAAACGATGTCCTATTACGTAGTAACATTTGTCGTAATTACAACTCATGTAATCATAATACGTGGGAAGGAGGCTTGAACAATTTATGGAAATGTTCCGGCTGTAACATCTTTTTCAAGTTCGTGATAAAAAACTTGTCATAAAACTGATTTCTAATCATTTGTGATATACATGGCGAAACTTAGAAAATACATTATTAAAAATTACTTTAAGAAAATTTACAAAATTTCAGAATTATTTCAATAATTTTTGCTGATATTTTCTGCTTAGGAGGCTGTGCACATCGGATTGAGCAGATATACAGGGTGGCGCAATAGAACGTGCATATTTAAAAAATAGATTAAAAAATAAACACAAAGGTATGGTTAAAATAAATCTAAGGCATTGTAGAGTAATAAATTGAGTTTATTTTTTACAAATAACATCATCTAAATGGTGACCCTCTCTACGACGGCACTCCTCTAACCGCAAACGAAAATTATTGAAAACTTTCTTCAGTAATACTGGTGTAATGGCTGCCATTTCACCACGGATATTCTCCTTGAGCTGAACGATGTTTCTTGGATTATTACTGTAGACTTTGTGTTTGAGGTATCCCCACAAAAAAAAAAGTCAGGAGACGTCAAGTCTGGACTACGTGGGGGCCATGGGATATCACCTCTTTTCGAAATCAGTCTGCCAGGGAACATCTGCTTCACCACCGCCATGGAGTCATTTGATGTGTGACAGGTAGCTCCATCTTGTTGGAACCAAGTTCTGGAATTCACTATTCTTGAACTTTCAATTTCTGGAGCCAAAAATCCGTCCAACATCTCAACACAGCGTTCCGTATTAACCGTGACGTTTTGGCCCCGCGCATTTTCGGAGAAAAAAGAACCAATTATTCCTCTGCCAGAGATTGCTGCCTATACTGTCACTTTAGGAGTATGCAATGGTTTCTGGTGTTTGATTTTGGGATTTTCACTGTTCCAGTAACGACAATTTTGACCGTTTACGAACCCATTCATAAGGAAATGAGCCTCGTCAGAGAAAAGGATATTGTCAAAATTGGAAAATCGATTAAGCATTTCATTAGCAAATGCGAGCCTTGCTATGAAGTCAGACTATTTCAATTCTTGTGTTAATTGTAGCTTATATGGATGCAGTTTAAGATCCAATGTTAAAATTCGTTGCAAACTTCGTCGCGATAACTGAACATAGACGATCTCTTGCGAGTCGACATTTGTGGATTTCCTCGTACTGACTCCATAACTCTCTCAACATTGTCTTCGGTCCTAGGCGTTCTTGGGCGACCATTTGCTTGTGGTTTAAATGTTGAACCGGTCTCTTCAAAACGCTTTACCCATATTTTAATTAAATTAGCCCTCGGAGCTTCACTAGTTCGCCGTAGTCCATATTCAGCACAATATAGTCGCCTAGTAGCAATATATGAACGAGAGTTCTAGTAAAATGCGTGCACGCAAAATGCTCGACGCTTCCCGTCGAAGTGATTCATAGCGACTAAAACTCCATGAGCCCGCCAACCCAACGATGTAGGCGTCCCCCCGCCTGCGCCTTTTCTACCCCGCAAAAAAAGATGATGCAATGTGCACGTTCTATTGCGCCACCTTGTACAATCTTGTCACAATAAATGCAGAGATTTATGCAATCAAATACAGCATATTTATTACTCATTCAAATTTATGGTGTCGCCTTTAAAGTGAACGAACCCCTTCCGAAATGATACACTTATGCCAAATATCAAAATATTTTTCAAACGCATTTTCGGGGAAAGGCATCAGTTCTTGGTGCGAATTTTGGTTTATGTCTTCTATCGTCAGAAAACCGACATCTCGATTTTCTCATTTTTGAAAACTAAACAAACCGCCGGTGCCATTTTAGTTGAATGCGGCGGATGCTCAATAATATTTATTAAGTTTTTGGCCAGAAATTCCTACGTAATGATAGCCTTGTGAAATGGTGTGCGGTTTTTTTTTGTCAAATTTGCATACTCAAATGGTGCATAACGCCCGTATAATATTCTTTATTTACCATCTGACTCAGCCAGATTTTCGAAAATACAGCGACAAAGTCGATCGAAATTCAGGTTAAAGTTGAGAGTTATCCTTGTCCATGTGGCAGAGGACAGTCAACTTTAACTTGAATTTTGAGCGATTTTGACGTTGTGTTTTCGGTTGCGGCTCAGTTGGGAAGTTCCATTCTGAAGTTTGTAGACTGGTTTGAATGTCGAATTCGCATATCCACATCCTGTCACCAGTTATAATGCGTTTTATGAACGTGGTGTCGTAACTGATTCCTTCTAGAATGCATTCGGTGATCCTTACGCGATGGAAAATCCAGGCCTTTCGGAATTAGTCGAACACTAACATCCATATAATAATGTAAAATACTATAAATTAATGCACCAGATACCGGCGATTCTCTCCAACTTATATGACGATTATTAATTATTTTAATTTTATCAATACAACTGCAATTGAAGAAGTTGATGGCGACCAAAGCGAAGCAAAATTTTTACCACATTTCGACCGATTTTGAAAGCTCTGAAGCACTTATACATATATGATTTTTTTTATGAAAGCGACTTTCTGTAAGCTATCTGACACATACATATTCAGCTATTCAGTTCATGAAATTCTATTTGCAATGCAAAATTGTAAGCAAATTCCTCTTTTTTATCCAGTGTCACACTTCAGATGAAATCGAGCATAGTAAACAAACAAAATGAAAAACCAAACGCAAACTTCTTGTTAGTATAGAGAAAAGTTTTGGCAACTTAACAATAAATTCTGGCAATGCCTTTAAGTTGGCTTTTAATTGATTGATTGATGATTGATTCTCCGAACTTAAAGTAAGTAAGCCAGGAAGGGAGATCTTTAAAAATCTTTGTTAATTATGAATAACTAATTCTCATGCACACCAGAGAAATTATTGGAAGCCTCCCACTCTTATTGACACTTTGGCGACTTGTCGTCCTACTACTGGGCAACATTTGCCGCAATTATAAAACGTGGAAAAACCGTTTCTGAGAAAGAAGTGCCGTAAAAATAATTCCTAATCATTTCCTAATTGCGTGACCAAAATAATAAAATATACCATCTGAACTGATGTGTAGATGGTGCGAGTAGCTCAAAAAGAAAAAAATATTTTGGTGAAAAGTGGTAATCTTATAAAATATATGTTTTAAGTTTCAAGACGCCACGTTGTTTAGTATTTTTATTTGAGCCATCATAAATATACGATTTTAGTGAGTTTATAGATATAGAAAAAATTGGTCATCGTTATGTAATTAAGATAATACGGAAGCTGTCCCAAAACTAGCCAATCTGACGTATGGATGGTGCCAGTAGTTTAAATAAAATTATTTTGGTATAAAGTTGCAACGTTATAAAACATATGTTTTCGGATTCAAAGCGCCACGTTGTTTATTATTTTTGTTTGATCCATGAAAAATAAACGACCTTAGTGAATTTATTGATATAGAAAAAAATTGGTCATTTAAAAGGTCTCAGTCCAACCAATATTAAAGACGAGCTAGATTCTACTTTAGGAGAGTCTGCTCCTTCGCTTACGACTGTAAAATATTGAATAAAATAGTTTAAACAAGACCGTACTAGCTCTCTACACGGATACCGTAGTTGTTGACCTGTCCACGCCAGACACGGTTAAAAAAATCTACAAAATGGTATTGGATTATCGTCGTTTAAAGGTGCGTGAGCTAGCAGAAGTGATAGGTATTTTAAAAAGTGCTTTATATTGCATAATGACCGAAGATTTGAAGATGAAAAAGCTATGCGCAAGATGGGTGCCGCGCTTGCTTCCAAAACAACAAAAACAGCGCAGTAAAAAAGTTTTAGTAGAGTTTTTGGCGATGTTTTCCCGATATAAAACTGAATTTTTTGCTTTGATTTAAAACCTTGAATGAAACATGGGTCCACCATTTGCATCTGAGACAAAGCAATAGTGAACGCAGTGGACTGGAATGGGGTTAATCCTGTCCACAGAAGGCGAATACGGTTTCATCTGCAGACAAGGTCATAGGGCCTGTTTTTTAGGATGCCCATGGGATCATTTTTATTGATTATCTTTAGAAAGCAGAAACCATCAACGGCGGATATTATGCTAATTTATTGCAAGCATTTAGTTGATGACATTATGGAAAAAAGACCGCATTTGGCGTAAAAGAAAGTATTGTTTCATCAAGACAATGTCCCAGTTCACACACCCACTATTGCGATGGCCAAAATTAGTTAAAGTTGGATTTGCTTCATCACGCACCTTATTCGCCAGATTCGCTTGGACTCTATTCTTGCAAACTTGAAAAAATGGCTTGGTGATAAAAGATTTGCCAAAAATGAAGACGTGGAGTTTGCGGTTGATGGCTATTTTGAGGAGTTTGACATTTTCTACTATAAACAGGGTGTAGAAGCTATTAAATATCTCTGGGAATAAACGTATCGAGTTAAAAGGAGGTTGAAAAGAAAAAAGAAAAAAAAGAAAAATGCTCCCAAATTTGATGTGCCTTTTTTGGTAGTTTTGGCATCGCCCTCATATAACCTGTCAAGCATGTCAAAAATAGAAATTGAATTGGTTTCAGCCAGTGTAAAATATCAAATATTCAAAACGTTTTGTTTAAAAGAAATCACTTCTCTTGCACCCAGCGCTTGAATGCTATTTTGAAAAGCTTGTCATATCCTGTTAGGCTTATATGAATTCTAATTTTTGACGGAATATGTTTTGGTGCTTGAGTTATTTTATTAATCTAAGATCTTACTGATTGCGCAATATTTGCGAAGATTGGAATAAAATGCAATATTTTTCTCATATAAAACGGCGTTTAGATTATTTTTCATTATTTTTGTTTACTTTATGTATTAGAAAACCATGGGATTGAACACATTCAGCCCAAACTTCGGTAACTTAAATCTTTATTGGGTGATAAAACATCATGAAGCGTTCATTGATTAATTTAGTTAAAACCTTCTTTGAAAACACCTATTAATCTGATAAATTTCTCCCAATGTGCATTTCTAAGAGTTTAGATTGCCTTCTACAACTAAGCAGTCGCAACGCAAATTCCGCTGTTTTTGTTCATTTAGAATTGTTCTTATATAAAAGCGCATTTAGATTATTATTATTATTTAAAATTTAGATTATTATTTTAAAAAGTAATAGAAAATTATGAGATTGAACACATTCAGCGTAAACTTCGGTAACACAAAATTTCTATTAGGTGATAAAACATCATGAAGCGTTCATTGATTAATTCAGTTAAAACCATCTTCGAATTAATCTAATAAAATTCTCCAATGTGCAATTCCAAGAGTTTAGATTGTCTTCTACAACTAAGCAGTCGCAACACAAATTCCGCTGTTTTTGTTCATTTAGAATTGTTTCTCAGCTGTGGCCAAAAAATTATGTTCGTAAATGTATCTTCTATTAACTCGGAACCTGGATTGCTGTTCGCAGTTTGTTAGCAGAAGATATATAGTAAAAAAAATCATTCCACGGATATTGCTCTTGGTAGAAATGAAATCCCTTTTATAATGTAATAACACAGCATTTGTAATGCTTCCACTCCTAGAATATTTACCGTCATGAGACGGTGGACATCTTAAAATGTTAAATAAACTTTTGCAGATTAATGACTACATTTACATTTTATTTTGCAAAAATATTCTTACCATTGTCTGTATTTAAATTGTTATTTATGTAGTCATATTTGTGAATTATCCTGCGATTTTAGGAAATACAAAAAAAAAATTATTACCCTAAAAATTCTATTTGCGGACCAGTCATTTTTGTAAATGCGCACAACCCAAAAGTAACCAGAAAGTTTATGATTATTAAACATTGTTTTAACTGCTACTTGGCAAGCGAAAATGTTGTAAAATATCTATATGAAAATAAAACGCATTGGGTTTGGGACAATTAAGACACTTTCTAACTTATGGTAATCTTAATACGGAAAGAAATGAAAATTGCTGTTGACGGCAGTGTTAATTATGAGTAAATAAACAATGGCTGTTGTTACCATTTTAATCAACTTGTAGGGAAGTTACAGGAAACTGAACTGAATTTTACTTTTGTTAAGTTAGAATTAAATGATCATTTGGAGGGAAATGTTAGTACTCAACTGATACTCCTAAGACTGTAAGTACAGACAACAACCTATTAAAAAACTTAATAATTTTTTTTCGTATGTAGTTTATTCAATGCATTTCAAAAATTTAAATGAAAAGTTAACATCATGATATATTTTACGCTCTAATATGTATTACAAAGCCTTGGCTTTGCTTTTTCTGGTTTTAAAATAATTTACGTAAAAGAAAGGTTTAGCACAAAGTTACATATAAAAATTCGTTTATTTACAGGGTGTCCGTTGGGAAGGTGTACTACTTTGTTTTGCCGCCATTTCGGTAAACATTAGTCTTGACAGTTCATATTTAGCAGCCGTTAAGTAGCGGCGTAGCAAATTTATTATGGAAAAATATTCGATAAACCAAAGTGTTTTAATCGTTAAAACATTTCATCAAAAACAATCATCGATTACTGTGACGATGAGAAATTTACGTGAAATTTTTGGGAGAAACAACGTGCCACCAAGACACACTATTTATCGTGTAGTGAATAATTTCAAAGAAAGAGGGTCTGTAGCTGATAGGTCCAAGCATGGACCACAACGTACTGCAAGATCGGCTGAAAACATTACTGCTGCTCAAAAAAATATTCAAAACAATTTATCAGCCTCAATTCGACGCCGTGCTCAGGAGCTTGGTCTTTATAAAACAACTTTGGCCACAATTTTGCACAAGGATTTGCATTTGTTTCCATTTAAGATTCAGTTGACCCAAGAGCTTCTTCCACAAGACCTTTTACGCCGCCGTACATATGCCAATAGGATGTTACAGTTCGCCCATGACAATCCCGATTTTCATGAAAAAATCATAATGAGTGACGAGGCACATTTTCATTTGAAACTGAATAAACTGAATGGTCGGTTCTGAGCAATGGAAAACCCACAGTCACCTTTGCATCCATTAAAAGTGACAGTCTGATGTGCAATTTGATCAGGCGAAATAATTGGACCTCACTTCTTTGAAACTGAAAACGGCGTAACGGTAATTGTCAATGGGGAGCGATATCGTGATATGACTGAAAACTTTTTAACGCCACAACTGCATGTTTTGGGCTTGATTAACATGTGGTATCAACAAGACAGTGCCACATCGCACAGCTAGGATTACAATGGATATACTGCGAGACCTCTTTCCACAACAAGTTATTTCAAAAAATGGTGATATTGATTGGCCTCCACGGTCGCCTGATTTGACTGCCGCGGACTTCTTATTGGGGGGATATCTGAAAAGCAAGATTTATGCCAACAAACCAGAAACGCTGGACCAACTCAAACAAAATATTCGTTATAAAATTAATGAAATACCGCGTGAAATGTGTGAGAATGTAATGTAAAATGTGCTCAAAGGGCTCGCATTTGTGAGTCTAACAGAGGCAGACATTTATCTGATATATTATTCCATACACAATTGCCGACATTAAGTAAAACATTTATCAACATAAGATCCATTCTCTTTCATTTAATTAAAAATTATAAACAAACAAAGTAATATACCTTCTCGACGGATACCCTGGATTTCTTTCTAATACATCATAAATACAAAAAATTGAGATGTTATGTACAAAAACTGCTAGCTTATGACACGCCCACTTATCTGTCAATACGCCGGTATAGCGTTTATAACCTTGTGGACTGCAAATGCTAATTGGAAGCAATGTAGGATAGAAAATAGTAAATGAGGGAAGTAATAATTCATACAGTTTTAAACTACACCACCCTGATTGATGACATAATCATGGAAAAAAATAGGGAGAATATTTCAGTGAAAAAAGAGCTGTTTTGATATATTATGAACGAGAAGAGGATGTACCCGACACACGTACTTATCTTGCAACAAATCGTACATCGTCTACGGTACTGTTACCCGCCATCCAAGATGTCTGGTAAGTAAACCTTGATCCGACCGAACCATTCAATTTTATTTAAAGATGCCCAAAAAGTAATTTCGGAGCTCATTACATTTCACGTAAAATGTAAAGAAAGCATTAAAGTCATAGAATGGCCAAATGGTTGTTTCCTGTTTGCATCGTAAAAAATCTGTCACCGTTAAATCGCTCCCCGAGTGGTCGATTTTGGTATTCCGTGCCACTCAGTCGAGGATAATTCATAGTTTCGCCTGATGCTTGATCTCCAATGCAAAAGGTCTTCTAGTCTACGACGGATCAATTCCAAACAACCGACCAAAGTTATCACAAATAGTGCAGCCAAAAGCTGTCAAAAACTATCTGTGAATTCACAATGTAAAAAAGGCCACTAGATATTTGCTCCACTCCCTTTCCATGCCAATTAGCATAAGACTGAAACGTGTTGCAAAAAGTTGTCAATACCCGTACATTTCACATAAATATAGATATAAATACACATACATATACACATTCTAACGAATACAAATATATATTGATGGAAACATTCTAATGCCTCCATGTACACATTTGAATAACACATAATTCTCATGTTTATTGGTCTACACTTATCATTATCGCCATCGCATGCAAAGGACATTTTGTGTTCGAAATGTGACCATAGAGTAAGGACATAATAGCAAAAAAAAAACAAAAACCCATAATGTTTCGACACAATTGACTACTTTAAACACGTAACATGGCCATAAACATAAATCGCTGAACAAAACGGAAGCAAAACGTTCTTTTGTTGACCAAATTTACGTACAAAAAAAAAAATTGTACCAAAATCTTTACAAATGAGAAATGGCCGAAAGTAGGTTATCATAAATGTTTCCATACAAAATACAAAATGCCGAATTAAATTAATAATTCAAGGAGGTTTTCTTAGCTAAATATGTATATGGAAACGATATCATTATTATTTAGGTAAAGAAAGACAAAATTTCGAAGTGCAAAAAAGAATAATTAGTATGCATTTTGGGAATAGTTTCCAATTTTGAAACAGACTTCAAACATTTTCTACACATAATGGTTTTAAATAACTGTCATACTTGTGATGCTATTTACAATCCAACGCGTATTCTCCTGAATTTTTTGGTTTTCACACCAAAAAAGCAATTAGCCAAAAAGGAAAACAAGTCATGGCAACAAACTACAATTTAAAGACCACATTCATAAATGCCAAAAATCGTCATGCAGCTTCAGTTCCGTTTCGGTTTTGATATTGTCGTAAAAATTAAATAAAATTAAAATAAATGAAAAAATTTGTTTCTGATTCATATTCACAACATCAATACACTTCATACATAAATATTTTTATTCGAGGCTTTGAAACAAAAATATAGTTTTGTGCACTTTTGTTTCTTAATCTAAATCAGAAATGAAACCATATATAATTTCATCCGTTGGCAAAGAAAAAGATCTGACATCAAACTGCAAATATAATAGTTTAAAATAATTTATTTTCTGAATTTACGAAACCAGGTGTTATGACGTGCAGCGCCCTGACCAAAGAATCACTTATTTTGAGCTTAATCCAAATTTACGAAAACGTGATGACGACGACGTTGAAGACGGTGACACTAAAATCTAAGATATATATTTATAGACATATGCTTGTGTTTCATATACAAATATTCTTTCAATTGTGTTTGGCCTGAATTTAGTCTGGCGCTAATTTTTATAACAAAATCTAAAATACAATTATAATTACTCGACGACCATTCCTATTTAAGAGTTTCTGCCAAATGTGAAAGAAACGATCTAAGGCACACCGCCAAAGATAACGTAAATAGTTGTCTGATCGTTGATCGAAGAAAGTAATCATTTAAGGAACACAGCAATTTACTGAATAGTAAATTTACCACTCAACACCAGGCTTTCAGAAATTTTCACAACTGCTCAAAAATGTTGTCTGTCTTTGTAAATTTGAAAATTTCAAATGAGACGCAAACAAAATGTTCTATAAACTGAATTATCATACCAATTATTTATCAATTAATGATCAAAATTGCTTCTAATTTCCTTTCGGGTGTAAGAACCAAAGTCAAAACTGATTACAATTTCGTTTTGGGTATATGAAATAGAAACAGAATCAAAAAAATTTTAGTTTGGTTATCAGAATCAGAACAAAGATTTTGTATATTCCTGATTTTATTTGCAGCTAACTAATTTATGACCTGATTTCATTTCGACAAAAGTCTCTGATAAACTTTCATTAACAGTTTAATAAGGAAATTTGCATACCAAAAACGTTTTTCAACACATCAATTAATTGTAATCGATTAAGTCCCACCAAGTCTCAAATCTAAGTTTTTGTATTATATCATATCATAGGATGTTCAGAAGGCACTTTCGCAGAAAGCCCTGGTTCAGCCCTAAAAATTTCTCAGCATCTTGTAGTAACCGCTCCTGAACTCTTCCAAATATATAATTATCGCTAAATTCATCGAATACAAGGTGTCCGTCGGTAAGGTATACTACTTTGTTTGTTTATAATTTCTGATTAAATGGAAGAGAATGGATTTTATATTGATAAATGTTGTCGGCAATTGTGTATGGAATACAT
The DNA here is from genome assembly GCA_019455685.1 of Philornis downsi. Lineage (NCBI taxonomy): Eukaryota > Metazoa > Arthropoda > Insecta > Diptera > Muscidae > Philornis > Philornis downsi. The sequence continues at coordinate 978,840 of JAHXMU010000806.1, forward strand.
TATCAGATAAATGTCTGCCTCTGTTAGCCTCACAAATGCGAGCCCTTTTGAGCGCATTTTTCATTACATTCTCACACATTTCACGCGGTATTTCATTAATTTCATCACGATTATTTTATTTGAGTTGCTCAAGCGTTTCTGGTTTGTTTGCATAAACCTTGCGTTTCAGATATCCTCACAAAAAGAAGTCCGGAGCAGTCAAATCAGGCGACCGTGGAGGCCAATCAATATCAAAATTTCTTGAAATAACCTGTTGTAGAAAGAGGTCTCGCAGTTATTTCGTTATAATCCTGACTGTACGCGATGTGGCATCGTCTTGTTGATACCACATGTTAGTCAAGCCCCAAGCATGCAGTTTTGGTGTTAAAAAATTTACAATCATATCACGTTTTCAGTTTCAAAGAAGTATGATCCAATGATTCCTCCTGATCAAGTTGCACATCAGACTGTCACTTTTAATGGATTCAAAGGTGACTGATGACAAATTTGAGGGTTTTCCATTGCCCTGAACCGACTTTTCCGTTTATTCACATATCCATTCAAATGAAAATGTGCTTCGTCTCTCATTTTTATTTTTTCATGAAAATCGGGGTTGTCATGGGCGAACTATAACATCCTATTCGCATATGTACGGCGGCGTAAAAGGTCTTGTGGAAGAAGCTCTTGGGTCAACTGAATCCTAAATGGAAACAAATGCAAATCCATGTGCAAAATTGTAGCCAAAATTGTTCTTTAAAGACCAAGCTCCTAAGCACGGCGTCGAATTGGGGTTGATGGATTGTTTTGAACACTCTATGCTTGGTCCTATCAGTTATAGACCCTCTTTCTTCGAAATCATTTAGTACACGATAAATAGTGCGTCTTGTTGGCACGTTGTTTCTCCCAAAAATTTCACGTAATTTTCTCATCGTTACAGTAATCGATGATTGATTTTGATAAAATATTTTAACGATTAAAACACGTTGGTTTATCGAATATTTTTCCATAATAAAGTTGCCACGTCTCTACTTCACGACTGCCTAATATGAACTGTCAAAACTACTGTTTACCAAAATGGCGGCAAAACAAATTAGTATACCTTCCCGACGGACACCCTGTATGCAAGCATTTTGTTAATATCTTTTTCACAATTTCCTTTACATTTCACAATATACAAAATTTATTCACCAATGGCGCAATTTTGAAATAGCTAATGATTCAGCGTTTCAATTACCACCTTTGCATATATTTACTCTAATAGCTAAAATTAAATTAGATTTTCAAGTAATACACGAAATAATCCATATTCAATCAGAATGGATTTCTATGTTTCACGTGTCATATCATATCATACGTAGTTCAAATTGCTTTTCTTAAAGCGAAAGGGAATCTGTTGTTTTGTTTTTTTTTTATAGAAAGAATAAGTAAGCCCTCCAGGACAAAACAATTTGCCGTGACTACAAATAACACGTTCTTGCCATATTTTCCCTACAAACAAGAAGTTTTGGTTGTGTTTGTCGTTTTTTTCAGAACATCAACAGCAGCAACAATAAACAAAGATTCAGTTAAAGTGAGTTATGCTTTACCTGTTTCCTTTTTCCTGTTCGTCCTTTTTAGGACTCATAAATAAAAATACACACACTCGTACCCCTACATGTAGCATTCACATGATTACTAATCAGTGCGTAACATTCTTTGGCGCAAAGAGAAAAGTAAATCTAAACTCACTCACTCCCATACACATTCACGAACACACTCACACATGAGGCAAGGTAAACTTGTCAACACATTTACACACGGACGAACAGAAGCCAAGCAAAACACGTGGTGTAACAAGTCCGTAAACTGAAAGGATCTTTCTCTCCTTGCTTTAAACTCCGACCTTAACACACAATAAAGTGTCCATAGAAAGATTACGTTTGAATGAAAACAGAAAAAAAAAACAAAACAAAAAATTAGTTTATGTATAAGTTCGGTGTTTGTGTGTCAATATGTATCTTTTTTGTTTCGAATCATTTTTATTTTTATGTGGACTACAATAACGGTGACCCTCATTTGTCAATTTAAGTTTGTATTGTCGTTAATCATGCACACTCGTGAGGCACAGATAACAGCAAGTGAACACATGCACTGAGAGAAATGCACGGAGGGAGAGAAGCATATTTCAGGAAACTTTGTCGCTAACTCGCATACCGTGTGGCAAAAATAAAGAGAGGTATCATAAAGCTATGAAATTGGTAATTATTTGCGGTTAAAATAAATTTGTATGCTAAAAATTGATGCATATACGAAAACAAAGCGTAGGTTTTTTCAGGTGTACGTTTGGGAATTCGAAATTTATTTATAGCAAATCACCAGAAATAACTCATACTACAGTACCAAAAAGTTTCCGGCTTTTATTTCGTTTTATTTTTGTTATGTTTTATTTTATTTCATTTCATTTCATTTTTTTTTTATTTTATTTTATTTTATTTTATTTCATTTCATTTCATTTCATTTCATTTCATTTCATTTCATTTCATTTCATTTCATTTCATTTCATTTCATTTCATTTCATT
>JAHXMU010000806.1:986376-1019132 GCA_019455685.1 Philornis downsi
AAAACTTTTACATTCTTTCAAATTCATCAGGCAACTGTAAATTTTACTCCGAAAAGGTGAGCATGCGATCACACTTCTAATGCTCAACTCAAAGTTAGGTTTCATGGAAAATAAAATCCGTGAACCACTTCCTTTTTAAATCTACCTTTGTATTGGCAACATAGTAAGTAATTCCAAAAGTAATCTGTAACAAGTGTTTAAATCCCAAGTGCTCAGTAAATTTTACCACTCTCTACGGATTTGCTAAAAAGCTAAAAGTCTTAAACAAAAGGTATTTTTTACATTTTTATACCATTTTTAAATAAACTTATTTAGACTGATATACTTCCACTGCGGAATAGTCTTTTTGATTCCCAGAATTCCAAGTTTATGACCTAAAACTACCTAAGGAATTTGAGGTAAATTTCCATCAAAGACCAAAAGTTTACCTTTCCACGTCAATATTGATATGCTATCATTCTTTAGACCAAACAATTTCGCTGTGTAAATTAAAGTGGGGTTGTGACACCATTTGCGTGCAACAATATTTCTTGGACTTCACCTGTAACAACCGATGGGATATTTGACCCAATATCAGGTTGTACAAACGCACAGAAACCAAATGTCGCCAAAGCCGATGAACCGAAGTCCATCATAGAATTTACGTAAAATTACTTTCCTAACCTCCAAACTTAATTAACGTCTCTGGCTCAACTTATTTATTGACTTACTATTGGTGTCAAAACCTTTGATTGTTTTCGCAGAAAATGTGTCAGTCACCAAAAGCAATATTACGACTGAAGTAAATTCTCTGAGTTTTCTCTCACCAAAACACCAAATTTCATAACGCAGTAAAGAAAATGCAGAACAAAGCAAGAGCCCAGCTTTGCAGGCGAAACAGTCATTAAGAAATTAGAAGTTTACAAAAAAAAAAACTTGTAGAAGTAAGGTTAAGGTTTGCAACTTCGCCAGTACAAACTCGCACCGAAATGCTATAACAAAGCAGTAAATATAAGCAGAATATTCGTCAATTTTCAATATATACTATTGATGTGCAAATTATATTTTTGTTAACTTTAAAAGAAAACAAAACCGCTGCTGCCTAAACAGCAATAAAGTTGTATGAACTATACGATTTCGTGATCGTGTGAATATAAATTTCTAATGAACGTTTTAAGAATACTAACGAAATCACATTCAGGATAAGCACGATCGACCAAACTACTCATGGTACAAGTTTTAATTTATTATTGCTTGGAGGTTCAGTAAAATCTATAGATAAGTATTGAAAATTCAAATTACTTCAAGTTCAAGAACTTGGATGTGTTAAATTAACTATTAAATTTTATATTAATCATCTCCGCAAAAATCACAGATAGGTTGCAAGTATGATGTACGGTTTGAAAGGATATCCCAACAAGAACGCAAGATTTAAATTTAGTGCCATTCGAAGTGTCATTGTTTGGCATTTTAACAATTGTTATTGTTTGCTAGTAGAAGGTACGAGGTTAGTAAAAATGGAGCGCTACTCAAATGAACAATGCATTCTCTTTGTGAAATTGTTTTATCAAAATAGGCCCATTTCTATTTTGATGGCTTCATCAATAGGCAGAATTGTCGCATTTGGAGTGAGGAAAATCCTCGAGTGATTCACGAGAAGCAAATACATCTTCGAAGTGTCACTGTGTGGTGTGGATTTTGGGCTGGAGGAATCATTAGACCTTTTTTTATGAAAATGAGGCATGTCAAGCGCAAACAGTCAATGGTGTTCGGTATCGTGAAATGATAACCAGTCTTTTCGTGCCTAGAATTGAAGAAATGAATGTGGAGGGCATGTGGTTTCAACAAGACTGCGCCACATATCATACAGCCAGAGAAACAATTCAATTGTTGCATCAGTCATTTAAATCTCGTGTTCTTGTTGGGACACCCTTTACAACCCATCAAACACCTAGCACCGAACACCGAGAGAATTAAAAAGGCCTTTTTAATCTTCGCAAGATGTCTGGGTTAGTCAAAAGAAGAAGAGAAAAATAATTTTTGTATAACAAACAACAAAAGAAAACAAAAAAGTGAGAAAATATGATCATGTCACGGAAGAAAAAAAAAACCTCATACTTGAAACAGAATACCGATAAATACGTTTTAGTCACACATGGTATGTAACCAATTTCTAGCTATATGAAAGAAGAAAACAAAAGCTGAGAGCGATGAATTGTGATAATTAATAAGCACTCTTTGCAACGTCTTCTACGTCTTTTAATTATTAAGCAGTGATACTCGCTCGTTTGATGATGTAACGTTTAAATATCTGAATTTGTTTTTTGCTCATTTGTATAGAAATGAACACTACAGTTCCGCTGGTAGTTTTAGCTATATATAATGCTCAAGCATATAATAAGCCTTATATATAAGCTCCTAAATTTGTATAGAATTTTTAATCATTTGTAATAATAACTTTATAAGTAAATTCTAAACAAATACCAATGATAGGATTTCAGAAGAAACTTTGCGATATAAATATGCATTCCTAAAGTAACGTGGGTTAACCTACTGTGATGATGGAGATGAGGAGAGCTGTCTAGTTCTTTTCTTCTGAATATTTGGGCTTCTAAAATATATACCGACGGAACAATAAGATAGGGTGGGTTTAGAGGTAATGCTCTTATAAAAACCTCCATGAGTAGCTATCATAAAGCACATTAACCAATGCCTTATAGTGTTGAAGATCAATTTCCAGGCTACTAAATTTATAGGGGCATTATCATTAATATATATTCTTTTTAGTAGCCACAGTATATGATAAAGTAAATAACTGTCAAATAAATAGAGAGTCTTAAAATATTGATGGAACGGTAAACTGACATGTATGAGGAAAAGAGACGAACTCCGACATCGAGTGATTAGCTAGCAATCTAATGGCTCCCGCAGTCTTACTCCATGTTAATGTTCCCCAACGCACAGTGTGGTAGATCACAAATCTAACTAGACAAAATTAATAAATTGCGTAGGGTTCACTTCTCACTTATGTATTAAACAAAAAATGAGTTCAAATTTAAAATTTTTAAAATGACGCAAAAAGTAAATATTTCACACTGTCAACAAATAATATATTTTTAAGATAAAAGTTTGGTTTCTTGAATACATGCTCTGAGATTATTTGTAGTTATATATATACTAATATTTACGTTGAATACAACTAATTAATCGCATAATAAAATTATTAGGTGAGTTTTTATGTAAAGAGTTGGATGCAAACATTTTTAGTGTTAAAATATTTTTAATAAATATTTAACAGTAATTGTTCTATTCACTTGTTTTTCCTTTATTACATTAACAATAAAGATAAAACACGTAAATACACATAGAGATTTTAATTTAGTCAATTTTATATGCATCGTTAAAAGATTCTTCTTCCTCGAAAGCATCAACAGATAATAATGAAAGAACTTCTTTTGTTATCAAACTTCAAACTCGAATGGGAGTGTGACGCAAACTTGCGATAAAAGGATCTGAAGAAATTAATAGCCGATTGAAAAGATCTGTATTTGTGTCCATTCTCGATGTTTTTCTCGTAAACAACTTTCTCAATTTCTTCGTATCCTTATTTCTTGCTTCTTGAGCTTCTTCTGACAACTATCCTATAGGAAGAATGCAAGACCTTATAATATCTTTTCCATGAAAAAGGATTCTATGGAAGCTAACTGGCATAATATACATACCAGGGTATTCGTTTAAGTATAAATTTCGTGTGACAATAATAAAACTACCTAAAGTTTCCAAAATAATATGAAACCGTTCAATTAATTCTTTATTGACACCAGTGATTTCTGAACCCTTTCTGCTGCTCTAAAGAACCGTCTAGCAGTATTACCGTCATTCGTGTTACCTCCTTATTGTGTTGGCATGTCTACAAGCAACCCCATCTCATTTCGAAATTTTTGTTGAATCTTTTTTTGTTCTTCCGCCAATTTTGCTTTATTTTCTGGTCCTCGAGCTTGCCAGTTCACTGTAGGCTTATATGCTATGTGTAATACACACTCCATAAAACGGATCCATGAATGTAGCGGAGACATTCCAAAGGTTAAAGATGGTTCATCGACATTTTTGTTTAAGATCACAGAAAGCATATTTAGTTCACTCTGTTTCGCTCCACATATGAAACAAAGTAGACTCAACAAGAAAACTTTGTTCGCCATTTGTGATAAGAGTTGGAGACAAATTTTTAATTTCTTGCTGTATTAAACTAACTTCTTGAGGAATTAACTCAGTATTCTCTTTGGTAAAAACAAACTTGATTGGACTACAGTATCTTGTAGATGAAGGTGCAGGATTTTGCCATACAATTATTTTTCTTCGGGTAGAACTAAAATTCATTTGAATAGGAACCATTGAGATACTAAATAACTGTTTATACTGCTTTTGCTGAGCCCCATCGTATCCCCACTTTATACAAATATTATACTAATATAAATAAATAAAATAAATAAATAAATATTAAGAAGATTTTCATCAGCTTTCAGTTCATCAATATCGAGTACTTCTTTTTGAGCCAAACAAAGCTTTTCAATGGTATGATTCACTAATGACTGGAGTGAACTTTTTGCATGCATCTCAGTGATTTCTGTTTCAGCTGGATAACATTTTTTCTTAGCTTTCTTAGCTTAGTATAGGAGAGCAAAAGATTTTTGCATTTTGTATTGACTTTTATCCGAATAACATCATATTGATGTTTCGACAAATTAGCATCAACCATTAAAGATAAGGCTTCATCGGCAGAAAGGCTCAGAGCTAAATATCTTGCATATCTTTTTCACTTCCGTACCTTTACTGGATGAAGTTTCCGATAGATTTTTCACAAGACTGGCTAAATCTCGTTTCCCACTTGCTCACTAGCTTTAATAATTTCTCGATGGTCAGTTGAATCTAACAGGTTGTGGATCTTTCTTTTTTTTCGATTTTTCACTACAGTCATCAAAGTTTTCCGGGGTTCTCTCAGCTTTTTTATAACTTTTCGGTTGTACACTTTTAGGCAATATATACGGTTCATCAAGCCAAATTGAATTTGATGTTAAGAAACGGTCACGATGTCTTCCACTTATTATTTATTTTCTGGCTAGCTTAAAACAAATAATATTTATGTTTGCCTTAAGATTTCTTCTGGTCTTCTGGTATATCTTAAAGACCATATCTAACCATTATTAACGTCAATAAGGCGTCTTTGCGATGTATTTTGTGAGTTTTTATCCATTCTTCAAAAATTTCCTTCGAAAGAGTCATACTAGAAAATTGAAAAAAAATGTATGGCAGTCGCAAAAATGCTCAACATGTTTTTGATTTACCTTAAAGAGAATACTTGAAAGATTAGCCAAAATATAGATTTACGCTGGAACTATCCGGAATAAATAGCTTTAACTCTACTTGAAAAAAGGAAATATTTTATTTTTTGCAATTTCTGAACTTCTCACAAAAAAAAAAAAAAAAAATTTAATACTTACAATGGAAGTATTAAGATGAAAATTGTAACATATTTTCTTGAAATAAAGCTCAATAATAATAAAAAAATTATGACAAAATCAACGTAGACTTGTTAATCATAGAACAAATTCATACAAATAATACGCTTCTCTTTGAAATCTGAATGCACCTGTTGACAACAGCTGACTTTGAAGCTCAATGTTTCCTAATCAGAGCTAAAAACAAGCAAACAAAAACTGAATTACAGTTACCTATTGTATTGAGACGCTCATTAAACGATCAGTTTAGTTTTTTCCAGCAAGTTTTGTGAATTACCACAGTGTGCAACGGTTCGAATTACTTTGAATCAAGCAGCAGTAATATTTTCATTCAAAAATATTTGTCTACACGAATGTGTCCATTACAAAATGGATAACCCTGTATATGTACTAATATTTGCGTTGACTGATACTCCATACCACAGGTCGTGCTACGACCATTAATAAAGTTCAGTAATCGATAAGTTTAGTAAAAGTTTTTCAAAATAAAGTTCGAAATGGTCATAAAACCATATTCAGTGTATTAAAACGTGTGTAACCTCATAATAACATTGCCACTAACATGCTGTCTTCAATAAAACCACTTACTTTATCGATTTACCGACACTATCCCATAGGGATATTTTGAACCCACTCCAACCTTATTGCAGAACTGTCAAATTAACTGTCAAAATTGTCAGTTATGTTCATTTTTTCTCAGTGCAGTTAGTTATTTACTGACTACGCTGTGGGTCAAATAAAGTTTTTTACAACCTTTCGGTTACTCTATTCTATGGCATACTCTATTTGTGCTTTCTGGACAAAGTCGTAAAATTTAATTTGTAAAAGTAACAAAAGAAAAAGGTATTTTTCTTGGTACTATGTAACCCGTCACCCAGCCCAGCCCGACCCAGCCCGACCATTGTGATAAACTTGCCACCTTACTAATGCCATTAACACCAAATCAACCAAAACAAAAAAGGGACCAATCGGCCATGTCCCAACCAGAGAGAAAAACCAAATGGAGCAACAAACATTGATTGAACACTTTCGCACGTGTCGTTGTTGTTGTTATTTGAAATTAAATTTTATGAAAATCTAAGAGTGGCTCAAGCAGCCTACTGGCGAAAATAAGAGCATTTACAACTTCTTTAGGAAAAGCCTTGGCAACGGATGATAACATCGAGGACTCTCTAAGGCAGTGAGAAGCGCTTCGAGACAAATTAAAAAGTGGGAAAATATGACATAAATAATGATTTATGTTGTTGGTTGTTGAAATGTTCCTTTTCTTATCTTGTGTTTAAGTTATAGATAAATTTCACTTCAATGACTTATTTCCTGCTCGTTTGGGTGTGTGAGAGTGGGGCAGAACCGAAAGGAAATGTTCGAGGTTAAAATGATAACGGTCAGATGCTGCCACGTTCTATTAAATGGAAAGTTTAAAACCAAATTAAATTAAATAAATATGAAAATTTTATTCATTTTCCAAGGGGCTGATGTAGAATAGTTTTAAGTTAAGAATTCATACGACCTGACGTATAGATGGTGCCAATAGTAGTAGTAGTTTGAAAACAATTATTTTGGTGAAAAGTCGCAATCTTAGAAAACATATGCTTTAAGTTTCAAGGCGCCACGTTGTTTAGCATTTTTATTTGAAGTAAACGATCTCAATGAATTCGTAAACATCAGAAAAGTTGGGCATCGTTATATTCAGTATTTCCTTTTGAAAGGTCTCAGTCCAACCAATATGAAATCAGAGCTAGATTCTACTCTGTCGGAGTCTGCTCCTTCGTTTTGTGACTTCAAATATTGGGTAGCAGACGAGGCTGTAATAGCTACAAAAACGAACACCGCAGTGGTCGACCAATTGAGGTGTCCACGCCAGACATGGTGAAGAAAATCCATAAAATGGTATTGGCTGATCGTCGGCTGAAGATGCTTGAGCTAGCTGAAATGATAGGCATTTCAAAAAGTGCTATGCATCGTATTTTGACCGAAGGTTTGAAGATGAGAAAGCTGTGTGCAGAATGGGTGCCGCGCTTGCTTTCAATAGAGCAAAAACAGCGTCTTGAATATGTTTCAGTAGAGTGTTTGGCGATAAAAGCGGAATTTTTGCATCGATTTGTAACCATGGATGAGGCTTGGATCCACCGCTTTACACTTGAGGCAATGGAACAGTCAAAGCAGTGGACTGGTAGTAAAGAATCGTGTCCAAATTAGGCGAAAACTTTTCCATCTGCAGACAAGGTTATGAGGTCTATTTTTCAGGATGCTCATGAGATTATTTTCGTTTAATATCTTCAGAAAGAAAAAAAATATCGACGGCTAATATTGTGCTAATTTATTGTAGCGTTTAGGTGATTAAATTATGGAAAAAAGGCCACATTTTTAGGAAAAGAAAGTGCCAAGATAATGCTCTAGTTCACACACCATTATGGCAATGGCCAAAATTAAGGAATTAAAGTTCAAATTGCACCTTAGAATTACGCACTTTATTCGCCAGATTTAGCTCCCTAGGACTACTTTTTATTTCCAAACTTGAACAAATTGTTCGATGGTAAAAGATTTGCCAACAATGAAGTCTGAGATTGATGGTTATTTTGTGACAGTTCTTGCTATAAATAGTTTACAGAAGCTATTGAATATCGCTGGAAAATGTGTTGAGCTAAAAGAAGATTATGTTGAAAAATAAAGACAATTTTTCCTATCTTGTGTCTTCTTTGTTAGGTAGAATTGTTTTAAGGACAGCACTCGTACAGGAATTCCAAAACCGTTTAAGTCTTTTAAATAGGTTTCATGCACAGAATTGCGTAATTAAATACCGGTTTCATGAGTTTAAAGAGTTTCCATTTTAAGTCTTCAAGAATTTTAATACTAATAAACAAACGAAACCAGAAATAAGAAAATACACATTTTTTTAAACTAAAGCTTGGATCACAGATATCACTGTTTCTGTATTATAAACCCGGGAGTTCAAAAGGCTGACATTCAGAAATTTTATTCCCAGCTTTCTTATAAATTGCTTTTTTTAGCCAATTCTGCTTTCGTGTTGAGAAAATGGTTGGAACCGGTTATATGATTGTAAGGTGCCTAATGCAACGTGGTACAGCGGTACGTTTCTATTAAAATATGCACGGAATTAACACCCAATAAAAGAAATACCATTTGACTATAGATCTTTGCTAAATCGACCAATTTGTAATGACCATGCAAACAATTTTCAGCACTAAGTTTACTAAATGCCCGATGTGTGCTAAATTATAAGGTGTAGCAAGAAGAAACTCATTACTTTTGCATAGGTTTGACTGAGTTATGTAGCACCATTAGAATGAACGAAGTTTCTTCAAATATTTAGTGCTTTGTTCAATATATTTTCACCACTTTAAAACTAATTCCATCGTGCCTTTCTCGTAAAAACCTCACAAGCTTCTCTTGAGACGTATTTTTCACTAGCAAAATCATTCGCCATAGACAGGAACAAATCGTAATCAGTTGGTGTCGGGTTCGAACTATAAGGTGGATGCGTAAAAATCTCTTAACTAAACCAATCGCAGTTTCTGTTTCTAAATCGCTAAATTGACAACCCTACCTTCGAATGTCACATCTATTATTTTTCAGAATTCGTCGATTAGGTGCTTTCCGAGTGAAAAACTCCCTTCTCCTGAAAGTAATGAAAAGATGTTTACCAGCTATCCGCTCACCATAAAGCAAGCGATGATACTTGCATTTATGCTTATAGTTTCCGATTTATCAACCAATCGAAAGACTATTGTGTCGAATGTGGAAAATCAAGGTTATGCTGCCTCTTCCGCCGGACTGAACTGTCCAAAAGGAATATTATCTGAACGATGTGCGTCGTTTGCTTGAAGCAATTCAGAAAAGAGATCAGACTTAACACCAGACAACTTTCGGTTTTAGCATCAGGATAACGCATCAATTTATATCATATTGCATTGGCTCTACATGAATTCTTAGTCAAAAATTAAATTATTCAACACTCTCATGGAAACCCTTGTCCTTATTTGCAAACAGTTGGTACAGTCGATGTTCACAAGCTTTGTTGAGGCGTATTTTTCACCAGTACAATTATTCGCCATAGACAAGAACAAATGGTAATAAGTTGGTGTCAGCCCCAGACTATAAGGAGATGAGAACCCCCAACCAGGCCACCGGAGTTTCTGGCTTGCATTATCTATGTTTGTGGCCTGGCGTTGTCCAAATGGAACACAATTCCTCTTCTACTGATCAAATCTTGGTAAGTGTTTAGTTGACAATAGTTGACAGTGCACGTCCGAATTATGAGTTTCACCATAGGGGAGCAGCCCGTTGTAGATGACCCCATGCTAATCCCACCAAATACACAGCCAAACCTTCGGGTCATCAATTCAGGCTTGACCGTTGTTTGCGCCGGATCATCGCAATTCAACCACTGCCATTATTGCTTGATATTGTCGTAAGTGACCGCCTTTTCATTAACAGTTACTGTCCGCATCAAAAATGGGTCTCTTTTAATGGAAATTTGGTCCGTGATTTTCCTCATTTTTTTCTTTGTGTTAACTCGAGTTTCTGTTTGCATCCAGCCTTATTCAAGTGGCTCCAAACGGGTCTTTGTTCAGTGTTTAGCACCTGGCCAACTGAAACAGTGTTTACATGACGTTCGGACGATTTCCAATATTTTATCAAAATTTTCAGCAATAAACCCCATTCATGTTCATCCGCTTGGCTGGCGTTTTTGCATATTTTCCCATTGCAAGTGTCAATTTTTGACGTGCGGTCATACAATACTGAGTTAAACAGTTACAAAACTTTTTGAGTTCTCTTCTTTTTTTTTTTTTTTTTTGAGTATGAAATCTTATATTTCTAACCTCACCTAACCCGATCGCGTTTATACAGGGTGGGCCATAAGGGTTTTGGGGGTTTAAATATTCAATTTAAAAAAAAACTACGAAACATAAAAAAAATATATTTGTATTTTTAAAAAGTAGAAGCATGGGAATTTTTAAGCCTTAAAAATAATGTTGCCCAAATGGCTTCCCTCGGCTGCTTGACACCCTTGGAACCGAAGTCGCAAATTTTGGAAAACTCGTTGAAAAGTTGTTCTCGGTATTTTGTTACTTTCCTGAATAATGTTCCTCTTCAACTGCTCTAAATTGGTCGAATTATTCTCGTAGACTACCGATTTGAGGTAGCCCCATAGAAAATAATCGCATGGAGAGAGATCGGGGCTACGTGGGGGCCATTCAATATCCCCCCTTTTCGAAATCACGTTGTAGAAATTGTTGAACCGCTCTAGCATCAAATTGACAAAGTTAAGTCGGTTATTGGCATCATCGGGTTTTAATTCTTAGACTATCTGAATCTTATAAGCCTTCAAATGCAAATCACGTTTCAAAATTCGTCGTAAAGTTGTTCTTTTGACATCCAAAGACTGACTTCTCTTACGTGTTGACTGTTGCGGATTTCGCTGAACCGAAACACGAACACGCTCCACAATGTCGGCTGATCTTGCAGAAACTGGGCGACCACGAACCGTAGTTGGTACTGTTGAGCCAGTTGTTTCGAACATTCTGATCCATTTTCGCATCACATTGGCGCTTGGAACTTCACTTAAATCGTGTAAACCGTGTTCATGCCGATACAAACGTCGTGCAGTAATCACTGATTTATTGTTTTCGTAATACGCTCGGACACAAAATGTACGCTGCACTCCCGTGTACGGCTCCATGGCGACTAAATTTCCAGGAAGCGGTGCAGCGAACAACATATCCCCCCGCTACCCCGCGCCGCGCGTTGCCGAGAAATTGAAGAATTAAATCGCCAAGTCTCATATGGTCCACCCTGTACAACGCGAGATATATGAAAATTAGGAAACCATATATTAGGAAAATAATGAATTTATTCTTACTATACCTTATACAAAGTTATCATTTAGTGGTTTTAAAACCAACGGTCTGGCAAGGTTGTCAACTATTAAATACCTGTCATCTAAAGTGTTATTTATTTAGTGTAAAGTATGCCATTTACGAATATAGATCGTTTAGCAACCGAAGAATGCATAAAAATAGTCAAAACTTACCACAAAAAAGGTAATTATAACGTGGGCTATCAATCAAACAGTATTTTCAATCGAACAGTATTTCGATGAAGCTCATTTCTCACTCGGTAGTTACGTTAACAAGCAAAATTGTAGCATATGGGGCTCGCAAAACTCTGAAGTGATTGTCGAAAAGCCATTGTATTCGGAAAAAGTGACTGTTTGATGCGCATTATGCTCTGAAGTTACCTTTTGGCCGTATTTTTTCGAAAAATACCTCAAAGGGATCCGCTGATGCAACCAATCCAAAAACGGTCATTTAAATGACATTGTGTTTCGTATATAATGGCAAGGTTCAGGCATTATAATGAAACAAAAGTTTTGTCAAAATCATAGCTTTATATGTGTTTTATTTAACTTTACTTTACAATGGACAAAATATTTGGTTACTGAAGTCTACTGATTAGAAGTTTCAGGGAAAAAACTGAATTTCGGAAAATCCAGCACATTGTGCGATGGGCACCGGAAGCGGCGTGGCTGCTCGATAGATTTCCTCATATTTTGTCTAACATAAGACGCTACAGTGGACAAACAATTGAGTTACAGCAGTGTGGTTTAGATATTAGGCAAAAATATTATGGAAGAGTTGTTGCAATTTCTTCCATGCTCAATAGCAGAATTAAGTTAATCAAATACATGAAGTTTGCAAACTTTGATTTGATTGATTCCTAGACGGCACCACATGTCATACAGCCAGAGAAACAATTCAATTCAGTCATTTAAATCTTGCGTTCTTGTTGGGACACCCTTACATGAATCTGTTAATATATGTGTATGAAATCGGTCATTCGTATGAGACGTACAACAGTGGACGTGGGCTCCCGCTCTATTTTTCCTAATTTTTGTCAATCGTTGCAAATCAAAGGAATATATAAATAACTGGGTTACTGCAGCATATCAGATATAAATTGCAAGAGAAGGGCTGAACTCCAGAACTATTAGTCCAACTTTTGCAAACGGGTAACACGTACTAAGTATGACAAAGCCTACTGAAAGTGAGTGAGTGAGCCAATTTTTTTCAAATTTTGGAAGGCATTATAAAAAATGCCGCAAACAAATACTTACATTACTGCAGTCTACAACTTAGTAGTTACAGGAAAAAAACTGACTTTCGAAAAATTATCAAAGGATACCTGATACTTTAAACGATGGCTTCTGTGTGTTACATTTTTCGCAAATCAAATGATATTAACTCTCAATCCTCCGAATGAATGCGTAAGCAAAGTGGAAGACAAATCTGAAAACTTTTCAGAAATTTTAGTAAAAGAGCATGTTTGATTACCATAATTTAAAGTTGTTAAAAAGTACAATTTTTAAATGATCTCTAAGAAATCTAATCTTGTTATAGATTAGACTATATCGACAATATGAAATTTCATTTGAAAACTCAAAAATAAAGCGTTCGTAGACTTTGCCTTTAAACTTATATATTTTCTAAAGGGTGGCGCATAAGTAACATTAACGGCGACTATATTGAATGCGTTCTTGTGTATCATTTGATTTTAACCCGTGAACCAATTGCATCTTATATGGCAACGTAAAATTCTTTTTAAAGACCGCCTAGACATCTCTAATTGCTGGGAATGTCGCCTGGTGGATGTTTCGGGGGTTTCCTTAATACTTGCTTGCACTCGAGCAATGGTCACTTTATTTCGAACTGCACGAGGTCTTCCAGCACGCGGAAGATCACAAACATCCCCTTGTTGCCCAAAACACTGAACCAATCGGTAAATTGTTGGAGCGCTAGGAGCATTTCGAACATGAAAGAAATTTCGATATGATCTGAATAATCGAATGCTGGCTTTCAAAGTAAAATTTAACAACTTTGGTTCTTTGTTCTGTGCTGAGCCTTTCCATCATAAATTTCCCAAGTATTATTTAGTTAATTCTGTAAAGAGACGAAAAAAAAAAAACAAACAAAAAATGTGTTCACTGATCAAACTGTAGCGTTCCTTATGCGCCACCCTATAGAAGTCTCTAAGATATTCTAAGCTACGTGTGAACTTTACTATTGTTGCCGGTTTCACAAAATTTGATCTTTTGTAACACCATTTGCGCTTCACATTATTGTGGCTACGTCTACCCTAATTGAATTATTGTTTCAAATTGTGATGACATTCACATTCCACATTATAGCCTTATTAGCGTTGCTCCCGAAAGTATTGAACTTTTGTTGTCTATGATATATTCGTTCTATGCTGTACTATTTAACGTTAATACGAACTAAGATAACCTTAACATAAATTATTAACAAATGCTAAATTTTGTTTTATTTCTCGCCGAGATAAGGATGTCTGACCACAAAATAGTCTTACTAACAAAAAGCTCTCTTACTTGCTTATTGTATTTCATATTTCCAAAATTTCATTCAAACTTCGCTAGGATAACAAACTACGAGTTAACAAAACAAAGGTAAACCTAACTGCAAATTAATGCAATTTGTGTATCCTTTCTATTCATTTGTGCAGGAGTACAAAGTGCATGCATAAGAAACACTTCATAGTTTAGCCACCTGAATGTATAATTGTTGTTAGCGAATTCCCCTTTATTTGGCCTCTTGTGTTATATTTCAAGTGATTTTGAATCACTGGCGTTATCCGATGGTAGATTTGCCAATTAAATTCAAATATTTCACTACTCACAGCCAATTTGATGCGATTTTTCTCATAACACTTTGGAATTTTTTAATACAATAAATTCTTTGTTCAAAACGTTTTTTAGTTTTAACAGTATTATTACGCTTTGAAAATCACGCACTCTGATTGGCCGCAAACAATGGGAAGGAAACCAAACTGTGAGATTTTCTGCCACCAAGAATAATTTTTGAAAATTGTACGTCTGCCAAAAAATGTATGTTAAAAAAACTATAAAAAAAATTGATTTAAAATTGAATTTTGTTTTTAGGGGATCAAAGCTGGATCCTCGAAACTAATGGTGATTTCTTTTCTGAAAATCATGTTGCTTTGCTGGGCAGCAAAATTTGAAAAATATTGACTGGTCCACTAAAAGTGCAGCATTTGATTGTTGCGAAAAATACATAAAAAGGCAATCTTAGATTGTTTCTATATAAAAACGTACTTTTTAGTAATCAAACAGTTAGATAAACCCCGTACGCTTGTTTTAGAAAAAAAACAAGGTATCAATAGAAACGCTACGCTCTTTCACTCTTTGGAAAAATTTTCATAACATGTGAATACACTTCATTTAAATATTAAAAATAACACCAACTACTACAAAGCATATTTGTATATAAAGGATGCCCCAACAAGAACGCAAGATTTAAATTTGGCGCCATTCGAAGTGTCATTGTTTGACATTTGAACAATTGTTATTGTTTGCTAGTAGAAGGCACGAGGTTAGTAAAAATGGAAAGCTACACGAATGAACAACGCATTCTCATTGTGAAATTGTTTTACCAAAATGGTGAAAGTTTTGCGGCTACAGTTCGCAAATTGCGATCCATTTGGGTTCGCAATAATGCTCCAAAAGAGTCAACTATAAAGAGATTTATGGAAAAATTTGCCAAAACTGGGTCTGTTAGTGATGTAAAGACAACAACGCTGAACGTACGCAGCTGTACGTGATGATGTCGCTCAAACTCCATCCACCTCAATTTGACATCGAGCTGAGCAAATTGGTGTCTCCAAATCCACTATGCAGAGAATTTGGACGAAAGATTTGCATCTTCATGCGTACAAAGTTCAATTGACTCAGGAACTGAAGCCAGCTGACCATGGACAGCGAAGGGAGTTCGTTAATTGGGTATTGGAGAGACAACATGTAAATGCTGATTTTGCCGATAAAATCATCTTCAGTGACAAGGCCCATTTCCATCTTGATGGCTTCGTCAATAGGCAGAATTGTCGCATTTGGGGTGAGGAAAATCCTCGAGTGATTCACGAGAAGCAAATGCATCCTCAACGTGTCACTGTGTGGAGTGGATTTTAGGGTGGAGGAATCATTAGACCTTTTTTTATGAAAATGAGGCATGTCAAGCGCAAACAGTCAATGGTGTTCGGTATCGTGAAATAATAACCAGTTTTTTCGTGCCTAGAACTGAAGAAATGAATGTGGAAGGCATGTGGTTTCAACAAGAAGGCGCCACATGTCATACAGCCAGAGAAACAATTCAATTGCTGCATCAGTCATTTAAATCTTGCGTTCTTGTTGGGACACCCTTTACAAGTCCGCCAGATTCACTGACTTACGGGCACCTACAACCAACGTCTTTTTATGTTGATCCAAAAGAATGCTGGGTGTTAGAATGAAAGTGATAAAATGATAGATTGTTATCAAGTATTGTTCTAAGGTAACGTGCAATAAAACAGTCAACATAGCTTGATATGACTCAAGCCTTCCGCTTAGAAATTACAGAGGACTCAATGATTTTTATCAACCCATCGAGTTGCATATGAAGCACATTGAATATGGATGTGGATATGTGGTTCATTTGCTACATCAGTAATAGTTTTACTACATGTTTTACGTAGAAAAAGCTATAATTTAGTTCAATTGAATGAAATATTTTACGTAAATTTGGCAATATAATGTATCAATGATAAGAACCTAGAAATGCGAAAGCTAAATTGGTTATTGTTTTGAGCAGCACCAGAAGCAATTGATTTTAAATTCCACAAACATTAGGCTGTGCCAAATTTTAAGAAATATTATAAAGATTTACGGCAATTACCGTGCCTACCAGGCAGGCAGACGTTGCTCAATCACTTAAAAAGTCATGAACACGTATTTGGTCAAAAGACATCTAACTGGTACCTCAAAAGCTTCGTTCTGGATGCTATATTTTTGCCGTATAAAACTACGCCACCATTTTTGTATGATTAGAGGACGATGTTATCAAAAAAAGGACAAAGGATAACACATGTTCAAGAAGCCAACGCAAAAGTTAATTTTTCGGTATTTTAAACAAAAACATTCAACGTGACTTAAAGACCTACAACCGACAAAACAATTTCAAAAATTAACTCCCATAGATCTTAAAATGATGCTTTCGACACCGTCTTCATTGTGATGTGTTTGAAAGTTTGAAAAATTTCCAATAGATTATTCAGGAGATCCATTTTTCAGTTTCAAAATTAAAGTTAAATAAAACACACATAAAACTATGATTTCAATGAAACTTTTACTTCATTATAATGCTTGGACCTTGCCATTATGTACGAAATACAGTCTTATTTAAATGATCGCCTCTGGATTGGATGCAGTAGTGGATCACTTTTTCGCCTATTTCGGGCGGCATCTTGGCGATGACTTGAAGAATATTGGTTTTCAAATACTCCAACGTTGAGAGACTATCCACGTGAACACAGTCTTTGCCTTAGCCAAACAAAAAAAAGGCTAAGAGCGTCAAAGCGCATGATCTTGGTAGCCAATTGACGTTGCCAAAACGTGAAATTACGCTTTTTGGAAACTTTTCTTACAATAAAACCAAAATCGATCGTGTTAATTCACGTTTGAATCACCACTTTTGTAGTTAGTTTTAACTATTTTTACGAGTTTTTTGATTGGTAAATGACACATATACGTAAATGGCAAACCTTACACTTAATAATGATAGGCATTTAGCAGCTAACAGCCTTGCCTGAACGACGGTTTTGAAACCACTAACTGGTTAACCCTGCACATATATAGATCTTGATTACAAAGCTTCCTGTTCTTTCTTCTTTCATGCTCTCATAATTGTGAGCAGCTTATTGAATCAGCGCATCTAATGCCAATATTGGCATTACCAATGACCACCAAAGTGATATAAAAATTGAGTGCCAGAAGAAAGCGTTTGAAGTACAAAGCATGTTTTGACCAATCGGTTACACTAAGTTTAGCCAAATTCGACACATGCTGAGCATTTGCTTAGGTAGGATCTCAGGACAAAAACGGAGCACATTGCCACATATTTTCTGTTGCCTCCTATAAAAATTGACCAGTTTTTTAAAATTCAATCAATCCTCTGTAATTTTTAACTACCTAGTCCTGCCATATGTTCTGTTACAAATATAAAACGCTATAAAAAAACCAATATTCATATTGTATTCAAAATTATTTCATTTATTAGAAGACAATATTGGTTATTAAAAAAATTGTATTCACTCGAAATGGCCGCCTTTTGCTTTAACACAAGCTTTGAAACGGTGTGGCCATTGGGCTATAGCCGCACGTACGATTTCCATGGAGATCGAGGACGCTGCTCTGGTTAATGCTGTTTTAAGGCTTTCCAAATTTCTCTGGGGAGTCTTACAAGCCACATTCTCCAATTCTGACCACAAAGCATAATCCAGTGGATTGAGATCTGGACTCCCTGATGGCCAATCTTCTGATGCTATAAAGCCAAGAATATTGACTCTGAGCCACTCCTGCGTGGTTTTAGCTTTGTGCGCAGGAGCAGAGTCCTGTTGGAAGATCCATCTACGTCCATTGAAAAGGGTATTGGTCAAACCCTTCACAACACCCTCTAACACATCTTTTTGATAAACCTTTGCACCAGTTTTTACGCCCTTTTCACAGAAATGGAGGGATGTGACACCATGGTGGGAGATCCCCCACCAAACCATTACGGAAGAGGGATGATGGCCACGTTGAACCCTTGGAACAACTTTTTTCGCTTCCTTAGATACAGTGGCATAAATCTTGTCATTTTGTTTGTTGAAAACTTCTTCAACGGTAAAAATTTTCTCATCCGTAAACAGAATGTTTTCATTGCCATTGTCCGCGTGCCACTGCAAAAGTCGCTTGCATCTTTCCAGCCTAATTTTTTTTAGCTGAGGAGTTAGAAGATGCCCCGTGGACCGACGATAGGCTTTCATATGCAGATCATCCCGAATCAGCCTAGACATGGATCTGGTTGATATATCCAATTCCGTGGACATGATTTTCTGTTTCTGAGGGGATTTCTCCGAATTCTTTCACGCACTGCCATTACTACCGCACTCGTACGGACAACGCGCGGGCGACCACTTTTTGGCCTGTCTTCTACTCCAGACAATTCGCCGAAGCGAGCAACAGCACGATAAACGAACATTCTTGACATTCCGAGTGATTTTACCAACTCGAAAATTTGGCCAGCACTCTTTCCGCACTTATGCAACGCTATTACGCCGACTCGATTCTCTTTAACGCCCCACTCTATGTTAATAGATTGCAAACTGAGTAGTATTCTTCACTAATCAGTGCATGTGTTCTGAAAAAAAAGTTAACGGTTCTGTTCCCGCAAGAAGTTTTGAACGATAAGCGCTGGAAATTGTGTAACAGAACATATGGCAGGACTATGTAGTACGTTGTAGCAGTCTAGATTTTTAGTCATTACATTATTTTGCCATTCTCTACAGTATCGAATAAAAATTGGTCAAATAACCACACACTTGGTGGGAACTTCCATACAAATGATTGATTTAAATCGTGTAAACTTAGTCCTATATCTTCCAGTCAGTTATACCATGTCATGAGTTTGGTAGTCTATGTTTTGAGAATGAAAGTGGGCGACGTTGACACGCCCAACGCCGATTAGTAAAAATTTTGATTTTCCACTGTAATCACTAATTCGTAGCTTAGAGCTAATTAAATTGAAGCCAATTATATTGCCTTATAATATTGGGTAAACTGTAAAAAATCCCAATACGCCCTTTCTCATACCTCCTATATAAAATATCTTATTTAACTTACATATTCTTAAATTCGTGTCTTTCATTCAATTTGTACTGCATTCAGTATAATTGAGTTATCATCATGCATTTAGTACTGTGCATGAAAAAAGATTGCACTGCGACCACGCCCCTTACTTTCTTATGCATTCATATTAGCAAATTTAACACAAATCGGACCTTCTACATTTCTCAAACGGATGACTTCAAAAAGTTATAATTTTTTGCTTTTTTATTGCACTTTAATTCAGAGCACGTTTTGCAGCAACACAAAAAGACATTGGATGGAGGCACCTGACTGAAATTTCTGTAGTGGTTAATAAGTGACTTACAGTTAAATGAATTACTTAATGGCAACTGACAGCCAGTAAGCGTTAAAATCTCACCCGATAAAAAGATATGCCATGTCTGCCTGCAGCGATACTTCTCGGCCAATAAGTGATTTTACTTTAATTGGCGGTTTGTATTGCGAATTGCAAATAAACACAGCCAGCAATAAAAACAATGACAACAATGCCAAAAGCCAGCAACAACAATTTTTAATTGCAAAACGTAACGAAATTTATATGTAAATTTCTTTCATTCTACAATTCTTTCAATTCAAAATAAACAGCATTAAACCCCGCCCCCCTCCCCATCCCAGTCATGACTTGCCATGTAAATTTACGGAAGTATTTGTGGCAAACTGTGTTTGTGTGTCCGTGCATGAGTATGAGTCCGTATTGCTTACTGCTGTTAACATTCATTCGAACAACTACAACGATTGCATGCACTACGTTCGTGTGGTTTTCTACGATTGCATTGTTTCTCCATTTTTGCATTTAAAAATTATTTCAATGCAATTGTGTGAGTGACGGTGTGCGTGTGTGTGTATGTGTGTGTTTGCTCTCGCCCATACAAGTTTAAACGAGCGCAAGAACGTGTGGGAACAGTAGAGAATGGATCGGCTAGAGTTTGTTGGCCCATTTGAACCCCGCGGTTGCCTGCTTTGCTCGTACGATCTACGAATAACTCCATGGAGTGGCTACTGGGCGAATAGTTTTTATTTCACTGCTTTACTATAAGTTCATTTTTGGGTTTTTGCTTTGGTGTTCGTTTAAGTAAACTTTAATTAAGAAATTCTTTAGTGAATGGGTAGGCAGGAAACCGATCACTGG
The DNA here is from genome assembly GCA_019455685.1 of Philornis downsi. Classification (NCBI taxonomy): domain Eukaryota; kingdom Metazoa; phylum Arthropoda; class Insecta; order Diptera; family Muscidae; genus Philornis; species Philornis downsi. The sequence goes on from JAHXMU010000806.1 coordinate 1,006,754, forward strand.
CGGTGGTATTAATGAAATAAACTTAATTCCTCGCTTTGTTGTTGGGTGCAGTTCGAAATATTCTTTTCCATTTCCGATATGCTCGTATGCACATATGAAAGTGGTGGTGAGCCTTAAGCATATAGCAGCAATTGGTATCTGTTTCGGAGGGAGCAAAGATTTTCAATAGATTTGACTTCGACAGAAAATAATTGGAACCAATAGCTGCTAGGCCATTGGTTTGAGCAACGAAATTTGCAGCAATTATCGCGAAATTGAAGAAAGAAAATCTTGGAAAAATTGCCGCGAAAAAAGAGAAAATGTAGAAAGATATTATTTTTGGGTCTATGAAAAAAAACAAAATAAGTCCCACCAAAAATTGCTATTTTGAAAGTGGGAGTTATTTCGTTTTTAAAATTGGGACTTATTTCGTGGGAGTTATTTCATAGACCCATTATTTTTCACCATTTCGTGTTACGACCAATTTGTAGCTTCAATCTGACCTTTAAGTAAATATTTATCACAACCTTCTTATATATGTGAGATGATGATAACATTTCAATCACAAATTGCAAATGTTTTCCTATGTCCTTGCTCAAAATACAATATTAGCACCATTGACAATTTCTACCTTTACATGTTTGTGGCCCTTCACATATCTTCCCACTGTGTACGCCGATTACCTCTCTGGCAGCTGTTAGCCGAACACAATTTGACAAGTCTGGACTACTTTTTACTACATCAAAGTTGTAACATAAACCGATAAAAGTGCTTCATTGTAATCTCTCTCTATCTCTCTCTCTCTCTCTCTCTACAAACATTAGTTACGAAAACTTTCGCCTATTTCACTAAATTTTTAGCACTTTGTCCCTCCTTCCTGCACACAATTGAGGCTATAACTTTTTGCGGAACATGATTTTCCGATTTGTTTTTCCACACCCAACTTACACCTTCAAGGAATGTATAAGTACATAACTAAGTTTGTGTGCTTCTGTATAGCGATTTTTGTTTGGTCTGAATATTCGTCTGCTGTCAGTGAACGACAGTATATATGAAATAGACCAAGACGAGACTTAATTGTCTTTCAATACATTTACACATATAAACAAGTCTATAAGGATTCTGTTCTACCTCATGTCTGCTTCTATTATATATAATGTGTTCCAACCACATCACATGTATTTGGTAATTTAGGGGTAGAAGCAGACTAACAGTCCGATAGACCGACCAACCGACACACAAACAAATATTTCTAATCATTTTCGAGATGATGATGATGATGATGTTGATGGTTCTGTTGCTACACAACAATGAACAAAGAACTTGCTCAATCAGTTTTTGTTTTTTTTTTTCTTCTTCTATATTTTTATATAGACGATGTAGAGACAAAAGAATGTGTCTATAATGTCTGATGATTTTTATAGACTCAAACATATGTCGGAATTCATACACGGGAGTATGAAAGGTTATTCCATTAAGGCAGCATAAATGGCAGGATAATAATGATTCCTTATATTTGAGTACTAGAATTCGTAAAAAAAATGTTGGCAGACATGTTTAGGTTCGTTCCCACATTTATCACATTGCATTTTTGCATGAGGTGAGAATTACTTCTGGTACGACAAAAGAAAACGGCAACCTACTCCTGTATAACTGAGTTCCTGCTGTTGTAAATTAAATAGGATGACTTCTCCGAGAGTTCAGAGATATAATTTTTAAATATATTAGGTGCGAAACTAAGTTCTCGCTGCTTTTTTCTTATAAAAATTCAACTTGATGGTGAAAACATGTTTACTAATGATTCATTGAAAGTATTTTCCATCACTAGCTATTACTTTTTCCCATCTTTTAGGTAAAGCTCGAACTCTGTCACGGTAAAACTGTTCAGTTTTTGAGGTTATTAACGAATTTAGCCACTCCTTGATGTTATCATATGAGTAGAATTCCTGTTAACTAGACCGTATGCCATCGAATGGAACAAGTGATAATCGAACGGCACAATATCTGGAGAATATGGTGGATGGGATAAAACTTCCCATTACAGTGTTTCCAGGTAGTTTTTAACGGGCTTGGCCACGTGAGGTCGAGCGTTGTCATGCTGAAGAATCACTTTTTTCGTCCCTCTCCGCATATTGTGGGCGTTTCCCGTTCATAGCTCGGCTCAATGGCATTAATTAAAATCGATACCGATCCTCAATGAAAGTTTCGCTTGGTTTCAACAGCTCATAATAAATAACACCGACCTGGTCCTACCACATGCAGAGCATAATCTTCGCAGCATGAATATTCGGCCGAGGCGATGACGTAGAATCATGATCCGGCAGTCCCCATGACTTTATTTTCTTTGGATTGCCGTAATAAACCCATTTCTCATCACCCATTACAATATGATGAAGAAAAGCCTTCCTTTTTTATCACTGATGGAAAATAGCTTGGAAAGTAACTCCTAATACTGATGCTAGCTGTATCAGCGTTTGACACGGGTTCCCATCAAACCGAATCCCCGTCAATGCCGTCAATTCAGTGTCTTCGAATGTTTTTCGTCTCCCTTTACGCGAACTGTTGCCAACATCAAAATCACCGTCTTTAAAGCGACGGAACCAATCTCGACACATTATTTCACTTAAAGCAGCATCTCCGTAAACGTTTTGAAGCTCTCGATGAGCTTCAGCTGCTGTTTTCTTCGATTAAAAGAAGAAAAATCAATACATTCCGCATATGACGATTATTTGACACAAAATCATACATATTCATACAATCAAAAGAATATGACGCTAAAACAAAATCACTATTAAAAGGATGCCGCTATTGTGGCATGTTTACCATGCGCCTAAGCTTGGCTCATGATGTTTATGTTATGGCGGAATCGACCAGCACTTACAGCTGGCGCCGTCTATCGACAAACAGCGGAAACTTAGTTGTGCATCTAATATCTTTTAATACACTTAGGCCGCAAATTTTGAAATTTTCTTTTCACTCTTTATTTAAGAACAACAGCGACAGACCCAATTGGAAGACTCTACGTGCACAAGCAATTCTGCCATTACACACGAGATTTCTAGTGAGTCTTTAGGATATACTCATATACAGAGTGAGCTAAAAATGTGTTAATGTTTATTAGATAAAACCTATAATTGCCCTTCAATATGGTGTGTCAACAAGGTCGATATCGTTACAGACTAGAATCGTAAAAGGACCCTTCTCTTCGCAGGCATCGCATGCGACTAATCAATATTTCGAACGTGAGTGGATGGCAGCATACTTGCGTTATTGCTGAATATGCAATGCAAATATTGTTTAGACAAAGGATAACGCAGACATCACAACCATTTAAAATATTCTGCGAACATCCTCTTATGTACTTATAATATATTAGGAGAAAAAAATTGTTATGCAGCTCGTTAATTTAATATTTAATAAGTTCATTCAACCGGAATCAAATTGAGACTTTTATGATTTTGGCAAACAATTGAGATAAGCAAAGTGTTTATGGAAAGCACAATATATTTTATGCATACAAGCAAATAGTATGTTTGTGTAAAAGCTTAGGTAGCAGTAGGCTCCTTCAGCGTATAAATCTTCACTCAGTATCGAGACAGATGTTTTGACTATGTGCGACTTAAGTAAAACTACAACCACCCAGCCCCGCTGTTAGCTGAATAATGACATAACTTATGGAATTCATTAGTTCCATAAGGTTCCATCTCCGATTTTTTTTATAGAACAAGATATTCAGTCAACGGAAATGACGTAGACTTGTCTTCACCCAACATCTGCTTCTGTTCTTGTGAAAGTAAATGTGATGACAGAATGCCATGATTATTCTTTCGGTTCTTATCAAATATTATATTGAATTAATGTGCATCAAAGGAAACCCTCGGTATAGAAATTATAGAGTAGTCAGAGAGTTCAGCTAAATCGGTCTATTCGTACGTTGTATAATCTTAGAGATGACGTATTGTAATCCATTTTCATATACTATATAAAGTTACAATATAGAATTTATTGCCATTATATAGAAGATAAAAGATCATACGAGATATGTTTAATAAATAACGTGAATTTTCTTTTTTTCCCAAAAAATAGTTATTTATTAATCAACTTCTACTTTATCTCCTTCAAAGTAGTCCCCCTCAATTATAATACACTAGCACAAGTGATTTCCAATCGTCGAAGTTTTAGTATGTCCTTGAGCTCCCTCAGCGATTTAGTTTAGTTTTAATCTCCTCAATCGTCGCAAAACACCGTCCCTTCAAAGGTCTCTTCAATCTTGGGAACAGGAAAAAATTGCAGGAGTTCAAATCTGATGAATACGATGGTTGAGGCATGATAACTATGTTGTTTTTGGCCAAATAATCTCTCGCAAGCATAGATGAGTGAGCAGGTGCATTGTCATGATACAAAAGCCATGATTTTTTTACAATTCCGGGCGTTTTTTTGTATTGCATCACGCAAACGGCGTATAACTTCAAGGTAATACTCCTTATTTATCATACGATCTTGTGGTAAAAACTCCTGATGCGCTAAGCCATGGCAATCGAAGAAAACAGTGAGTAAAACCTTGACATTCAACCGAACTTGGCGTGTTTTTTTCTTTTTTTTTTTTTTTTTGATCTTGGCTCTCCTGGACTCTTCCATTGGGACGATTTCGCTTTGTTTTCGATGTCATAACCATATACCTATGATTCTTCGCCCGTTATGACCCTTTTAAGCAAATTTGGATCATCGTTGACGTCATTCAAATATTTCTGAGCGATGCTTGTGCGACGTTGTTTTTGGTCAAAATTCAGCAATTTTGGAACGAACTTCGCTGCCATACGCTTCATGCCCAAAATTTCCGAAAAGATTGCTTAGCATGAGCCAATTGATATGCTGACATCCTCAGCAACTTCTTTAATTGTGATTCGACGATTCTCCATAACAATTTTCTTCACTTTCTCAACATTTTCATCGGTTGTTGATGTGCTGGGGCGTCCAGAGCGAGCGTCGTCATTCACATCTTTTCGACCTTCTGTGAAAAGCTTGAACCACTTGTAAACATTTTTTTTTTTTTTTTTTTGTTTACAACATTTCATTTTGTGTTTTTGAATGTTTTGTCAACATTTCAAGAGTTTTGAGCACTTAGTCCCATTTTCACACAAAATTTGATGCCACTTTTTTGATCCACTTTTTCGATAGCAGAAAATCGCCGAACACGCAAAACGCTTGTCTTATTTATGCCTCTTACAAACAAACTAAACATGCTATATGGATAAAACCTTCAACTTATCTTCGAGACGAGTGTACCAACATAAAAAATAATAATAATCGAAAGTCGAATTTACGTAGTCCATGAAATTTGAAAATTCACCTTATTTTTTGAACACACCTCGTATATTAAGTTTTAGCTATAGGATTTGTGGTCAGCCGTAATGCATTCTTTCACACTACGCCCAATAAATTAAAGCAATTCAATCGACAAGTATGTAGGTCATTCCAACCTATCGATTTGAAGTTGGGTAAGCCAAGATAGTTTCGATCCATAAACGCGTATTTGGAAGGCAATACCATTTTCGATTCGAAACAAATTGATGCGTGCAATCTATTAAGGCCTTCTCTCGGAAAAACAAGAAAATAAAGGATAGAGTTTTCTAGACATTCAGAAATAAAAATTATATTAAGTTTTGAAATTATTGAACCAAAAAAAGCTTGATGCGACACTAAAGACATTGAAACCTGATGTTGCATTTTGAAGTCATGTATTCTAAAATTAGGTGTGCTGACTCAAATATTTGGTTTTGACCAGGAACTTTCGAAGGCTATAAAGTACGAACTAATTAGATGTCAGATATAAGTGAGATGCCCTTAGAAATATGCAGCCTAGCAGACGATGTTGAAAAAATTTCATGAAAACTTAAGATGATTCTATTCAGCAGTAAGCGGATTTTTGTCAACTATTCAATATAAAACCCAATTTTTATGGCTCGTATTACAAGGGATAGGACAGAGGCACACATTTTTATTCTGAGATCTAATTTTATCAAACCCTTCAAGCATACTAAGTTTGGTGCAATCAAGTGAAAGATTTGAATGTAAGAATATGTGAGTTAGATCAGTCATTTTTATGGATGACGTCAGAAGGGAAGCGATTAGTCGATCGATTTTTCTAAAATTTTGCTAAGCATTATAAAACACTCTGCTATAATTTTTAACGGGTAGTGTCCAGTAACCTATATTGAAATGAAGGTGGACTGCATAGAATATAAATTGATCCATTATCCGAAATTCAATCATTCCTTTTTTACTCCTAGTTCTTAGCTTCAGCAACAAAATTTTTTTTATTCATTGTATTACATAGTTAAAAAATTAACGATTAACTTGCTATACAAATAGCCGATTTAACCCATATATTCTTGAACTCACATCTTGCTAGCAATTGTGCTCAATTCAGACAAATATAGTTCGCTTCATTCGTTTGGTGAACTACGTTCTGATGAATGAAAATGGCCAGCCACATCCCCTCTTGTGGTTTTCGCACAAATCAGCCGAATTTTAAACGTTTCTCTATAATTCCTCTATAGTATAATTTAATCAGTAGCCTTGTGTAACCCAATTTCTTATACAGGGTGTCCGTCGGGAATGTATTCTACTTTGTTTCTTTATAATTTTTGATTAACTGAAATCGAATAGATCTTATATTGATAAGTGTTTTATTTAATGTCGGCAATTATGTATGGAATACAATACCAGATAAATGTCCCCCTCTGTTAGCCTCCCAAATGCCAGCTCTTTCAGTACTTTCTAACACAATTCACGCGGTATTCCATTAATTACATCACGAACATTTTATATGAGTTGCTCAAGCGTTTCTGGTTTGTTTGCACAAACCTTGCTTTTCAAATATCCCCACAAAAAGAAGTCCGGGGTAGTCTACTCAGGCGACCATGGAGGCCAATCAACATCACCATTTCTTGAAATAACTTGTTGTGGAAAGAAGTCCCGCAGTAATTCCATTGTAATCCTGGCTGTATGCGATGTATCATCGTCTTGTTGATACCACATGTTAATCGAGCATAAAGCATGCAGTGGTGGCGTTAAAAAGTTTTCAATCATATCACGACATCGCTTCCCAATGACAGTTACCGTTACGCCGTTTTCAGTTTCAAAGAAGTCAGGTTCAATGATTCCTCCTGACCAAAATGCACACCAGACTGTCACTTTTAATGGATTCAAAGGTGACTGATGAATAATTTGAGGGGTTTCAATTACCCTGAACCGACTATTCTATTTATTCATATACTCGTATCCATTCAAATGAAAATGTGCCTGGTCACCCATTACGATTTTTTAATGAAAATCGGGGTTGTCATGGGTGAGCTGTAACATTTTATTCGCATATGTACGGCCGCGTAAATGGTCATTTGGAAGAAGCTCTTGTGTCAACTGAATCTTAAATGCAAATCCTTGTGCAAAATTGCGGCCAAAATTGTTCTTTGAAGACCAAGCTCCTGAGCACGGCATCGAATTGAGGTTGATGGATTATTTTGAACACTTTTTTGAGCAGCAGTAATGTTTTCAACCGATCTTGCAGTACGTTGTGGTCCATGCTTGGCCCTATCAGCTGCAGACCCTCTCTCTTCGAAATCATCCACTACACGATAAATAGTGCGTCTTATTGGCACGTTGTTTCTACCAAAAAATTTCACGTAACTTTCTCATCGTCACAGTAATCGATGATTGATTTTGATAAAGTGTTTTAACGATTAAAACACGTTGATTTATTGAATATTTTTCCATAATAAATTTGCCACGTCTCTACTTCACGACTGGCAAATATGAACTGTCAAGACTAATGTTTACTAAAATGGCGGCAAAACAAATTAGTACACCTTCCCGATGGACATCATGCACATGATTAGTTGAAGTAGTCTTAACACTAATAAATAAATAATTAATTTTTACAATTTGTGCAAAATATTTATAATTTGTTTGATACAAAGCAATTCAATGTAATTCTAAGTAATTTGATATAATTTAATTTAATACAATTTAATTAACTGTACTTCAATCTAATTCAATTTAATTCAAGGTAATTCAACCCAATACAATTTGATACGAGCCAGTTCAACATAATCCTTAAACCAATCATTTTAATGTATCTAATTCTTGGAGAATTCATTTTTAATTCATGTTTGCTCAACAAACATAGAATAATAATTTTCTAAAGAAATCATCCACTTCAAAGCATTGATGAAATAAATTGCTGTACTAGGCGTGACCGACCTTTAACAGCGATTTCGATAAGCAGTTCAGAAGAATGAAAACAAGATTTCGTTGGAAATGTCTAAACATGAAGTCCCGGACAAAACATGGTAGTAGGAGATGATTATCGAAATATTTGGCATTATTTTCTAAGGGCAACTGCTACTCAAATAACATTACAATGCCAGCAATATCAGTAGGCTACACAAACTCCTTTTTCTATGCCATTATAATTTTCAGTTTAATTTATATATCTAAGATCTCCAACATTTAAATGTTTCGTTTGAATGCTGTCGCACATTTATTTCATTTTGTCTTCTTGAAAAGCAAAACATGAGGGCGTAAAACAAATATGATAAAAATGTCCACAATGTATAAAATAAAAAATAAAAAAAACAACAAAACAAAACAAATAAAATAACGTAAATTGTTAATTTCAAATATTTCCAAGAGTTGTGGTGTTACATCAAATAAGACATTAGCAAATATAATTAGGCAAGTTAAATGAACACAACCTTAACACTGACATATATTAAAATTCTTGCGGATTCGTACTCATATCTGATCTAGAAAAAAGTAAACGAAGATTCCTTAACATCACTCTTTGCTACTCGAACCGAAATTAAAAAAGCAACACAATGTCAAATTATTTGTTTGTCTTTGTCAAATTTTTCTTTCTTTCTTCCTTTTTTGTGAAGAAGCTCCTATCTGTAATTCCTTCATTGCCAAGAAGTAGCATTAATTCATAACTACCCTGCCAGACTGAAAGACTTTCTGAAAGGTTTTGGGTTCTGTTGCATGGAAGGAATGTGGCAAAACTTTTTCTTTATTTTATAAAATCATTTGTTTATCTTTTGACACCACATTTGCTGTCCTTAAACTTCTTCAGGAGGTTATGCCCATTTTTCATACATTTTGCTGGTGGAGAATGAATGGATTTGTAGATTTAAACGAACAAACGTCTGTGGCTGTATCGCTCTGTGTCTGTCGCAAAATGAATAAAGTACACTGTGTTTTTGCTCGAGAACTACAGTATATGCCCCATGGATAAACGACACTGAATGTGCGACGCCTTTTTTCCCCAACTTTGTAGAATATTAGCATAACACATTAATGGCTTTTCGAAAACAGAAAATTTAACTACCGACGACAACGAATTAATCTAGAGGACTGTGTTTTTTTTATGGTGATGTTCGAACTGAAATGATGTTGATCAACACTGTATTATCCGGGTAATGTAATTCATTTTTCAAAAAAAAAACCCTGGAGTAAAATTCTACTGACTCAAAAGTACCGTCACGCTATGTGCTTTTGCGAAATTGTAATTTATTTACTACGGCAAAGATAAGATATATGTAATATATTTTTGATATTCGTTCAATCTCACTCAAAGAGTAGCATTTACTGTTCGATTCGAAATCTGACTAGGAATCGTAAAAGTAATATTTTTGGGTTTGGTGTATGGGCAGAGGACTGTGGTTTTTATAGTGATATTCGAACTGAAATGAGGTATTGGTCAGCATTGTACTATCCGGGTAATGTAATTATGTTTACAAAAAAAAAAAAAAAAGAAAAAAAAATTTCTTTCTTTCAGTTCATCTAACTCAAAAGTACCGTCACATTATGTGCTTATGCGAAATTGTAATTTATTCACTATAGCAAAGATCACATAGATGTAATATATTTCATATTCGTTCAATCTCACTCAAGGAACAGCATTTTTTGCAACACTGGCATGTTCAAAATCTGACTAGATATCGTAGAAGTATTATATTTGGTCTCAGAGTGTGGATACCCCACAAGAGATGCAGATAATCAAAAGAAAATCTCAAGTTATATTGTACTCTCTAAAATATTAACTCAATTTCAGAAAACGAATTGAAAACAACGGAAAAAGGTGATTTTAGTCCAATCCATCATTTTATGAGTACCAAAAAGCAAATGGTCAAATGGAATGTCCAGATACATTCTTTCTACTATCACTAATTTAATTGTGCTGAAAACACAAAACATAATAACTTTTTTTCTGTATGAGCAATCGGCTTACTTTTTTCTAATTTTTTTTATAGCAGGTCACTATTTAGATCAATTAAAATGAATGAGATACTGAAAAGAGGATTTGCGATGCTTTGCAGTCCTTCATTTCCGTCCAAAGAGAATTTAGACGGGAGTTTGGCCGCACTCCCTGAGTAGATGGATCATTATTAGGAGGGTAAACATTTTTGCCGAATTTGGAAGCATCGCACGAAGACCGTACCATCAAGACCCCTATGTTCGGATTCAAAAGACAATCGAGGCCGCAGCATCTTTAACTCAGGCAAATTCAACTGTTTTGACTCAAACTTGTAGCCGTAAATCGGAATTAGCAAACAGTCATTTCAAAGGATAATTTATAATGACTTCAACTTCTTTCCGTACAAAGCCTAAATGACAAGCTACTTAAACCCTCTGAATTTGCCTATACGCCTGGAATTGTGAAAAATAAAAAGTTATTGAAATAGCCGAAGGAAACAACGACTTGATAAATTTGTCTGAAATTTATGTCTGAAGGGTTTCATTTTAACCTAAAAGGGAACAAACAAAATTGCCATGAGACGGAAATGCACCCAGAACGAGTCACTGTGTGGTGCGCAGTTTCTTCAAGTTTCTTAAAGATGGAGGAGTTTTTTTACCCAGAACTGTGACGAAAACGTATCCGTTTTAACAGCATTTGGTTCCAGCAAGATGGAGCAACGAAACATCCCAAACAAATTATTATCCCAAAAACTTCACTTTCCGCTGGCCCCCAAGATCACCTGACCAGACTTTTTCTATGTGGTTATATCAAGGTGTCGTATGAGCGTGAATGGTTGTGAACATAGTGGTTCCACAACCGAGGATCTGGCAAGATCGTCAGCTGTTAAATACCTGTCATCTGAAGTGATATTTACTTAGTAAAAGATTAGCCATTTACGAGTGTGGAACGTTTAACAACCAAAAAGCGCGTAAAAATAGTTAAAACTTACTACAAAAGTGGTGATTCCAACGTGTGTACTTTTCATGCATTACGGGTTGATTATAGTCATCATAATCGATCTACTGCGCAAGGAATTGACATGATTATAAAGAAAATTTGAAGAGACTAAAAGCGTTACACATGTAGTGAGGCCTGTGCATCATCATAATATACACACTGGCTAAAAAATATCGCTGCTGTTACTGAAAGTATGGCGGATAAACTGAATTTCAATCCAGAGAGCTATGGCCATATGATTACCGAATTTCTGTAGCCTGCCACGAGCCATACATATGACTGATTTTGGCTTTATGGCATGGTATGTTTTCAGAAAGCGTAATTTCACGTTTTGGCGACCTCAATTGTCTACGAAGACCATGCAACTTGACGCATTATAAGTTTTTTTTTCTTTTTTTTTTTTTGCGGCTGCCTCAAAGGTCGTATTTACGCAGTTAATTACCAATATTCGTCGTCATGTTATCGCCGAGATATCGCCCGAAATGTGCAAGAACGTGGTCGATAACTACCTCAAAAGGATCCACCTGCAACCAATCCAGAGGCGGTCATTTAAATGACATTTTATTTCTTGCATAATGGCAAAGGTCAAGCATTATAATGAAATAAAAGTTTTGTCGAAATCGTAGCATTATGTGTGTTTTATTTAACTGAAATGAAATTAAATTGAATTTTCAATACAATAAAAACATAAATTAAATACATTGATTGAAAGGAAAGTTATTTTGATTTCTTATTGTAGCACAATTTTGAACTTCGAAAAATAATGCAATTTTATGAGAGATACCAAAAGAGTTGTCACGGGTGATATTCATACCCAGATACTACCTTAGCAAACCCTTAAAGTGTAAAAAATTCGACTGAATGTAAGTAACCAGGAAGAGGATAAGGAACTAAGGAAATTTTGTGGTTATTTGTATGGGAAATATCAGAAAGGCACGTTTGGCGTGCCTATTCTATTCTTCTAGATTTTATTAAAAATTTTAGATGAAAATAACGGACAAAAATGTATACAGTTGCAGTCTATGAATGAGGAGTTACAGGATATAAATGCAAATGGAAAATCAGTCAAAATGAATTAGATGTACCAGGACAGTCAATATAAATACAGGGTTGCCCATATTCGACGGACTCATCTGGCAACGCCAT
>JAHXMU010000806.1:1030075-1126727 GCA_019455685.1 Philornis downsi
ATGCGAGCCTTGCTATGAAGTCAGACTCTTTCAATTCTTGTGTTAATTGCAGCTTATATGGATGCAGTTTAGGATCCAATGTTAAAATTCGTTGCAAACTTCGTCGCGATAATTGTAAGACAGACGATCTCTTGCGAGTCGACATTTGTGGATTTCACTCTCTCAACATTGTCTTCGGTCCTAGATGTTCTGGGGCGACCATTTGCTTGTGGTTTAAATGTTGAACCGGTCTCTTCAAAACGCTTTACCCATATTTTAATTAAATCAGCACTCGGAGCTTCACTAATTCGCCGTAGTCCATATTCAGCACAATATAGTCGCATAGTAGCAATGCATGAACGAGAGTTCTCGTAAAATGCGCGCACGCAAAATGCGCGACGCTTCCCGTCGAACCCAACGATGTAGGCCCCTTTTGCACCCAGAAAGAAAGATGATGCACTATGCACGTTCTATTGCGCCACCTTGTGTTTTTAACCCATCAACGAGGAACCAATTTATTATACTACGCTGCGTCCATAAAGGAATATAAAGACTTGCAATGGGAATAGACAGATGTAAAACTGTGGTATTAGAAGTCTCAAATGAGATATGAACGAATTTATTGCTTTGTTTTTGTACAGAAGTGGTGATAGATCGACAGAGATGATTGATATGAAGGCAGGGGGAGTAGAGGGGAATCCTCTAATCTATTTTATACATCTCTTGTTGTAGCTGTGAAATTAAACTGTTGGACTGTATTGTGAATTATCCAATAGTGATGATCTTTAGGAGGACCAATTTCACAGTTGATTTCTACCAGAGAACGGAAAATTGGAACTTGTAATTTGGATCATATAATTTCACAGTCATGTGAAATTTCACAGTCATGTGAAATTATATGCAATCAAATTGATTATGAAGAAATTACAAGTGGCGATAAATAAAAGATGAGAATTAGAATTAGTGCGAATTCAAAGGAGGTTTATTCAGGCTTACCAGTTGAGATCTGATTTGTAAGTGATTTTTTCTCATTACAGAACTTCCGACGACAGTTAATTTCATACATTACAATTCAGAATTCAGGTAAATGTGGTACACCTATTCTCACTCAATGGAGTTAAGTAACCACTTCAAGGACAAAAATTTGAGTTCATTCATAATGATATGTTTACAAAAGTACATTTTAATGTACAAAAAAAAGGTTAATTTTAATATAAGTTAAATGATAAATTCAAATATATATATGATCTTAAAATTATGGCTAAAATATTGAAGTTTAGAGAATTTTATTTGAATAACCTCTCACTAACATAATGGCAGCCAAGTGTACCATGGGTGTCTCAGATTTCAGTAGATCGGTGTCCGATTTCGGCTGATCCAGTACCTAGTTAACAAGCACACCACGTTGTCTATGATCATCAATCTCCAACTCCGGGTTTAGACGGATTTTGTACTTAAGTTTCATTGGAGACTTTGCCAACCTGAACTCTTTGAAATTAAGAATCCTTGTGCGATACTCAAAATTGTTGTCTCCTCCATGCTCTCTCGATCGGTGGTAATGTTTTCGACTGATTTTGCATTTCGTTGAGGTGGGGTTAATGGCTGGTTGTTCAGTGAACCAATCTTCTCGAATTTGGCTACAAAAATATTGCATAGTTAATTGGACAGGCGACCAGGATGACTGGGAAGGACCTTTCGCCTAGTTGCTACAAAAGCTATTTGGATAGTAAAGTTTTGCAATTTTTATGTGATGCTCAACAATGTACAGAATGACGGCAAAACAAAGTAGTATGCCTTCCCGACGGAAGGCATATGTCATAAACAACATATGAATCAAACAACGTATATTCCGCGAAAAGATCAAATCGAATATGTCGGTATCTTGGAGCCGTAGTCTGGGTAAAAATTGGATTCGTTAGTCTTTACTATGCTAGACTCAGAGTTGAAGTCGAAAAAATGTTGACGTCTTTCACCATTAGTTTACGATTTTATTTATATAAATAAATCCAAACGCGTTGGATAAAAATAATTTTGTTCATTTCTGAATTTATTGTCGAACTTTAGTATATGTTTTTCGTTTAAACTGAATGAAATTATAATTTTTCTGTTGGTAATTACTTATTATTGTTGATAGTTATTTTTCCGAAAACTTGTGCAACTGATTTTTGACGGCTAGCATGACGGATGGAAATTTTGGTATTCTACAATATACCAGATTTAGCGCTCTTAGCTATTCGTATAATATCGCAAAACAATTGAGAAGTTTTTCCCCCTGATACGAGGAAGCTCCCAATGAATGCCACAGTTAAAACGATTTAGTTATCTCAAACTGCCCAATTGCCTAATGAAAAGTTGAACGGTATACAGAAGGTATTCTATATATAGAGATAGGCGTTCAAAGTGTAACAAATTTCACGCTGTTGCAGCAATGAAAGGGCTAATGACAGTGCGCTCACTTTTTGAAAAAGAGCCAGCCTATTATGTTGTTAACAAGTCTAATGAACCATGTCATTTTACGTGGCAGGTAAAAAAGTTATTAGAATGAAATTCAAACACAACAATTTCATTGCTTTATATTTGGCTGTAAAACCTACAACTGCTAATGGTCTACGATGTTCACGTATGAACGAAATGTTTGCATCGGATTATTACACATTACAAGTGATAGCATCAAAATACATCATGGAGATAAACGTCCAAAAAATGCAACTTCGCCTGAAATGGTTCGAAAACTCAAGGCCAGAATTAAAAGTAATTCACGCAAAAGTTCTGTTTAATTAGCGAAAAAAGCAGTGCATCCGCTCGAAGCATGGGGCGCATTTTAAAATATGAACTACGGTTGAAGCTCCCACAAAATACAGATAGTTCCAGACTTAACACCTGCAAAAAAGGCTGTTCGCCTGGCAAAAGCAAAGTTGTTCAAACACTTGCGAGCTTGAAGATTTGGGTTTTCCGATAAAAGGAAATAATGTTTAGAAGAGGGAGAAAAATTTGGACTTGCACCAGTGACAGTTTGGGCTTTAGTAGCTTAAACTGGACGCTTACTAATCGCTTCCATTAAGAAGGAGGGCGTAAAAATATATCAACAAATCTAAGATGAAAAAATTTTAAGCGAAGCTTCATCTTTATCTTGGGCATGTAAATTCTTTGACAGAAAGCGGTGGATATTTCAATAAGATTCTGCATTACCTCATAAAGCCCGTAAAACACAATGCTTTAAAAAAAAATAAAATTAGTTAAATTTCTTCAAAACAATGGCCACAGCAATGAAAAATGCAATCCATATTGTTCATTCTGGTGGCTATTTTGTTAGACTATTTTGTTAGGAGTAATCGAAAATTTCCGTAAATAGTTGTTATACCGGCCATAATTCGAAACACTTCCTTTTTTTGTAATGTTTCTTGTTTATTTTCGTCTAACTCATATGACGAACTTTTGTAAAACTCAAATATTTGAAGACTCTAATTAACTTCCGGTCTGGGTAAACACAATCGTGGTCTATAATTCGACATCCAATACTTCCTTCCAACATTATTAACGAAGATTTTCTGGAATGTCGCAGAGCAAATTATTATAAAACGCAATATCTGGCTAGAGTAAACTCTCGATAAACAACTGTTACTCAAATAATTTTTTGTTTCATTCCTCGAGCTTAAATAAAAAAGAAAACTTTTACGATATAAAATAGGTCGAAGAACTAAATAATCATTTATTAATAACTGTTATCGCCTTTAAAAGGACTCACATGCTGATTTTATATGAAGAAGAGTTGTCTGCAAGTTAGAGAAATGGAGCCGCTTTCTTATTTCTTATTTAGGAAGGAAACCACAAAAGAAGATGTAACAATGAGCCTGAGCAAAAAGTATCTCTCATAAAACTTCATACTACCTGTTGAAGAACGTCAAATGGTCGTCTCGCTGCAGTCCTTTGTAAAGTCCTGCTGCAGATCCTTGCGGTTGCAATTGCTGATTTATATAATGATGTGATTTATATAATCTGTTGTTCCAGTTACTTTTTGTTTCAGCTGTTAGCGAACTATTTACCACTCGTATTCATAGCGAAACAACAAATAATGTCAAGGTAAACTGAACTCGACCCGTGGGGTCTTAACCTACAAACCGACAATTGCAACGCGATGAATCGTACAATAATAAACTGGCGAATGGCAAAAAGGGGCAAAGGTTAACCGATATTGAGAACAAAAGATAACAAATAGTATATCACTGAATTCAGGCCGTAGGGGGCAAGAAATGAATCGCAAAAACAAAAATTGTTTTAAAATCGACACAAAATGCCTCAATGGTAAAACAACAATAGCCGAAAATTGCAAAAAATGATTTCACGTGTCGTTTTTTTTCTCGTATGAAAAATAATCAATAGCTTTTCATGAACAATTACACGGTAATAAATAAATGTTTGTGGTTTATTAAGAACAAAAACTGTCTGGAACAGAAAAAACTGTAGCGCAATTGTGATTCTTAAACAATTGCAAGCGGTTAAATATTTTGCTTACATATATAAATACAGAGGGAGCTCGATTATCACATGGAAGAGATATAAGAACGATGGAAATCAACCAAATTGTTGACATTTTTATGAAATTTTTTCAAACTTTGCACAATCTAATATCTTAGCTGGGGTTGCAAATGAGCTATATCGAACTAGCATTTCCGCCACCTCTCATACAAGTTTACCAACTTTCTAAGATTCAGCCTTTCCCGTAACTCATAACTCGTAGATTGCGCGCTTCCCAAATTTTTGTCCATTATTCTGGGTAAAATCTGAGAAATCGATTGATTAACAATATCTCTTCTAGTACCTCCCATAGAAATGATCGATTTAGAACAAAAATTATTGGGTGTGTATCTTCTAATTTTGCACAGAATCCGGTCAAATTTCGTATACCTTAAACACTTGCTAAGGTAGTACAGGGTGACACAGCAATAAGAAATTAAAATTAGTTTTTGTTAATCAACGTTTCTTTCATTTATTTTTTATTTTATTGTATGGAAAATTCAATTTTATTTGTTATAACTAATTGGTTTTAAAGACGATCGACCCCAAATGACCTCCACTCTCATTTACGCAAATGTGATATCTGATAAAAAAAACTCAACTACTGTTTTAATGGATTGCTGCAATTCAGTCAAAGTCCTTGGTTCCATTTTGCACACCTTTTGCTTTAACGAGAAGTCTGGTGCAGTCAGGTCGGGAGACCCTGGAGGCCAGCGGAAAGTGGAGTTTCTGGAAATTAATTGATTTATGAATTTTTATTGGAGCTCCGCCATAATCGTTGTGGCAATGTGTGCAGTTGCTCCATCTTGCTGGAACCAAATACTGTCGAAACGGATACGTCTTCGGTGCTGTTCTGGATAAAATAAACTCTTTCAACATATTTAAATACCCTTTACATTGACAATTATTGTTACGCCGTAGCACGATTCGTGCGCCACTCTATATTTGATAATGAAAAAAGATCGCTTTGTCATACCGCTTCTCGTATCTCCTATACAAATATGCCCTGTAATGCCCATCACGTAGTGTGCAGCAATCTAATTTTTTTATCTATTCTTTTGCTTAGTAATTCTTGGTAAATTTTGAGAAAATCGATCAGATAACTACCCGACACGAAGGACCGTTTTAACTCACATTTTCATAGGGTTCCGTTTTCTTCACAGTAAAAAAAAATTGACAGATTCCCCAGACTATGCAACTGCGCCACTTCTGACAGCTCACATAAAAGTGACCACTTTAACCAACAAACAAGGTCGGCCCTCTCCTACCCAATAGTTTAAACTCTGCTACCCAATATTTTATAGTCGTAAACAAAGTAGCAGACTCCCCCAGAGTAGTGGCACCTTGAAACTTAAAACATATGTATTATAAAGTTACCACTTTTCACCTAAACAATTTTTTTCAAACTACTTGTACCATCTATACTTGAGGTCGACTAGTTTTGGGATCGCCCTTGTATTCTTAGCCTCATATTTTCTAAACAATTCTATTGAATTCAGTCAAGTTATGCGTTTTAGTTCTGAGAATGAAAATGAACTGCAGTACCAACCCATTCAGACGACTTTTTCTAATAGCTTTATATTGTAGTACTTGGTAAAATTTGAATACATCGACCGGCGGTGTAGTTTTAACTTCCTCCCATGTAAATCATGTAATTTAAACCATATGCTTCTAGATTCTTAATGCTTATTCTTAACTTTTGTTAATTGTGTTAAGTGTTGAACAAAAATGTAGCGACTAACAAAGCTTCTTCTGGCACTAATCAGACTTTGGCAGTAATATAAAAGGAATGCATGAGGGCGATCCTAAAACTAGCCCACCTAACAAAGAGGACACAAAAAAAGTTGGGAACAATTTAGCCAATTGATAGACCACCACGGTCTTCATCTTGGCAGCTAGTACGACCTCGTTTAAACTCTGCTATCCAAAATTTTACTGTCGTAAACAAAGGAGTAAACTCTCATAGAGTAGAATTTAGCTCAGTTTTAATATTGGTTGAACTGAGAGATCTTTCAAATGAAAATATTGAATTACATAACGGTGACCAATTTTTCCATGTTTAGAAATTCACTAAAATCGTTTACTTTTGATGACTCAAATAAAAATACAAAAGAATGTGACGCCTGGAAACTTAAAACATATGTTTCATAAGGTTGCCGCTTTTCACCAAATTAATATTTGGCAAACTACTGGCACCATCTATACGTCTGGTCGGTTATTTTTGGTACCGCTTTCGTACATGTAAGTTAGTCATCTCCCGATAAAAACTTCTGTACCGGCTATGTCTTACGTTTACAAGTTTATGAAAAATGAGGTGCTATCGAACAGGAGAATACTCGAACCAAATCTGGCATGCGAACCTTTTTTTTTCAAAAATATCGCATTAATATGATCAGAAGAAATAATTTTTAATACAAATTAAAAGGATTTCAAAAACTGTTTATTTATCTAATAATCAGGTCAGGATCAAAGTCAAAAATTATAAAAAAAGCTACTGTAAAAAGTAGATATTTCCAGAAATCGACTTTATTTCTAAATTATTTATTTATCATTATTAAATTGCCATTTTTTTCACTCCTGATATGACAAGTTTTTTTATTGGACTGATTTTGACCAATATCAAACTTAGACTGCCTACAACTATGATTTATTTTCAATCAAACTTTGCAGGCTATCTCAATCACCTTAATCACTCCAGTTTCTACCCCGCATCCAGACACGCTTAATGATTATAGATTTTTACGGCTATCAAAACTACGATTACTTTATGGGGTCTCAGATGTGCATTAATATTTTTTACAAATGATATCACAAACCAGAAATTTAATATAGCCAAGATAGAATGCATGCAATAAGAACTAATAATAACTGTGTTTTGGAAGTAATAACGACATGCTTGATTTGTAATGCCATTTTCTACATGATTTTTTGCTTGATATAATCAAATCCTATGTATTAAATATGATCCAATTTCAATTCAAATACTGATTTTTGAAAGTGATAAAATCGAGACTGGACGGTGTATTTGTGCAAGGACTTTATCAAAAACTAAACTGATCCTTTCGAAATATATTTCCATTTTAGCAATGAAACCAAACTACACTACATGTGCCAAGTTTCGTTAAATTCAAATCAAAACTGTTGTTTTAAAAAGCTATTACAGTTAGAACTATCAATTTGTATTTAAGTGATATTAAAACATGAATTAATGGAACCCGTTCTCTGCAGGGCAAACTTTTACAAGTTGTTATCACAGGATGTGAGAAAATCACAGCAATTATCGGCAATTAGCGATGTTCGATTTCATGTAAAGATGAGATACTAACGCACGTCGTCCGTTTTAAAATTTATTTAGCGTAATTTAAAGCATGTCAAATGATTACAATCTTTGCATTTCGAAAAACAGAGCGACCTAAATAATAATTATATTCTAATGAAGGCGGTCTATGAAATCAATACAACATCGTGTCTGTCCCTTTATGTCATCGTCACATGCAAGCAACATTTGGTACTTGCTAAAAGTAAAGGATGTCTCAACAAGAATGCAAGATTTAAATTTGGCACCATTCGAAGTGTCATTGTTCGATATTTGAACAATTGTTATTGTTTGTTAGTAGAAGGCACGAGGTTAATAAAAATGGAGCGCTACACGAATGAACAACGTGAAATTGTTTTACCAAAATGGTGAAAGTTTTGCGGCTACAGTTCGCAAATTGCGATCAATTTGGGGTCACAATAATGCTCCAAAAGAGTCAACTGTAAAGAGATTGATGGAAAAATTCGCCGAAATTGGGTTTGTTAGTGATGTAAAGACAACAACGCGCCTTCGACCAGGCCGATCGACCGAAAATGTCACCGCTGTACGTGATGATGTCGCTCAAACTCCATTTACCTCAATTCGGCACCGAGCTCGGCAAATTAATGTCTCCAAATCCACTAAGCTGCGAATTTTGACGAAAGATTTGCATCTTCATGCATACAAAGTTCAATTGACCCAGGAACTGAAGCCAGCTGACCATGAACAGCGAATGGAGTTCGTTAATTGGGTATTGGAGGGACAACATGAAAATGCTGATTTTGCCGATAAAATCATCTTCAGTGACGAGGCCCACTTCTATCTTGATGGCGTCGTCAATAGGTAGAATTGTCGCATTTGGGGCGAGGAAAATCCTCGAGTGATTCAGGAGAAGCAAATGCATCCTCAACGTGTCACTGTGTGGTGTGGATTTTGGACCTTTTTTTATGAAAATGAGGCATGTCAAACGCAAACAGTCAATGGTGTTCGGTATCGTGAAATGATAACCAGTTTCTTCGTGCCTAGAATTGAAGAAATGAATGTGGAGGGCATGTGGTTTCAACAAGACGGCGCCACATGTCATACAGCCAGAGCAACAATTCAATTGCTGCATCAGTCATTTAAATCTTGCGTTCTTGTTTCAGTTATTGTTAAAGGATGTTAAAGAGATAGCACGATAGACTTCGACTTTGAGTGCACTACCTTCCGCTGCCTAAAGTCGCCGAAAGTTCCATGTCAATGTTCAGTGATTAAAGCGTACTCATAAGATTCAGTTATTTTGCGCAACTGTAACTTTGCGCAGCAAGTTAAATATTATCCGCCAATAACTGGCAAATAATTTTATTTTGTTTAATTGGTACTAAATATCCATTTAATAGTTTCAAAACCGGCAGTCTTGCAAGGGTGTCAGCTGCTGGATATCTGTCACCTGAAGTGTTTTATTATTTAGTGAAAGGTTTGCCGTTTACGAATACGACTCTTTAACAACCGAAGAACGCGCAAAAATAGTTAAAACTTCAACACGATAAATTTTGCATGTTGCATGAGAAGTTTCAAAAAAGCATAATTTCACGATTTAGCGACATCAATTGGCTATCGAGATCAGCAATTTGACGCCTTTAGACTTTCTGTGTGGGTTACGTTAAAAACCGTTTACCATGTTTACGGTAGCCCCAAACATACCGTCGGAAATGTGCAAAAAACTGATCAAAAACTACCTCAAAACGATTCACTGCCGCAACCAATCCAGAGGCGTCATTTAAATTACATTGTATTTCATAATGGCAAGAGCCAAGCATTATAATGGAATACAAATTTCATCGAAATCATAGCTTCATATGTATTTTACTTAACTTTAGTTGTGCAACTGAAAAATGGATAATCCTGTAAAACGGACTGTTTAAGTACTGAATCTTTTTTCCTTTTTTTTTTTTGTGTTTGATGGACTGTGAAAATGATTCGCCTTCTATAAGAAACCATAGACGGCTCATTTCTTCAGTTTCGGCCCATAAAACGTTGGTAATTATTTCTCTATAACACTAACCACTGACTGAAATATACGAGTATTTTAGTTGCCAGAGGCATTTTCGACAAAATATTTCCAATAATAATATCTCTCAAATATCCATACAATCTGTCACTAATGCGGATGTACATCACATACGAAGTTTTTTATATCCAAATTCATCAATTTTATTTGTGAACATAGCTGACAAATTGGAATTACCTTTCGGCAGAAAATATGATTTTTTGGCGTCCAATTGAAGTTGCGATAACGAAGTGGTGTAAATTTTGTGTAAAATTTTATCAGGCTGATGCTAGAAAAGTTGATTTGTTGAGATCAATGTGAAGTCGCTATTCTTGGGTTAAGTCACATACTTTCGGTCACAACAGCTACATTTTTGTTGCAACTTCTCAACACACAACACGCAACGTTGGTATTAACCACCAATTAGTCTGTCCAATGCACATTTCTCCGCACCTGCGATGGTTGCTGCATCTCAATGAAAACAGCTTTTCAAAAAACACTCTCTTTAGGCAACGCAGCACTCACATTGGGAATTAAATTGCAACATTTTCTAATACTGGCCCACAATCCAGACTATGAATTGAAAAAGCCATCGATTTCAAAACAACACATAAATTACAAATAGGTCCATACATTTGGACCGCACTGTAAATGAGAAAAATAACGGTTCTTCACAAAAAGTTTGTCATTATATGACTATAATGCTGCTAAAATCGCATCTAGTTGTTGTAATTGTAGATTACGCATATCGACATTTTGAATAAGCAAATCCAAGTTATTGTCTTCTTTAATTACTATTAGGTTTTAACGAAGTCAATTAATTTTATTACATTATAAAAATAATAGGGCAAGAAACAAAAACTTTTAATATATTTTTTAAAATATTACAATATTACAATAGGCGTCAATGATCTGTCGATTACTTTAGGAATTTTGCATGAATTCCGAAAGAAAGAAATGACGTCGAATGTTGCATACGCAAGCATTTTTATAAACGTATTTTATTTCACTTATAAACACTTAGACATTTTGGTGTGCTCATTGGGGTGTGCAAACAATTTTGTTTTTTGTTTTGAAACGGTAACTGTTGAGCAACAAAATGTCTTTGGCTTCATTGTGTCGATTAAAATTTCTGCTAGTAGAACAATTTGAAAAAAAAAATGTTAACATGGAGTTCGTGGATTACAGCGCGCGACATAACTTTTCACACTAAGAAAAATCTGCATATATACAGGGTGTCCGTCGGAAAGGTATACTACTTTGTTTTGCTGCCATTTTGGAAAACATTAGTCTTGACAGTTCATATTTGGCAGTCGTGAAGTAGAGAAGTGGCAAATTTATTATGGAAAAATATTCGATAAATCAACGTGTTTTAATCGTTAAAACATTTTATCAAAATCAATCATCGATTACTGTGACTATGAGAAAGTTACGTGAAATTTTTGGGTGAAACAACTTGCCAACAAGACGCACTATTTATCGTGTAGTGAATGATTTCGAAGAAAGAGGGTCTGTAGCTAATAGGGCCAAGCATGGACCACAACGTACTGCAAGATCGGCTGAAAACATTACTGCTGCTCAAGAAAGTGTTCAAAACAATCGATCAATCTCAATTCGACGCAGTGCTTAGGAGTTTGGTCTTCAAATAACAACTTTGGCCACAATTTTGCACAGGGATATCCCTTTGTTTCCATTTAAGATTCAGTTGACACAAGATCTTCTTCCACAAGATTATTTACGCCGCAGTACTTATGATAATAGGATGTTACAGTTCGCCCATGACAACCCCGATTTTCATAAAAAAATCATAATGAGTGACGAGGCACATTTTCATATGAATGGATATGTGAATAAACAGAATAGTCGGTTCTGGGCAATGGAAAACCCTCAAATTATTCATCAGTCACCTTTGCATCCATTAAAGGTGACAGCCTGGTGTGCAATTTGGTCAGGAGGAATCATTGGACCTGACTTCTTTGAAACTAAAAACGACGTAACGGTAACTGTCAATGGGGAGCGATATCGTGATATGATTGAAAACTTTTTAACGCCACAACTGCAAGCTTTGGGTTTGATTAACTTGTGGTATCAATAAGACGGTGCTACATCGCATACAGTCAGGATTTTAATGGAATTACTGTGAAACCTCTTTCCACAACAAGTTATTTCAAGAAATGGTGGTGTTGATTGGCCTCCACGGTCGCCTGATTTGTCTGCTCCGGACTTCTTTTTGCGGAGATATATGAAAAGCAAGGCTTATGCAAACAGACCAGAAACGCTTGAGCAACTCAAATAAAATATTCGTTATGAAATTAATCAAATACTGCGTGAAATGTGTGAGAATGTGGTGAAAAATTACAATTCAACAAAATAGTATACCTTCCCGACAAACACCCTGTTTAAAAAATCTAGAACGAGCATAATAAAACATCATATATGACAATTAATGGTGATTTTTGTTTGTTTTTTTTTTTTCTTCCTTGAAGGGAAATTAAAATTTCGAAAAACAGAGCGGCTTAAAAAATAGATATGTTCAAATAGTTGAAGGCGCTCTATGAAATCAATATGGGTATCAAATGAAATAACAACTTTAAAACATTTCTTCGTTTTGATTGCCAGAAATTAAAGTTTTATATTAAGAATTTCTTATATTATGTGCCATCAAAGTTAATCATGGTTACAGCTTTAGTAGTTTATATTCAATAAAGTACATATTCAATACTATTTATATTATACTATTTGATATTATATAATTGTTGTTGTCATTGGGCACTTGGTATGTATGTATATAAAGTTCTAACTAAATGATAACTGGTGGCAAATTAGACGCCAATTTTTGGGAAAAAATTTAGTCGGCTATCGAAAATAAATTATGTTGTTTAACATATAACTTTCTTCAGAAAGCAAAATTCATTTTTAGTTTTTCTAAAAAATCTTTATTCGTCCAAATCTATTTGATCGCCTACAAAGTACTCCCCCCTAGGCACAACATGCTTATGACAAAGTTTTTGCTAATCCTTGAAGCACGCCAAATAGCCATTTTTCGGTACCGCCTTCGGAGTGTTCTTCAATCGACCCAAAACGGTGCCTCCGAAGCTGCTGAAATAGGCAGAAGTCACACGATAATTGTACAGCAAAGTTGGTTGCATTTTCAGCGAAAAACTTGTAAAGATCCAATGCAGAGAAAAAGAAAAAATTAAACATTTTTGGTACCAATAGAAACTTAAGGGTAGTTTCTGAAATCAGTCTCCAATTCCACTGTCATCAACAATGTTCCTAATCGTTAATTGATGGTTTCTGAGCACCAAATCTAAGTTTTATTGAAGGTGATTTTGATGGGTAAAAGCTGATGTTCGTAAGGGGCTTTCTCGTCCCTGGGTGTTCTCTAAACTTTCGATTCCTTCAATAAGGTATTGAAGGTGATTTTGATGGGTAAAAGCTGATGTTCGTGGAGGGCTTTCTCGTCTCTGGGTGTTCTCTAAACATCTTATATCTTCAATAAAGTATTAAACGTGATTTTGATGGATAAAAGCTGATGTTCGTGGCAGGCTTTCTCGTCCCTGGGTATTCTCTAAACATCCTATATCTTCAATAAAGTATTAAACGTGATTGTTCGTGGCAGGCTTTCTCGTCCCTGGGTGTTCTCTAAACATCCGATATCTTCATTAAAGTATTGAAAGTGATTTTGATGGGT
This sequence comes from Philornis downsi, assembly GCA_019455685.1. NCBI lineage: Eukaryota > Metazoa > Arthropoda > Insecta > Diptera > Muscidae > Philornis > Philornis downsi. The sequence continues at coordinate 1,043,588 of JAHXMU010000806.1, forward strand.
AAAAGCTGATGTTCGTGGGAGGCTTTCTCGCCCCTGGGTATTCTCCAAACATTCGATATCTTCAATAAAGTATTGAAAGTTATTTTGATGGGTAAAAGCTGATGTTCATGGGATGCTTTCTCGTCCCTGGGTGTTCTCTAAACATTCGATTTCTTCAATAAAGTATTGAAGGTGAGTTGAAGGTGAGATTGGTAAAAGCTGATGTTTGCGAGGAGCTTTCTCGTCCCTGGATGTTCTCTAAACTTCCGATTTCTTCAATAACTTGTTGCATTGTTAAAGGTAGTTTGGCCTCGCTCATATTGACAAAAAAACTGAGACAACCGAATTTCACAAGCTTCTTTTGATGTGAATTTTTTACTAGCAAAATTGTTCGCCATACGTAGGAACAGATGCTGGTCAGCTGGTGGCAATTCCGGATAATAAGGTGGATGCATAAAAGCACATCAAATAGACTCGTGGATATTTTAGTGAATCTCTATCGATGTGTCGTTATGCTGATGTCTTACTAGTACCCAAAATTTCCCATTATATCTCTATTATTATGTTTTTTTTTTTATTACGCAATAGAATTCAGTAACATTCATTAAACTACTCCATGCATTTCTTTCCAAATCTTACAATATATTCCGAAACTTCTTGCACTTCAGTAGATTTTATTTCAGTGCCTTAGAAGCACCCAAAAGAGTAGATCTTAAACATGTTTTTATGGAACTGAACAATCTCGAAACATTAACATAATAATATAATTTTGCCCAACTAGATTCAGATTTTGGACCAGCCAGGAACAAAAAGATATAACAAATGTTGATATCTGCAGAAAAGACCTATGAAATCTGCAAGACAATAATCATAGTTCAGGAATTGTATTGAGTAACTGCAAATTATTCGCTTTCACAAAATAATCATAAAAGATTTCAAATGACATTCAAAAAGTTGACCAGAATCACGGCTTAAGAACGGCAATACTCTTGGCACTGATGCCCACATCAGCTCCTAGCCAGTATTTTGGTCAAGGTATGATCAAAAAAGGATAACCAAATGAGTGTAACAACTATCGTGATAGTGGTATCCAACACCTTATAGCTTATAAGGTTTTGTCAAGTGTGATGCACAAATAGCTAAAGCCTATTCTATGTAGACTAACTGCACCATATCAGCGTGTTGCGACTATGATAAATCCTGGATAGGTAGATCAGTATGCACTACCTTTAGGTCAACTATAAACTGCCTTGGACAGTCTAGTTAGTATTCCTGCGAAGCTTATACGTCTTTGTAGGATGACACTAACAAAAGAGATTTCTGTAGTAAAGACAGGCAAAAATCTTAGCGAGTCAGTTTACACTGAACGCGAATCTAGACAGGGCGACAACAGGAAAGCTGAGGTTAAAAATACTGACTCCAATTTTGACTGTAGATATTATTGGCAAAATAAGAGAGACGTTACTGCAATCTTCTCAAGCATACAAAATGGATTTGGCTACAAATGAGGACAAAACCGAATTACCTATTTCACCTAACAAACAGTCTAGTCGTTTGGATCGCTGCATCAGCATTGATAACTATATTTATGATATTTAGACAAATTCATAGAGCTCGACTCAACTGAGAATGAAACAACTGATGCCAGTCTCGAAATCAGAAGAAGGGTATTGCTTGGAGCAGATGTTACTACAAGCTTAGCCAGCGATTTAATTGCAAAACCCTCATTCGACTATCAAAACATCCAGCAGGACCAAATATTAGTTTTGCTTGTCTTGCTACATGGTGCAGGATCCTGGATGAAAACACAACTGATGAATTAGTTCAATGATTCGTTGACAAACTTATTTCGCAAAATATATTGATCCCTTGTCTACTGGACAGTATCGACATTGTATGAACTATGAGCTCTATGATCTGCATACTGACATAATCAAATTCATTAAAATACCGCGGATGGACCCAAGAGGACGACAAAAATTATGTTGGCTTTTTTGGAATACTGTCAATACTGTACGATATATGATGGTTTGAATAAGGAGCACAGTAGATTGAAGCACTTGGGAATATTTTTTATGTGAAACATATTGGCTTACCCATTTTTCAATGTCAAAACTAAAATTAAATAAAACACTCACAAAGTTATAATTTCAATGAAATTTGTATTTCATTACAATGTTTTAATCTTGCCATTATGTTTTTGTTTCAGCAGTGGATCCTTTTGATGTAGTTTTCGACCACTTTTTCCTCACTTTTTGGGCGGTATCTCGGCGATAACTTGACGAATGTTGGTCTTCAAATGCTCCAACGTTTAAGGATTATGCGCGTTATCACGATTTTTGACGTAGCCATACAAAAAAGTCTAACGGCATAAAATCGCTTGATTATGGTGGCCAATCGACGTCGCCTAAAAGTAAAATTACGCTTTCTGGAAACTTCCTATACAATAAGCCAAAATCGGTAGGGTAGTGTAGCTAATGACACCGTCTTACTGCAGCTTTCTCAAGCATCGAGAAGGAAGCAGCGAAAATGGGTTTGGTGGTAAAGGAGGACAAAACAAAGTTATTGGTTCCAACAAACAAAGAGTTTACTCGTTTGGGACGCTGTGTGAACATTGACAACTATAATTTTGAAGTTGTGGAAGATATTACCTACCTCGATTCCGTTGCAAACAAAACGAAAGATGTCAGCATTGAGATAAGAGATGTTACTGTGGTCTAAGCAAGCGATTCAATGATAAAGTCCTCTCTCGACAAATAAAAATCAGACTGTACCTGACGTTGGTTCTACCCGTCTTGTTATATGACGCAGAATCCTGAGTTATGACGCAAGCGAATGAATCAGTACTGGCAGTTTTCGAAAGGAAAATACATCGGAAAAAGTATGGATCCATCATCGTTAACGGAGAGTATTGGCATCGCACGAACATTGAGCTATATGAATTATATGCCGACATCGACGTGGTCAATCGTATTAACATACAGAGATTGCGGCACGGAAAGTTTTCGACAACGAACTCGATAGATGGCGCAGAAGAGGGCGAAAAAACTCCGTTAGAAGGACCAGGTTTTTGAAATACTATCCAAGCTTCGATAGTAGTGTGACGAATTGGAGGAGAAGAACAGAAGATCGAAGCGATTGGAATTATTGTCTACGAGCGGCGTATAATAGACAAGGCTATCTAGTCCAGTCGCCACATAAGAAGAGGAAGACTGTATCGGAAAATGAACCTGCGATTACGCGAACGATCGTCATGTGTGCTAACCATTGGCCCACGATCGGTCAGATTTTGTTGTGAAGATATTATAGGATCAATAGTTTTTTTTTTTTAATCTAGACTTGTGCGTTAAAGGTGCAAAAAGGGGCAATCTGTTGTGGTTGCATTTCTTGACTAAGACCTTATCATGCTCGAAAAGTGAATTTTCACCATTTTATCTCATTCAGCTTCAGTTTGATGTGCCGATAAAAAGAAATGGTCATGTTCAATATTTATGTACAGCCACTTAAAAACCTCATTTAACCTCATAAAGAGAACCAACATGAACTTAATTTTCCAAGTATCCAATGTTTTAATTAATTTCATGAACTTCTGGAAAAAGTAACAAAGTGGTGTGTTTGTCTAGTTAGGACATGTATTCTACCGTGTGTCCTATCATCCATTCATTTCGCCATTTCTAACCAGTAACACTTCAGTATCAAAGAGAAATGCGCGTCATTCAAATCTGTACAACATTGCCCCCAAAATATAATTAAAATAATTGCAATGCAATTGATTCTGATAAAAATATTTTCAGAATACGAGTATATCAGAGACTCTTCACTAAGCGGTTAACCATTATCATTTTTTTTTCTGCTATACCAGCCCTTATGGCGTCAATGAACTACGATTTGTTAACGAATCACGCATTTGCTTAAACCACAAACATTTTTTGTAATTATTTTTTATTTGCCATTAACATGAAGTTTCAAAAAAACTGATAAGCCAAATAGCATTCACCATTTTCTCATATAATAATAGCCTGAACAGCTAATACGATAACTGGAGGTCCATTTGAAAATACAGTCAATTTCTGGGAATGTTTTGGTTCGAGCCAATTTTACATGTCAGCCAAAAACAAAAAAACAAAAAAAACAAAAAAAACAACAACAACTGTAAACACCCACAAATGTGTAACCGAATCAATGACAAAAGATATATAAAAACAACTGATAAAAACATTCATAACAAATGTCAGAGGGGATAACAAGGGCAAAGAGCTACTATTTTTGTGGGCGCATTCATTTTCAACATTTTGCGGTTCAGTTGCAAAAATGTAAATGAAATTTTGTTGTTTTTTTTTTTCGTTTGTTGGTTTGTTTGTTTGTTCTAACAGCGAATGAAATTGGAACTTAAACCGGTTACGATTTCGATTACGGTAGTGCTGCAAACATTAATCAGTTCGTTTTTGTTTGTAGTAAAATTTTTGAAACACATTTATGTAATGGAATGGATTTTATATGTAGGTAAATTAAGAACACAACTTTAGTTTGAAATGCAAATAATAATATGAAAATATATAGTTTTAATTTCAATTTTATGTATTTCATAAAGAGTTTGTTAACCCAGCATCCGTTCAGATAAATCATTGCACATATTTTAACCGAAACGTTAACGAAACGTCATCAAAGCTTTTAATAATATACAGCACGCAAAATTTTAGTATCCTAAACCAGACTATAATTATGAGGACAAAACGTGAAGATTGTGAGACTAATTTATATTTGGCGAAGATGTAATATCATAGTAATTATGAGTTAAATTAGACTGAAGGAGAACAAATAATAATTGCTAATAAATGAAATTTAGCATTAGATTCAATCGGACGAAACCCTCTATAGGGTGATTTTTTAATCGTAGTTTTTTCAAAAGTCGAATAAAGCACTCAAATCTGCATCATATGTATATTAAAATCTTTTATTGGAATCGATAAACTGGTCTTTGCCATTCAATTTTTAAAAATAATTTCATGTAAACGTTGTCCGCGGCTCCGCCTCAAAATGTCCATTCGGAAGGTCAAATTTTTCGTCACTTGTTCGAACAATTCGGCCTGTATTCCACGAATAACGCGTGTTATGTTATCTTGTAAGGCTTCAATTATGTTCGGCTTGTCCACATAGACTAACGACTTGACATAACCCCACAAGAAATAATCAAGAGGCGTTAAATCGGAAGATATTGGGGGCCAAATCGAAAGATAAGTTGCTCACCAAATTCATCCCTCAATATATCCCTTGTTACACGAGCAGTGTAGCATATTGCATCGTCCTGATGAAACCACATGTCAACCAGGTTCAACTCAGCCAATCGGGGCAAAAAAAGAAAATCGCTTACCATGGCTCGATTTCGTTCGCCGTCGACGGTATCGTTTCTTCCACGGTCGTCTTTGAAAATAAATTTACCGATGATAACACCAGCCCATAAACCACATCAGACCGTCGTTTTTCGGGATGCATTGATAATTCATGTATGGCATGTGGCAGTTCATCACTATAGATGCGACAGTTTTGCTTGTTTACACACAATTTTTCGATAAAATTGCCGATTTTTATTGAGCTTTTGTAAGGCCTATTCATAAAAAATTTCAAACCCAAATCGACGTGTAAAATTATCCTTATGGTTGAGTAACACATGCCCGATTGCTGAAAACGGCGTCGAATTGATATTTCACGATCGTCATTAGTCGATCGTCACTGGTCGCTACGGCTGCAATATTTTCTTCGGTACCCACTCTACGCATGCGAGTTGATGGTTTTATGTAAAAATAAAGTAAATTTGGTGCGAAATTTGGAGATAACAGCACGAATTGTTGATTCAGCAGGTCGATTATGACGACCATAAAATGGTCGTATCAAACGATGCACATTTGTCACAGAGCACGAATTTTGATAATAAATTTCATTGCTCGTTTGATAGTTTTTCCATTATGAAATGACAGAGTATACTGTACACTTTGCACTTTGACAGATGACGTTTGGTCGCCATTATCAACCAGTGCCGCTAACCTGAAAAACTTAAATCTTAAAAAATCATTCTATACTGTATATTTGACGAAGATGTAATAACATAGTAATTATGTGTTAAATTAGACAAAAAGAGAATAAGGAATATTTGCTTGTAAATAAAATTCGACATTAGATCCATTCGAACAAAATCTTTTATCTTCTCCATAATAAGAAAACACAAGTTCGCTTGCATCCCATAAATGTGACATGGGACAGTACCTCCCATACAATTGGTATAATGGATCTCAGAATTTAGTCACACCATATTTGATGATCTGATATTGACAAAAAATTTGCATAAAGTAATATATTGGCAGATCATGCCTACTTGTACTCTCGACACTATCTGTAGTTCTTAAAATTTGACATATTATAACTTCTTCACTTTCAACTATGCCTTTTTGTACCTGCAAAATGGATTAATCTCTTGAACTCCGACATTACGTTACACTTTTCGAGACCATTAGAAGTTTCGATTTTAACCAAACAACTTGATATATTTGTTTATCTCCCCGTAAGTGCGATATCCGTGCAAATGGAACTTTGCCGAAATTTGTTCATATACGAGGGCAGTCCAAAAACTAGCCGACCTAGCGAAGAAGACGCAAAAAAATCGGGAAAAATTGTTCTTATTTTCCAGTATAAGCTCCATTTAGCTCAATACACTTTTTCCAGCAATAATAGCAATAAAGTTTTTATACCATGTTTAAAGTAAGAACTGGGCCATTTCTTCAAGTTTGGAAATGGAAAATAACCCAAAGGAACTAAATTTTTCGAATAAAGTGCGTGATGACATGTTTAATCTATTATTCATTAATATTTTCATTCATTCAGTAGTATTTGTCATCCACTACTGATGTATGAACTGGAGCATTGTCTTGATGAAACCACACTTTTTTTTCGCAATATTCGCCGTTGATGCAGCTTTTCCTTTCTGAAGATAATCGATAAAAATACTCTTATGCGCATCCCAAAAGAACAGGCGCCATGACCTTGAATGCAGCTGAAATCGCCTTCGCCTTAATGGACATGATTTTCCCATTCCAGTCTACTGCTTTGAATGATTCTTTTTCTCAGGTTTGAAGTGGTAGACCCATTTTTCTTCCATGGTTATAAATCGAGGTAAAAATTCGATTTAATTGTGGTGAAACATTGCCAAACATTCTCCTGAAACATCTTCACGACCCCGTTTTTAGTCTATACCATATAAAGGGTGTCCCAACAAGAACGGAAGATTTAAATTTGGCGCCACTCGAAGTGTCATTGTTTGACATTTAAAAAATTGTTATTGTTACCTAGTAAAAGGTACGAGGTTAGTAAAAATTGAGCGCAACACGAATGAACAACGCATTCTCATTGTGAAATTGTTTTACCAAAATGGTGAAAGTTTTGTGGCTACAGTTCGCAAATTGCGATCAATTTGGGGTCACAATAATGCTCCAAAAGAGTCAACTGTAAAGAGATTAATGGATAAATTTGTCAAAACTCGTGCCTAGTATTGAAGAAATGAATGTGGAGGGTATGTGGTTTCAACAAGACGGCGCCACATGTCATACAGCCAGAGAAACAATTCAATTGCTGCATCAGTCATTTCCCGGTCGTGTTATTTCGTTTTTCTTTGGGGTTTTTTGAAGTCGATAGTTTATGCGAATAAGCCGATTTAAGTCTTAAAAGAGGAAATTGGACGCTGCATTAGTAAAATACCGCTGCATTTATGAAAATTTCATTAAAAGATCGCGTGTGTGCCAACAAAGCCGCGGCGTCCATTTGCCCGATGTGTTGTTTCATGCGTAACCTCATTCTGTCTACTTTACGATATAACAAAGTTTCACGATTTTTTTTTAAATATCTGTGTTTTATTTAAAATTTAAATCTTCCGTTGTTGGAACACCCTTTATATATTGAGAGCAAGCGTGGTATCCATTTTGCACAAGGCTTTCAAATCTTCGGTCAATATACAACATATAACACTTTTTGAACTCCCTATTATTTTAGCCAGCTCAAGCAGCTTCAGTCGACGACCATCCATTACAATTTTGTGGATTTCCTTAAACGTATCTGGCGTGGACATCTCAATTGGTGAACCACTACGGTTTTTCGTCTTGGCAGCTCGTACGGCCTTGTTTAAATTCTGCTACCAAATATTTTGCAGTTGTAAACGAATGAACAGACTTTCTCAGAATAGAATTTAGCTCGGCTTTAATATTGGCTGCATAGAGACTTTTCGAATGGAAATATTGAATTTCATAACGGCGACCAACTTTTTCAGTGCTTAAAAATTCGCTGTGATCGTTTACTTTTGATGGCCCAAATAAAAATGCTAAACAAGGTGGTGCATTGAAACCTAAAACACACGTTTTATAAGGTTGCCACTTTTCAACAAAATATTTTTTTTTTTTAAACTACTGGCATCACCTATACGACAGGTTGACTAGTATTAGCTAGCTAGCATGACTTGGTTTTGACCAAATTTCATATAACTGCATACGAGTATATTTTTCATGTTCGCTTAATGCGATCTCTACGTCTCTTTGCGACTCTCAATAATGGGTCTACTGATCTCGAAATTCAATAGCACTACAACACCCTATTGGGTAACGTAATTTGTAGCAAATTTTGCATAAATTAACAGTTTCACATTTATCAGCTAAATCTTAATTTTTTATATTTTAATATAATGTAAAAAAACGTCTGTTTTGCAAATCGAAATTATTTTTCAAATTTTACCGGGAATTATGACCCAAAAAAATGTTGGGTTGCTGCAGTTTATGGATGAGGAGTTATAGGAAGGAAAGCGAGTTTCGGAAAATGGGTCAATTTCTATGGAAGATATGGAAGCTATCGTATCACCCAACTAGCCAGCAAGGCAGACGGAGATCTCTCAACAAACCTAAAATGTCATGAAAAGTACAGGGTGGTGCAATAGAACGTGCATATTTAAAAAATAGATTACAAAACAAATACAGAAGGTAAGGTTAAAATAAATCTAAGGCATTGTAGAGTTTATTTTTTAAAAATAACATCATCTAAATGGTGACCCTCTCTACGACGGAACTCCTCTAACCGCAAACGAAAATTATTGAAAACTTTCTTCAGTAATACTGGTGTAATGGCTGCCATTTCACCACGGATATTCTCCTTGAGCTGAACGATGTTTCTTGGATTATTACTGTAGACTTTGTGTTTGAGGTATCCCCACAAAAAAAGTCAAGAGGCGTCAAGTCTGGACTACGTGGGGGCCATGGGATATCACCTCTTTTCGAATTAAGTCTGCCAAAGAACATCTGTTTCACCACCGCCATGGAGTCAGTTGATGTGTGACAGGTAGCTCCATCTTGTTGGAACCAAGTTATGGAATTCACTATTGAACTTGAACTTTCAATTTCTGGAGCCAAAAATCCGTCCAACATCTCAACATAGCGTTCCGTATTAACAGTGACATTTTGGCCCCACGCATTTTCGAAGAAAAAAGGACCAATTATTCCTCTGCCAGAGATTGCTGCCCATACTGTCACTTTAGGACTATGCAATGGTTTCTGGTGTTTGATTTTGGGATTTTCACTGTTCCAGTAACGATAATTTTGACGGTTTACGAACCCATTCATAAGAAAATGAGCCTCGTCAGAGAAAAGGATATTGTCAAAATTGGAAAATCGATTAAGCATTTCATTAGCAAATGCGAGCCTTGCTATGAAGTCAGACTCTTTCAATTCTTGTGTTAATTGCAGCTTATATGGATGCAGTTTAAGATCCAATGTTAAAATTCGTTGCAAACTTCGTCGCGATAATTGTAAGACAGACGATCTCTTGCGAGTCGACATTTGTGGATTTCCTCGTACTGACTCCATAACTCTCTCAACATTGTCTTTGGTCCTAGATGTTCTTGGGCGACCATTTGCTTGTGGTTTAAATGTTGAACCGGTCTCTTCAAAACGCTTTACCCATATTTTAATTAAATTAGCACTCGGAGCTTCACTAATTCGCCGTAGTCCATATTCAGTACAATATAGTCGCCTAGTAGTAATATATTAACGAGAGTTCTCGCAAAATGCGCGACGCTTCCCGTTGAAGTGATTCATAGCGACTAAAACTCCATGAGCCCGCCAACCCAACGATGTAGGCGCCCCCCGCCCGCGCCTTTTAAACCCCGCAAAAAAAGACGATGCAATATGCACGTCCTATTGCGCCACCCTGTATTTGGCCAAAAGATGCTTGGTACTTTAAATGCTTCCTTCTGGCCGTATCAAACGATATATATCATAATTCCTTCGCGTAAATATGTAAAAAACGGATATAACGCCGATTACTTTTACTACTACTTTGATTTTTAATACCAAATAACGGATATCAGTGTTTTATTACTGCTATTTCGGTTTCGATTACGGTTAGCAGCAAATGCAATTGTTTATTTTGGACAACGATTTCTATTACGGTTTAATTTCAGGCTTTTACTGTAACCGAATAACTAACTGACAGATGGCTGTCTTTGGTTTAGCAGACTGTCCATCCGTCTATTTGTTCATCTGTCATTTTTTTGCATTGTGATCATATTGTTGCTATTTTGAGAAATGTATTCAATATTGTACACACTATTGAATAATAAAAATGTATTAAATTTTGTAATATCATTTTCATGGCACGTAATTATTTCATACGAAATTGAAACAAGCAGCCATTGGCAAATTACGACAGTATTATTAGGGAACAATTGAAACATAAAATGCGATATTTGCACTACACTATACTTATATACTTTTTTATTTATATAATTATATACTTTATTATACTTATATATACAGGCATATATATAATACGTATGCACTTTTTAAGTGGCCATCACTAGCTAGGGCGTTCAAAACTCTACAGCATAATCAAACCGAAATCATACTTATTCGTGCCATTTTTCAAAACTTGGTCAGATATGAATCAAAATTTATGTTTGCAAAAGACAATCAAAGCGGTATTAACCGTTTATAGTCGAATCTACTTTAAAATCACAAAAGCTTACTCTCTCTCTGTCGTTGGAGATCGTTTTTTCTTCTAGGAATCCTAAGATAGCTTCATTTATTTCGTCAGTATATCGTAAGACTTGGCAATGAAAATATATATTAACTGACACAGCAAAAATATATCACCCACAAAAAAACACTTCAAAGACAAAGCGGATCAAATGTGTTCTGATAAGGGATGTCAGTCAGCGATGCCTGTTTTGCTTTTAGATACGACTGATGTTGAAAATTTCAATTAATTCCCTTAAAATCCTCACTCGTCAACTTCAGCAACTTAAATTTTTGTTCATTATTTTTGTTTATAATACTTAACAGAATTTTAAGAAATTGGATCCATATAAACCTCACATATAGCACTAATTTAACCCACATATTTTTATGTTCACAATTTTTATTTAATTGGACTACATTTAAACAAAATTTGGACTCTCAATGAGCCTTCTAAATAAAATATTTCATTTTGGGCTATTAGAAGATTAAAAAAAAAACATCTGCCCCAAAGGAAATCGAACCGTGCCGCTCCATCGGAACATTCTTAAAAGGTAATATTAGGTGCACAACTAAGTTCTCGCTGTTTCTTTCTTTTATAAAAATTCAGCTTTATTATAAAAACATGTTTACAACTGATTTATTGAAAGTATTGCCCATCGCTAGCTACTATTTTTTCCGATCTTTCTGCTAAAGCTCGAATTCCGTCACGGTGAAACTGTTCATAATTAGGGGCTATCCACGAATCTAGTCATTCCTTAATGTCGTCATATGGGTGGAACTGCCTGTCAGTCAGTCCGTATGCTATCGAACGCCATTAATGATAATTGAACGGCGCAATTTCTGAAGGATATGGCCGATGGGGCAAAACTTCCCATTTTACCATTTTCAGGTAGCTTTTAACGGGCTTGGCTCCGTGAGGCGGAGCGTTGTCATGCTGAAGAATCACTTTTTCGAGCCTCTACCTATTGTGCGGGCGTTTCCCGCTCAGAGTTCGGCTCAATCTCATTAATTGAAGTCGATACCGATCCCCAGAGATTATTTCGTTTGGTTTCAACAGCTAGTAATAAATAACAACATTCTGGTCCCGCTAAATACAGAGCATAATGTTCGCAACGTGAATATTCGGCCGAAGCGACGACGTAGAAGCATGACCGGGCAGCCCCCATAACTTTCTTTTCTTTGGATTGCTGTAATGAATCCATTCTTCATCTCCCAGTACAACACAATGAAGAAACCCCTTCCCTTTTTTGTCGCTGAAGCAGTTGTTCACAGGCGGAAAAACGACACTCAATGTCCCTTGGCTTCAACTCATAAGGAATCCAAGTTCCTTGGTTTTGAATAATTCCCACCGCATGTAATCGCTTGGAAATTGCTTGGTGGATAACTCCTTATACTGAAGCAAGTTCTATCTGCGTTTGAGACGGTTCCCCGCCAAGCTATGCCGTCAATTCAGTTTCGTCGAAGGGTTTTCCGTCTTCCTTCACGCGAACGGTCGTCAACACCCAAATCCCCGCCTTTTAAGCGACGGAACCAATCTCGACACGTTGTTTCACTGAAAGCAGCGTCTCCAAAAAAGTTTCGAAGCTGTCGTTTTATTCGATTGAAAGAAGAAAATCAATACTTCTCGCATATGACGATTATTTGGCACAAAATCAAACATATTCACACAACTAAAACAACATGACGTCAAAAGAAATCCATATATTGTTAGCTTGATGCCTTTCGAGCAGTTGTACTGAATTCTGCCAAATGTTACACAAATCGAGCGTTTAGGGAACTAAAATCAAAAAATTAAAATAGTTCATTACCACACCCCTTCTATTAGCTACCATACAAACTGAACGAATTATCGAAATTGTATTTTCCTCTGTAATTTGTAATTTTTTTTTATTTTTCAGTTATGTTGCGTTGTAATGTTTGGTAAAGTTTCAAAAAACACCAATCGGATATCCACCCCTCTCTCAGATATCAGCCATACAAATTACTTAAATTAATATATATTCGTATATCCCTAAATTCGTATCTTCGCACTCGACAGCATTATATTCAGTATGGTTTAGCAGGTATCAGAAATTTAGTATAGCGAATGATTGGCGAACGGTGGCGCAATAGAACGTGCATATTTAAAAAATAGATTAAAAAATAAATACAAAAGGTATGGTTAAAATAAATCTAAGGCATTGTAGAGTAATAAATGGAGTTTATTTTTTAAAAATAACATCATCTAAATGGTGACCCTCTCTACGAAGGGGCTCCTTTAACCGCAAACGAAAATTATTGAAAACTTTCTTCAGTAATACTGGTGTAATGGCTGCCATTTCACCACCGATATTCTCCTTGAGCTGAACGATGTTTCTTGGATTATTACTGTAGACTTTGTGTTTGAGGTATCCCCACAAAAAAAAAAGTCAAGAGGCGTCAAGTCTGGACTACGTGGGGGCCATGGGATATCACATATTTTCGAAATCAGTCTGCCAGGGAACATCTGCTTCACCACCGCCACGGAGTCATTTAATGTGTGACAGGTAGCTCCATCTTGTTGGAACCAAGTCCTGTAATTCACTATTCTTGAACTTTCAATTTCTGCAGCCAAAAATCCGTCCAACATCTCAACATAGAGTTCCGTATTAACCGCGACGTTTTGGCCCCGCGCATTTTCGAAGAAAAAAGGACCAATTATTCCTCTGCCAGAGATTGCTGCCCATACTGTCACTTTAGGACTATGCAATGGATTCTGGTGCTTGATTTTGGGATTTTTACTGTTCCAGTAACGACAATTTTGACGGTTTTCATAAGGAAATGAGCCTCGTCAGAGAAAAGGATATTGTCAAAATTGGAAAATCGATTAAGCATTTCATTAGCAAATGCGAGCCTTGCTATGAATCCAGACTCTTTCAATTCTTGTGTTAATTGCAGCTTATATGGATGCAGTTTAAGATCCAATGTTAAAATTCGTTGCAAACTTCGTCGCGATAATTGTAAGACAGACGATCTCTTGCGAGTCGACATTTGTGGATTTCCTCGTACTGACTCCATAACTCTCTCAACATTGTCTTCGGTCCTAGATGTTCTTGGGCGACCATTTGCTTGTGGTTTAAATGTTGAACAGGTCTCTTCAAAGCGCTTTTTTTAATTAAATTAACGCCATATTTTAATTAAATTAGCACTCGGAGCTTCACTAATTCGCCGTAGTCCATATTCAGCACAATATAGTCGCCTAGTAGCAATATATGAACGAGAGTTCTCGTAAAATGCGCTCACGCCAAATGCGCGACGCTTCCCGTCGAAGTGATTCATAGCGACTAAAACTCCATGAGCCCGCCAACCCAACGATGTAGGCGCCCCCCGCCCGCGCCTTTTCTACCCCGCAAAAAAGATGATACAATATGCACGTTCTATTGCGCCACCCTGTATTTAGTAAAATTTGTTTTGTGAATGAAATTGGCTTACATTATCATGCCGCTTATGGTATTTGAAATTCAATTTGGTCGATTGACTAAAAACCCTCTATTATTGTTTTGTTTTAATTTAGAATATTTCTTGACAAGAATCGATTGATTAGCGTATTCTCCTTTGGAACTCATTGAACTTTTGCTTAAGCATTTTTTGGTAACTTGTAATAGTTTTTCGATTTGAATTGTTTAGTGTAGTTTTAATATCCTAATCTTTAGAAATATGGTTATATATTAATTAAGAGAAAGAAGATTTAGCACTGAAGGACAATCCAAGAATCTTAAAGCATAAGGCTTGAGGTTACAATATGTCGAACAAGCCTTTATCGGTAATAACGAAATTTTTGCATAATATCCACTTCAGTAGTTATTTAGAATCGAAAATGTTACCTTCCAAACAGAGCAACACTTTCGTTAAAAAGATTACTCCAGACTTTTTATTTTCAATCTGTACACTTAAAATTTTATTAGTTGTTATATCCTAATCCCGCATAATGCAACATAAAATAGTGCGTGAATTTTCACTCCCACATAAGCATAATATGGCTTTTATTACATGTAGATTACAGACGATTTGTTTGATTTTCGTAGCACGGCATAACACACATACTCAGTGTTGTCAGATTTTTGTCAAATATCACCTAAAAGTGAAATCACGTTATTTTAGTCATAAAATTCAATTTTTTGTTATACTCTTATAAACATTTTTTGGTAGCATTGATTTATTTTTTATAAAGTAAATATAACAATTTTATTAATTAGAAAAGAAAACATGAAATGTTCATATTCAAAAATAATATTAGTCCGTTTGAAGTCATTAAGTTTCAAATACAGGGTGGGCCATATGAGTTTTGGCGATTTAATTCTTCAATTTCTCGGTTCGCTGCGTCGCTTCCTGGAAATTTAGTCGCCATGGAGCCGTACACGGGAGAGCAGCGTGCATTTTGTGTCCGAGCGTATTACGAAAACAATAAATCAGTGATTACTGCACGACGTTTGTATTGGCATGAACACAGTTTACACGATTTAAGTGAAGTTCCAAGCGCCAATGTGATACGAAAATGGATCAGAATGTTCGAAACAACCGGCTCAACAGTACCAATTACGGTTCGTGGCCGCCCAGTTTCTGCAAGATCAGCCGACATGGTGGAGCGTGTTCGTGTTTCGGTTCAGCGAAATCCGCAACAGTGAACACGTAAGAGAAGTCAGTCTTTGGATGTCAAAAGAACAACTTTACGACGAATTTTGAAACGTGATTTGCATTTGAAGGCTTATAAGATTCAGATAGTCCAAGAATTAAAACCCGATGATGCCAATAACCGACTTAACTTTGTCAATTTGATGCTAGAGCGGTTCAACAATTTCAACAACGTGATTTTTAGTGATGAGGCCAATTTTCACCTTAATGGCCATGTGAACAAGCAAAATTGTCAGTTCTGGTCCGAGACTAATCCCCGACGCTTGCATGAACGTCCACTTCACAGACCTTAGCTTGTCGTGTGGGCTGGGATAACGTCAACCGGTATTATTGGACCATACTTTTTTGAGGACGAAAGAGGGCATGCGATGACGGTTAGAGCGAACAACTATTGCAACATGCTAGCAGACTGTTTGGTGCCAGCTTTGCAAGAACTTCAAGGCAATACCTCGAGGATGTGGTTTCAACAGGATGGGGCCACATGTCATACGGCTAGGGTATCCATAGAGCTGCTAAAAAATGTTTTTCCTGGAAAACTCATTTCGAAAAGGGGGAATATTGAATGGCCCCCACGTAGCCCCGATCTCTCTCCATGCGATTATTTTCTATGGGGCTACCTCAAATCGGTAGTCTACGAGAATAATCCGACCAATTTAGGGCAGTTGAAGAGGAACATTATTCAGGAAAGTAACAAAATACCGAGAACAACTTTTCAACGAATTTTCCAAAATTTGCGACTTCGGTTCCAAGAGTGTCAAGCAGCCGAGGGAAGCCATTTGGACAACATTATTTTTAAGTCTTAAAAATTCCCATGCTTCTACTTTTTAAAAATACAAATATATTTTTTTTATGTTTCGTAGTTTTTTTTTTTTAATTGAATATTTAAACCGCCAACACCCTTATGGCCCACCCTGTACTTATTTGAATTATATGCAAAATCTTATTACTGACTGTTCTAGATATAAAATTTGTCTTAGTGAATTGTTTTATCCATAAAGTACACAAATGTACTAAATACGTAAATGAATTGTCAACCTAACTTTATAAATGAAATCTTTGTGAATTATCTTGAATCTAAAATTTAACATTGCTAAGCTTAGTGACAAGTTCGTGGAACCAGTATCGACCACTTAACTTTTCTAAGCCTACTGGTGAGCACTCCTCTGCTGTCTAAATAAAACATCTTGAATTGTAACTAATTCATCTGGTTTTTAATTTCAAACTCTTTCTTTATAAACCGCAACTTGCATGTAATTTCTTTTGTTTTTTGAGAAATTATATGCAAAAGAAAACTTTCTCTTCCCACAGCCAACGGTATTCGCCTAAGTACGAAATCCACTGCTTGAAAGAACAACCTAAATCTCATAATTAGATAATTTCATATCCAACCGCGCCATTCCCGCTACTGGCTGGAACTGGCTGCTCCGCCTTCATCGCTACACCGCGATCTTCCATAGCCAGTTGCGCGCTCTGCTCCAGTAGAGAGTCAATCGCGACTTTAACCCTTCAAACCCCAATGTATAATTTTGTGAGGTTTCTGAGATTTACAGTCTATCATCTTCATAATCAATTAATTATATGAAATGAAATTGCATTTTCTATAAAATACAAAAAAAAAAAAAAAAAAAAATATATGTAAATGAAATAAATTGATTAAAAAAAGTTATTTTTTATTGTAGCCCAGTTGGTGCTCCACCCTATACGTATCTCTACCCATTTTCAAGTGCTTCATTGCAGGCATCATTTTTGACTTACAATTATTGTTGATGTGCATTTGATTTCAATGTCCATTTATTATGTTTTAATGTTATTTCGCTCATTTGAAAATTTTGCCCTGTTGATGTCCTTTACTTCATTCTGGGTGATTCCAATAATCCAGTTAATAAGAGGGTATTATAGATTGGCCTATTGAACTGAGTTCAAACAAGAGGGCACGAAAAGTCATGCAAAAAAAAAGAAGTTTTTTTTTTTGAAAAATCGTCCAAAAATTTTTCATAAAAAAATTATATAACATTACGTATTAGTGACATGATAATTATGAATCACCTTTCTCTGATTTTTTGGCCACTTTCCATAACCTGTTTATAGGCCTTATTTCATAATGGAAAACTGGCCAAAAATGCAATATGAAAAATATTCCATTTTCGACTAGTTCTATCAATGGCTCAACAGCCGCATTCGATCTTTATATAAAGGTGTAACCGCCGGGTAAGTCTTTCTGTTAGTTAATTGTGTACTTCAGATTAATTTTCTATTATGTACAAAATATAAGGTGATTTTTTAAGATTTAAGTTTTTCAGGTTGGCAGCACTGGTAATGGCGTCCAAACGTCATCTGTCAAAGTGAAAATTGTTCAGTATACTCTGCCATTTCATCATGGAAAGAGCAACGATTGCAAATCGTTGAAATTTATTATCAAAATTCGTGCTCTGTGACAAATGTACATCGTTTGATACGACCATTTTATGGTCGTCATAATCGACCGATCGATCGTTATCTCCAAATTTCGCACCAAATTTACTTTGTTGGACATAAAACCATCGACTCGCATACGTAGAGTGCATACCGAAGAAAATATTGCAGCCGTAGAGACCAGCGTCAATGACAATCGTGTAATGTCAATTCGTCGCCGTTCTCAGCGATTGGCATTATTTTCGAATAAAATTTGCGCAATTTTTATTTGAAAACATTTTTGCCTGCGATCCTTAGTTAAGTGCTACATATCAATCCGGTTTTGCCGGACGAATAATTTTATCGCAATGGATAATAAAAATATAATCAAAAAAAATTATTATTAACTAAATAAATAATTAAATAGGCAACGAAAATGTAAAATTTAAATTTAGAAAAAAAAGCTTGGAAAAAAGTCACTCGAATTTCAGTTGAATTTTTTTCCGCAATTTTAAAAGAGGAAGAATTTCATTAAATTAGAGATTTAATCCAACTGAGTGATTTTGCTGCGCTAAAAAATCAAAAAAAAAAAAAAAAACGGGCCCAGACAAAGCTAACAAAATGTTAGAGGCTTAACATTTCATGGAAAAAATGGTCTTGATACCAACCAAATTTCTTAATTGAATGATTTGCCCAAAAAACGTAATTGTGAAAAATCGTGCAACCTAAATTTGGTTTTTTTTTTCTTTTGTTTCTGCCACTTGCTTCAATTTCGGATTTGTACCCAATTTTGTGAGACGAAAACTTGCATTAAATCAAGTACTTAATCCAACTAATTGATTGAATTTGTTACGCTTAAAGATTAAAAACCGACGGAGTCAGACAAAGCAAATAAAATCTAAATAACAGAAATTTGGTGGAAAATGAAATCTTAACACCAATTATGTGCCCTAATTGAATTAATCCCCAAAATCATGAATTTGTATTGAATAGAAACCAAAGATTTGAAAAAGGAAGTGAAGTGACGTGATATACAAGAGGATGAAGAAGTTTATACAATGGAAGGATCACACAAAAAAACATTTTTTTTGGGTTAACTTTTCAATCCAAGTATTATTTGATTGCTAGATAAATTACACGATGAAAAAGCTCGATTTTTTATATTTAATTTGGGCAATTTCTCATTTATTTCTGAACGAAATATCATTTTATTTTTTTGTCGCATTTTTTCATTTATCTTTGAGCGATTTTCCATAACATGTCTTAGAAAAAAATTTTATTTTATTTTTTTTTTTGCTATATTACATGTCGCCTTCACACAAACCCAATTCCGCTGGGACAATAACAACAGCAACAATTGTCTAATTTTTGGTGGTCTCGTTTTGAAGCCTTGCTTACGGTGTGCCATCACACATGAGACTGTTTTTGAACGTGTTTGCGACAGCCAGTTCTACAGGCAGAACTCAAACTAATCCCGCAAGGATTAGTCGAAGCACCTTTGAGGTAAAAAGCATATCCTCTTGAAAAATTTCCTCAGGGCTTGCTTCCTCTCTCAGCCTAAGTATCACCTCCGGTTGGGAGTGACCCCTATCTAGACACTTCAACCTAATCGAAGAAGAACAGTATTTTCCAAGCATTACCTTCTGGAGACCCTGGAGCAGCGCATGATCACTGAAAATACGTATTCGGGCAACCACAACCAGTACGATGCTCCCACAAAGGGGTCCTACACCACGATTAGGCAAGAACAAATAGTTCTTGGGGCGCCTGATCTCCCGTGCTACCAGAAAATAAAAAAACTGGTCAGGGTTTCGCAGACAAAAACTGCTCCAGTTTCGCTACATCATACCCCGCATGGAACTGGTCGTCCATCGTATATGCTTGCATGAAACAGACATGCACCTGCAACAGGTTGCAGCTACACGCCCTTGTACTATGCAATCACATATAAAAAAGGAAAGAGAAGAAAAGAAGAGAAAAGAAAAAAGAGAGAAGAGGGATGCTACTATAACACATATTCACATGCATCGTACACTGTACAATACACATGGCAGCGCGTCTTTACAACAGAGCCCTAACACCAATCTAGATATGAACCTGCCTCCTGCTAAACAACCTGCATCCAAAGTGACGTGCTTTAACCAGCCTGTTTCCTGAGGATAACATGTCCGTTACCTCCCAATTGTCTCCAACCCTTACAATCCCTAATGCGTCCAAATTCCTAATATCATCATACAGAGAACAGCCACATAAAACATGCTTCCAATCCTCTGTTTAATGCCCACAGTCACAAATACTACTCTCAGTTCCGGTGGGACAAGTCATCATTCCATAAGAGGAATAAGTGAGCAATTTTTTTTTGCTCCAACCTCACCGGTCAGGTGTGGAGATCGTCTTAAAATATATCGCCGAGCATTTTAAAAACCGCCATGCATATTCCCAATCGCAATTCAAAAACCTTCATCACCAAAAACCCCTTAAAGTCATCACGTTTGACGAGAAATCGTCATCTAACAACAGATATGGCAATACTGCACGTACTTTATTCACAGACTTTGAGATAAAACTTATTTGTCTTTAGATTGATTCCGAATTGTATTATAATTTTATGCATTATTTATTAAGTCGTTTATCGAATGCGTAATTTTTGATATTTTGGCCATTTATATACCTATATATGAGTAGCCAAATGTCTGTATAAAAAAGTAAGGGCCACCCTAATCTGTAAACCATAACAATATTTTGACATTTATATTTTGGTGTCAGTTTTCTAGCTATCAATTACAACATGATTACGGCCGCAATTGTGTGGACAGACTAATTAAAATTAAAACGCAATTTCGGTTTATATTTATATTTGGCGAAGCACGTACTTTGTCTGTTACAATTTAAATTAATCAAAAATTGTGGTTATTTAGGTCCAAAAATACATACACAAAAGATAGATTATCGGAGCTGTAGGCAGACATAATTTTCAACACGTATTTAATTAAAAACGAACATTTTATTTAAACTAAATGTGAAAGAGTAAAATTTTGACAACTGTGGAGCTGCATTGCAACCGTATGCTACAGACCCATATAGTAGCAGATGTGATAAGATAGGCCTTAACTCCGCCAATGGGGTTTAAGTTCCATACTAGCGTGATCAATTTGGTATCTCCTGACTGGAAGAAAGCGGTGACAATTGCCGTAGCACCAAAATTGTCAGCCCCTTCTCTTAGATAGTCCAAGTTTTACTTGGCTATCCCAGAGAGCTTTGTAATGTGTTCAGTTTGATTAGTTTGAGAGGCATAAATAAGACAAGTGTTTTGCGTGTTCGGCGATTTTCTGCTATCAAAAAAAAAAAAATGAATAAAGAAGTTGCATCAAATTTTATGTATGTAATGGAATTAAGTGGTCAAAAACACTTGATTGACAGCGGCATACGGTGAGAGTACTCTGAGTCAGAAAAATGTTTACGAGTGGTGTTGAACGCAGTTAATCAAACAACCATGTAACTATAAAAACCCCTATTTTGTTACGCTCATATGGCAACCCAGCGGGGCACGGAGGTCTCTTGGTTGAAATCAGCGGGATACTTCCTCTCTTTCAACCGCCAACCAGAACACTTCGCTAGCCGCCCGCAATATACGAATCAAATCTGAAATAATGTAAGTTAACAGTTATCTTACCCTCATCTCGATTACGAAATCCCCTCGTAAGTATACACATCCCGCGAAGAACCTTAGTTCTTCCACAAAACCTTCAATCTCTCTCCCGGAACATAAGTTATAAAGTAAATCTTCAGACCAAATCTGACAGATTTACATACTAGCGTTGCATCTCGCAACTGCATTTTACAACTGGTACGAGTTTTTCACAGAAGGTCGAGCAGATGTGAATGACAACACTCGCTCTGCACGCCCCAGCACATCAATTACCGTTGAAAATGTTGAGAAAGTGAAGAAAATTGTTATGGAGAATCGAATTACAATTAGAGAAGTTGCAAGGATATCGGCATATCGGTTGGCTAAGGCCATGCAATCTTTTCGGAAATTTTGGACATAAAGCGTGTGGCAGCGAAGTTCGTTCCAAAATTGCTGAATTTTGACCAAAAACAACGTTGCATAAGGATCGCTCAGGAATTGTTGAACGACGTCAACAATGATCCGACTTTTCTTAAGAGGGTCATAACTGGTGACGAATCATGGGAATATGGTTATAACATCGAAACCAAAGCCCAATCGTCCCAATGGGAGAGTCCAGGAGACTACAGACCAAAGACCAAAACAAAGCACACCAAATTCGATCAAAGGTCAGGGTTTTGCTCACTTTTTCATTAGCGTACCATGGCGTAGTGCATCAGGAGTTCTTACCACAAGGTTGTACTGTAAATAAGGACTATTACCTTGAAGTTATGTGCCGTTTGCGTGAAGCAATACGGTAAAAACGCCCGGAATTGTGGAAAAAAATCATGGCTTTTGCATCATGATAATGCACCTGCTCACTCATCTTTGCTTGTGAGAGATTATTTTGCCAGAAATAACACCGTTATCATGCCTCAGCTACCATATTCACTAGATTTGGCCCTCTGCGACTTTTTCCTGTTCCCAAGATTGAAGAGACCCATGAAATTGATGAATAACTATTTTTTGAGAAAAATTAAAATTCACCTTGTTTTTTTAACACACCTCGTACATCCATTTTTAGGTAATTTATTATCATTGACTTAATCATTAAGCTTCTCTCATAAAAATCTGAGTCCCAGGGACAGTCGATTTCCATGAGCTTCTGCCAAAGCAAAATCATTCGATATGGACAAGCGCAGGTGGCAATTATTTGATGCTATCTTCGGACTGAATGATGATTGCATAATAAGTTCCCAATTAAGCCGCCGGAGCTCCAGGCGAATCTTCATTATTTATTTACTTATTTGGCTTGTAATTTAAAGCCTTCCGGCCATTTATAAGCAAATTAAAATATGGAACAATTCGATTACATTGAGGACTACACAGTCGAACAACTTTATAAAATAACAGCAAAGACCTCAAATCGATATAATTTTTAAAACTACAGAACAAGAAATGCTTAACATACGATGTTATATTAACACGACGCCTCAGTGAACACAAATATCTCGTAACTCTATTAATCTCCATCTGAATTTTCCACATATTTTATTTATTAGTGTCACTGTAGAATGTAGAATACTGTGTGTAGCCTGGCATTTTCCTGATGGATCATAATTCCTCTCTTTTTAGCCAAAGCTAACTGCTACTGAGCTGTTGCTTCCTTCAGACGGTCTAATTTTTTGTCAAACCTGTTTCGTTTTAAGAGCATGGCAATAGGTGACTATCTCATAATAGATAATTCCCTGTCAATCCCAACAAAAACACAGGGCAAAATTTTCAATCCCGCGGTTTTCGTCGGCTAACCGCAATTCAACCACGACCGTTATCCCCTTTTCATCACCAGTTATTATCCACTTTAAAAATGCTTCGATTTTGTTGCGATTTAGCATTGATTCGCAGAAATTCTGTCCATAAGGTTTATTTGCGGCTGTTAGACGATTTTCATTATTTTATCGACATTTTCAACAACTGGCCATCCACGTCGCACAGTGCTTTGTCCCATAGACAAAAATAAAAAAAAATTGTCCCAAAATATAATAAAAGTTATAATAATCGAGAGATAACAACACAAAAAAAATAAAATTGAAGGAAATAGTTTCGTTTGACTCTCCTACACTTCACCAGAGGGCGCTAAAGTCAGTGAAATTTAAGCAGAAATCTATGAATTAAAAACTAAATTGTATTGCTTTATGAAAATAATTCCCAAAAATTTATTTTTTTAAGAAGGAGCTTAAAATTTGGATTTTTATGTTATTTAGTGTAAGCAGAACTCGGAAAATATAAATCGTGTGTTGAATATGTTAACTGGAATTATTTGTAATCGCTGGAAAAAAATGTATTTTTCTAAAAATTTTCAAAAATTACAAAAGAATTAAAAAAAAAAACATTAATTTTTTTTATTGTGTTCTTATTTAGTTAATAGTGTTTTTTAAAGGTACATATAAGAAATAATTTATGCCCGCTTTTGAGCGCAACTTCGAAAAAAATAAGTTTAAAAAAAGGTCTAAATTCACATTTCACATTTTTAATACTAAGGGTTTTATCTTGTGGATCGCCCGTGAATGTAAACAGCTTTAAGGAGCTGTTTAGAGTCACTCGTAATACATATTTAATACATTATAGATGGTATTATATGCCAAACACTGTCCATAAAATTTTAATTCATGGATCTGATGTTATTGAGTTCTTCAATTTACCAATAGGTATGCATGTGAATCAAAAACTTCTGAATTATAAATTTATATTTCTTCGTCTTTTTGCCCAGGATGTATGTCGGAAGAAGCAATAGAAGCGAACCATAAAAACGTAAGAAGAGTGCGCTTATCTCATACAAGAAAAAGTTCACAGGGATTTGATGACCTATATGCTATTGCAATCAGATCCCGTGTTATCATCAAAGAGGAATATAAAAAAGAAAAAACATTTGATTTGGCTGGTATTAAAAAATATATTCACAGGGAAAATATTGTTTTTGAAGATGACATATTTGAACAGGATGAGTAAGGTTCTTCGTTGAGCGAAAATTAGGATGGCTCCTGTAGTGATGACGCTTAGTTTTAACCAAAGAAATAGCTATATTAATAAAATAAATAAGATTTTGTTCATACTTTACTTGATTGATAATGACCAAGTGAACATTTTGGGATTTTGCCAATGAAATAAAACAAATTTCCTGTATTACGTTCTATAGTATTATTAACAATAAAGTATTAATGTAAGAGAAATATTGCACTTTTTGTATGGGAGGTACTAGAATTCCGATTTCTTTTAAATTAGGCGTACAATTTTTTGGATTGGAAAGCTTATGCTTTTTGAATTTTAGTTATAATCGGTTAATCGCATAGGGTGTCGCAATAGTTCAATTTTTGCAGCCAAAAACAGTTTCGGTTTGTATGAGCGGTAGGCGATTGGCGTGGTCAATGTTGATGAAATGCTATTTTTTAATAAGAGGTCATTTAGATATGTTCTTCACGCAATTTTCATGAAATTTTACGCAATAGTTCAATTTTTATAGCGAAAAATAATTTCGGTTTGTATGGGCGGTAGGCGATGGGCATGGTCAATTTTGTCCATACTTTGCAATTTTCTTAATTCAGTTATATTAGGGTCTCGTGCCAAATTTTATTACCCTAGGACGACTCCTCCTATTTTTGTCATATCGATGTACTGGGAGAAAGCAGTGTGCGTCGTGGTGCAAAATTGCATATGATCGACTATTATAATATCAGGACCATGAACCCCTTTCAAATGTTCAGATGCCTGCTTGCGTTTACGTCTCTATCGAAGAAAGAAAGATACGGCGTATTTTCTCTTCGCTGGTGCGCATATTTGACGCAAGTTGCATATACAGATACACAAACAAACACATATACCCAAAACAAACACATATATATGTACTAAAAATGACATAATTGAGGAATTTATTAAAAACATAATTAGCACAAAATGAATGTAATATTAAATCTACTTCCAATTTGCATGAAAAGAAAATCCAGAAATAATTATTTTTCGGTCGCAATTCTAAGAATTGCAACCGTACTGTGGTAATTGGTGATTTGGCTTAAATAATTTTACGAATGATTTCCGTTTCCATAAAATAACAACAGAAGCACAAAGTTTGAGATATAAGAAAAGATGTGAATAAAATTAAGTTTAGTTTGTTGTACCCACCTTCAACGACGCGGAGTCAAATAAGAGATAAAAAAAATAAAATTGGTTTTTAAAAATAAAACTGGGGTATTTTTTTTATCCAATAAGAAAAACCCGGTACGAAAGTCACGCGCTCAAACTATACTGAGTCAGCCACTCACAAAGCTGTCTGAGTATTTTGTTTTCAAAACAAAATCTTATCTTCCTAATGCCATCTATAGGTAGAAAAATCCGATCGCCCTCAGACAGACATAGAAGAGCTTCTCACTTTCAGTGAGCTTACACATATTCTTTTTTTCAACCGGACCTACAGTCCGTAACAAATAATGATATGCGTGATTGAATCCGGGTTCATGTGAACGATAGTCGCTTGTTTTAACCGATGCGTCGTGGTCGGTTACGACTTTTCACTATGCCTTATATAAATTATCGTTTCTTAATTCTAATAATAACACCTTTTTTACTTTTGTACTAAGCCTTTTTAATGGATTTCAAAGAAAAAAGTTTAATTTAATTACCATGGCGATCAATGCGACTCATGTGTGACATAGTTATGCATGGCTGCCTGGGGACTTGCAGAGAGAATTACCCAAGCATCATTCGAATGCATTGGCTTAAATCATTTCAATTTATGTTTTTACTACATACAATTTCTCTTTGCTATTGCAATTTCAATATCTTTAAGAATCATCTTGGTAGCAACATTCATTATCCATTTTACTAAACGCTTTATGCCTTTATAATACCCTTTTTTATTTCCGTTATTAAAAAGTGGTTATGCTTATAATAAGGAAAACGGCTGATGATAGCTTCAAGCATATGCCAACATCTAATATTTCGGTGTTTCGAAGTTTGGCAGGTTTTCATCAAATCATCACCCTTAAATGGCTTTAAATCATTACGATGTATCTCTAATAGGATTATTTTTTTTTTCTCATGACTGCAAAACTTTTAATTCCACAGTAAAATTCTCTCCATTTTTTTGGGATTCTAAACTCATCATTTCTCTAGTAGCTTCCACATTTTTAGGCGTTGATTTGCAAATGAAAAAAAAAAAAACACATTTATCAGCCTGCATGTCGATGAAACGTTATAAATCTTTCATTTGTATACTTAGTTATTAAAGTCTCTTAACAGTTATGTATCACAGCAACTTTGTTACACCACCAATATTTGATAAACAGCTGTTTGGAAATTAAAAAGTTTTTCGTAAGGAACATTTTTTAGTTCTCAAAAATCTTGAATGATATCAAACGTACTTTGTTCCCTTTGACCAAAAGATTTACTTGCGGAAGGAAAAACTTGAAAACTTTTTGTGGAGCTTTCATTTATCTTTTCGATACGTATAAACAGTCAGCTGACACATAAAAAAATTGGAAAAATTTAACCCCAATGAATGCTTGATTAGTTTTATGCCAATAAAGGCGTTATGAGTTTGTTCTTGTATGTCTTTAAATACAAAATAATAATAATAAAGATGTAGTACAAAATGTATCTTAAGTCCAAACGAGGTTTTTTTATCAAATATTTAGTATCACACTCAACAAACACAAATATATAAGGGTAGTACAAAACTAGCCGACCTAACAAAGAAGACACAAAAAGTTGGGAAACTTTTTTTTATTTTTCAACATAATCACCTTTTAGCTCGATATACTTTCTCCAGCGAAATTCAATAGCTTCTATAACCTGTTTATAGCGGGAACTGTCAAAGTCCTTGAAATAGCCATCAACCATATCAACAATGAAGAGGTGGAGCTTTATTGTTGGCAAATCTTTTACCACCGAGCAAGCTTCCCAAGTTTGGAAATAGGAAGCAGTCCCAGGGAGCTAAATCTGGTGAATAACTTCAATTCATTAATTCTGTCCATCAAAATAGTGGATGTGTAAACTGGAACATTGCCTTCTCCATAATTTTATAAATTGGCATAATATTCGCCATTAAAGGTTTTTTCTTTCTGAAGATAACCGATCAAAATAATCGCATTTGCATCCCAAAAAACCGAACGTAATGACCCTGCTTGCAGATTAAACCGTCTTCTCTGTCTTTGGAGAGGATTATCCCAATCCAGGGCACTGCTTTGACTTGCTTTGTCCATTTGTCTCAGGTGTATACCCAAGTCTTGCCGGTGGTTATAAATCTACGCAAAAACTCGATTTTATTGCGGTGAAACATAAACAAACACTGTACTGAAATATCTTCACAATTCTGTTTTTGCTCTGTTGAAAGCAAGCGCGGCACCCATCTTGCGCATAGCTTTCGCATCTTCAAAACTTCGGTCAATATACGATGTATAGCACTATTTGAAATACATATCATTTCAGCTAACTTACGCATATTTTGTTGATTTTCTTAACCGTGTCTGGCGTGGACACCTCAGTCCACATTGGGCAGCTGGTACGGTCTCATTTAAACTCTGCTACCCAATATTTTACAGTCGTAAATGAAGGGGCAGACTCCCCCAGAGTAGAATCTAGCTCGACTTTAATATTGACTGCACTAAGACCTTGCAAATAGAAATATTGAATTATATAACAGTGACCAATCTTTTTCATGTTTACAAATTCACTGAGATTGTTTACTTTTGATGGCTCAAGTAAAAGTACTAAACAAT
Organism: Philornis downsi; assembly: GCA_019455685.1. Taxonomy (NCBI): domain Eukaryota; kingdom Metazoa; phylum Arthropoda; class Insecta; order Diptera; family Muscidae; genus Philornis; species Philornis downsi. Next base: position 1,072,027 of record JAHXMU010000806.1, read on the forward strand.
GTGGCGCCTTCACACTTAAAACATATGTTTTATAAGGTTACCACTTTTCATCAGAATAATTGCTTTCAAACTACTGACACCAGCTATACGTCAGGTCGGCTAGTTTGGGACCGCCTTTTTAGTTTAAATATAACATTTTTTCATTTATTGAAGGTTTCATAAGAAAAGTATTCATAACGAGTATTTGAAACCAGTTTTTTGCGTTTTTACTGTTTACAACACTGGTTATGTGTGATGTGATTAACAAAGTAAATATAAATTAATATTCTGTATAATGAATAGTTAATACACTAAGTGATGTCATTTTTTTTAAATAGTTTTGGTAATAATTAAGACTAATAAAAGCTGACAAATTTGTTAAAATAAGACAAAAATTCTGATAATATTGGTAGAAATAAAAGGGAAGAAATTTTGCAATGATAATTCGAGAAATCAGTCGTAACTCTCTTCGAGTTTTCTGACTCAAATGTTTAATTACTGGAACAATGAATAAGGCCTGGTTGGTTCGGTTAGTCTCAGTAATTGTTTAGAGCTTACGAGAAAATGTCGTGTGCAAAGTTTTAGAATATTTATATAAACTTCTGAAATATTGCGGGAAGTGCAACATTTTAAGGATTCACGATTATTCATAGGGTATGGATATCAGAAAAGGTGGGACCTCAACATTATTAACTCTATTATAAATACAATATACTCGTATAACGGCGGGCTAGATATAAAAATAGTTCCAACTTATAGGCCCGAAAGAGACTCTTATTATTTAAATTCGCCTTCATTTAGGAGAGTTACCGGACTTCACTTAGTTAGATCATTCAATTACTGCCATAAAATAAAGTTTAAATTACAATGAATCAGCTAAACTAGCTCTAAATCAATATTAAATATTAAACTTCACAATATTAAAGCTCGTCAACACCTACCAAAAAAACTTTCTACACAATCGGACAGAAAACTGTCGTTTTAGAAGCGCTAATATGTAATGCAAATTTGTCACAAAAGTGAACAGCATTGGAAATATTCGGCAAAAGGTATGGTTTGTGGAAGTGATAAAACAAATTTTAGATGGTTAATTTATATGGGCTCTACATGAAAAGTAGGACCGATGTGGAAGCTATAAAAACAACTTTCGTGTTTTATCAAAACATGGATCGATAGGGTTTGCTTTCGACAAAAATCGATTAGATTATTGAAAATAAGACTATTATCGATATGCAAATGCCAATGAAAACAACTATTTTTATAGGAACTATAATAAGAACAAACTTTGTCGGTACATTTGTATATACTCGTATAGAGTGATATGGTCTACTTTAAACAGGTACCGACTTTGACCCATCAAGTTCTTATGTTGGCAAACGTTAGAAGAATTCTAGATCAATATAATGCACTAATTCAAAATTGAGGATGTATATTAAAGTGAGTGAAAATGCAACTCTGGAATTTCAAAGATTTCGGAATTTATTATTTGCCACTAGGTCTACATAAATGTAAAACATAAAGATATTCGAACAAGTCCTAAATGTGATGTAATTAGGTCGATGGTCAACACCCATTCCATATCTGTTTCCAAAAGAGGTGAAATTTTTGTGTTGATTTTCATGAAAATTGAGGAGTAGCTCCAGTTGAATAGCATTATATAAAAACTTATGAAAACCCCATGTATTATAGTGTAATTTCTCTAAGTGTGTATTCTAGAAAGATCATCAAAACCGCTCCCACAACATTCAAGTATGATATATGTATGTAACCTCTTTCTCTCTTTATCTGTAAATAGGACTATTCTAGAATTTCGTTTACGACAGTTAGTTATGTTTGTTCCACACACTCCCATTATATAGTCTATTATTATCTCCTTTTCACTTGTTATGTAATAAGAACATTTTAGAATTAAGTCTATGATAAACAACACTATTCTGTAAATATGTTTGTCTTTGTTGCACCCATTATGTAAATATGTGTTCTCTCTGGAATATCGTAGCATTTTCTAGAATAAGTCATTTTAGTATAAATAGAGCAAATTTGTACGTTTGAATTAATTAATAAAGTTGACGTTGATGTGGAAATACGTTCCACGATACCAAAATAATTTGTCCCGTACTATATAAAATGCAAGGATATTCGGACAACTCTTAAATATGGAACATTTCGACCCATGATCACCATTTGTTTCACATCTGTTTCCACAAAATGCGTATTCTTTGTATTGATTTTCATGAAAATTGGGTAGTAAACCCCAGTTAAACATCGTTATATAAAAAATTGGGAAAACTCCATATATCATTTGTCCAAAATCGACAGTTGACCAAAATACACAATTTTGAGAAAAATGGAAATTTATATTTTTGAATTTTTTTCTCATAATATATATTCAAGGGTGAAAAAAATGATAAAAATCGGTTATAACTAGCTTCGAGAAGGGGTGTATACGTTTCGAATGGGGTATAAAAGTTGGCAAAGTGGACTCCTTCCGGGTGACGAATGAAATATATTTTGTTTTTAATGACTAAAGGTATGACCAGTGTTAATTAAGCGCTAGAACCCAGCCTTGATTCCAATTTTAAAAACGGGCTATTACAATTTGAGTTTCTTTGTACAGGACATTCACTGAAAACATTTATTTCATGTATGCGATCAAAGTTGTTTAGGTTTCTAGAAGAACGATATAATACTTAGTATTATCTACGAATCGGAATCACATTTTCAAGACCATTTTCTGCTTTGATTACAAAGATATCCCAGAATTTTTCATTTAGGAAATAGCTCCCAAAAATGGATTAAAGAAATGGTTCTAAAAAGATTTATAAAAATTATAAAGAATTGTATGCAAACGCAAACCGTACAATTAGCTGATCACTAGTAGTTCTTTTGATTCAAAAACCAGGAAATTCCATTCAGATTTTCTTATTCAAAGTAACCATATTTGTCTTACGCTCCCAACATCGGACTATTAAGATAGTGTGCCATGACATAACTCACTAGAAGTGAACGGATCTCCACTAAAAGGCGCCAATGTATGATTTCACTATTTTATCCAATTCCGGATATATTTTATGCGAAAGAAATAAAAACACGATTTCTTGTTTTTGCCAAAATTAAATATTTTTGTCAACTCCTCCGAATTAGACGCCCTAATGTGTTTAGGGTATATACAATTCTCCACCATTACATAATGAGACTAACTAAACTGAAGTATTTTCACAATTTCCATGAAAATTTACACCAAAATGCGGACTTCTCAGTTATTTACATAGCTACTACTACAGTGCAAAAAACCGTGACCTTTAACCAAAAGGCGCCAAGTCTAAAAATTGCGTGATTTTTCCAAAATTTCATACATTATAAAATAATATTTTCCTACACAGAACTGCTACTCTATTGAATATTTTATTTAATTTTTGCCTACACTGAGCTATTTACGAAGGCAGTCATAAAACTAGCCTACTTGACGTGTAGATGATGGTAGTAGATTGAAAAAAATTATGTTGGTGAAAAAACGCAACTTTATGCCTTAAGTTCCATACATATATCTTTTAAGTTTCAAGACGCCAAGTTGTTTAGTATTTTTAAAAGTAAACGATCGCATTGAATTTGTAAACATGGAAAAAATTACTCACCCCAATGTACTTCAATATTTCATTTGAAAGGGCTCAGTCCAATCAATATTAAATCCGAGCTAGATTCTACTTTGGAGAAGTCTTCTCCTTCGTTTACGACTAAAAAATATTCGGTTGCAGAGTTTAAACGATACCGTATGAGCTGCCAAAACGAACACCGTAGTGGTCGACCAATTGAGGTGTCTACACCAGACACAATTAAGAAAATTCATAAAATCGTATAGGATGATTGTCGGCTTAAGGTGCGTGAGCTAGCTGAAATAACGGACATTTCTAAATGTGCTATACATCGTATATTAACTAAAGATTTAAACATGAGAAAGCTATGCACAAAATGAGTGCCGCGCTTGCTTTCAATAGGAGAAAAACAGGGTCGTAAAGATATTTCAGTAGAGTGTTTGGCGATGTTGCATTAGAACAAGCCGACTTTTTGCGTCGATTTATAATCATGGGTGAGACGTGGCTCCACAACTTCACACCTGAGACAAAGGAACAGTCAAAGCGGTGGACTGGGATGGGAAAATCATGTTCAAAGAACGCTCAGACGGTTCTATCTACAGGCAAGGTCATGGCCTCCGTTTTTTGGGATGCGCAGGCGAATATTCTTATTGATTATCGTCAGAAAGAAAAAACCATCAACGCCGAATATTATAGTAATTTATTGCAGCACTTAGGTGATGAAATTATGGAGAAAAAGGCGCATTTTGCAAAAAAAAGTGTTGCTTCATCAAGACAATTCTCCAGTTCACGTACCACGGTTGCGATGGCCAAAATTAATGAATTAAAGTTCGAATTGCTTCATTACGTACTTTATTCGCCAGATTTAGCTGCCTCGGATTATTTTCTATTTCCAAACTTGAAAAAATGGCTCGGTGGTAAAAGATTTCCCAACAATGAAGAGGCGGAGTCTGCGGATTTAGCTGCCTCGGAATATTTTCTATTTCCAAACTTGAAAAAAGGGTCGGATTTGCCAACAATGAAGAGGTGGAGTCTGCGGTTGATTGCTATTTTAAGGAATTTTACAGTTTTCACTGGAGAAATGTTTCGTGCTAAAAGGAGATTATGTTGAAAAATAAAGATAATTTTTCCCAACTTTTTTGTGTCTTCATTGTAAGGTCGGCTAGTTTTGCGACAGCCCACGTAGCTATTCATTTACTAAAGATAACATAAGGTTTCTTTCCCTTAAGTTAAAGCAAAAACATGACGTACAATTTTTCTTTCTGTGCATAGGAGTTGGGAATTTGTCAACCAACGTGGGGAGGCAAATGAAAGTAAAACAAGAAGCCATTCCTCAGCAAAAAGGCAAACCTCAATATTTGTCGTCATCACACTTTTGAGTGTTAGCAAATAACAGAATAATAAAAAAAAAGGAAGATAAACAAATCAAAAATGGTTTGCATTTGCATATACAGATGAACTCAAATGCAGTCATGCCCATATTAACGTCTGTTGTACAAAAAAAACAGCCACAGAGTAAATATTTGCCACTACAATCTGCTTAGATGTGTGGATGTTTGCATAAAATACTAGAGCAACAACAACGGCAACAGCACAATTCCAGACAATTGAGTTTGAATTTTTTGCACAAGGCAATTGCATTGGAAGCTTTTAGATATTATTTTTGCATTTAGCAGAGCTGGTAAGTGGTAATTGCTCAAATTTCAGTTGATTCCAGAGCTGTGTAATTTTGCTAAGATTAGAAAGGTCCGACTTCAAACCTGCAGCTTTAAAATTTTCAACTCAAACTGTAAATCTTACACTGTCTTAAAAGACCGCAGTGACTCTAATTTATAGAAGTATTACTTTGAATTCTAATCTCCTTTTCGACTACTTTTCCAAATTCAGGTCGGACCACAATTTTTAAATGAATTTTTTAAGTATTTTTTTTTTTTTTTTATTGTGCCACTGCGGAATACCTTCCCCTCTTATATAGGTATAAACATGCCGAATCAATTCAATAAACACGATTCCAACTCTATCTGGAAATGTTTATTTGCTATTTTTGAACCCAATGATCTCTTCGTAAATAGCTTGTAGATAGCTTTATCCTAGCCTTCTTTTCGCGAAATACATTTTATGTTGTAAAACACATTTCGCCTCGACTTTATTTTCTTAACAAACAGAAAATCCTGCATAAAAATTTCAGAAAAACTTCGCAAATTTGATAAAAGTATATCGAATTTTTGTTCAGAAATGCGCAATCAGCTTTAAAGCATTTTTTGTTTTCCGCAGTGTTTATTTCAAGTGTGATTACTTTTTTTCCATAATTTTGTTTTACGATAAGATAATAAGAACAAAATTTTCTTACATATATATACATATCTATATATATATACATACATATATATTATGAGTGCTCCTTTTGAATCATATGTTATTTTGACATGCAGAACAGATATTGTAATACTATATTACAACTAGCCGACCCGGCAAACGTTGCTCTGCCTTCAAATTTTATTTTTATTGGAAATGTTTCATGCCAATCGGTCTATTATAATAAGAAACGCCTATATTTGCAGAAGAACTTAAAATATGTTCACTCAACCGAAATACAAAATTCTGTTTAAATACCGTTAGCAGGAGCAGAAATAATTGCTTTTTAATTTGTGGTTTGTATAGGAGGTACCACTCCCCATTGTCCAATACCGCCCATATTTGCAGCAGCACTTAAGATGTGTACACCAAACCGTTGTACCAAATTTTGTTCAAATACCGTAAGCAGGAGCAGAAATAATTGATTTTTAATTTTTTGTTTGTATGGGAGGTACCACGCCCCTTTGTCCAAGGGGCGCCACCCAGACGCATATACAAAAATGTATGCAAAGCGGTCCAGCCGTTTAGGAGGAGTTCACTGACAACGCCCGTACAGTAGAATTATATATATAAAGATTATACAACACACCGTGATATCCATTTTTCAATTTCAAAAGTAAACTTAAATAACTCATACATAAAGCTATGATTTCCATGAAACTGTTATTTCATTATTAATGCCTAGACCCTGCCAAGCCTTTGGATTGGTTGTAAATGTGGATCCTTTTGAGGTAGTTTTCGACCACTTTTTCGCACATTTCGGGTTGTATCTCGACGATAACTTGACGAATGTTCGTTTTCAATTGCTCTAACGTTTGAAAATTATCCGCATAAATATGGTCCCAAAAATACTATATAATGTGGCGCCTTGAAACTTAAAACATATGTTTTGTAAGGTTGCCACCTTTCACCAAAATATTTTTTTTTTAACTGCTGGAACCATCTATAACTCGATACCTGTCGAGTTACCCTTTTTCGGTAATCTCCGGCACACATATTAAATTTACATTCATCGCAAAAATATATGGTTTTCCAATGCCTCTGCACACAGTCCTGTCTTGCTTTTGCCTATAACAAGCGTTTTTTTATTTGAAGAATGATAAGCATGAGCGCTTCTTTTGCCTCCGAAAAAGAACCCATATCGTCTGTGTTTTTGTCTCCCTACAAAGATGGCATAAACCTACTTTGTGAAAACTGTAGCCAATGCTCTTCATTTGTTGGCGAGTCTATTCACGTTTCATCGTTTTGCCAATGTTTTTTCACCAGATTTTCGCAATTCCTTGAACTGTGTTTGCGACGATTTGTTTTTATAATGTCCACATAGAGTGGTTTTGGAAACCCGTCCTCTTTTTGCGGCACAATTATCGCCAATGTCATTTTTCTTTCGTTGTTGTAGAATCGCCGTAGCTTTTGCCAGAACTAAATCTATTAGTAATTAATTGATGAAAATCTTTAGAAATTGGTTTACCACGTGCCATCATAAAAAAATAATGAAACTATCAAGACGGAGAATATGTGTTATGTTTTCTCTCTTCTTCATATTCTGTTTAACTTAGTTCATGGGTTTTGTTTATTAATATTTATGTTTTTGCAACATGTTTTGACTATTTAAGTGAGCTGTGTGAATTAAAAACGAGATAAACTGGCAAAACACAGCAATATTCCTATTTAATTTAATTGTACACAATATTTTGTTCTAATTACAGCTAAACGTTACACGTGATATTAAAGATAATAAAACAACTTTTTCGAAAAGAATAGAGATACACTCATTAAGTGGTTTCAAAAACGGCGATCTGGCAAGACTGTCAGCTGTTAAATACCTGCCATCTGAAGTGTTATTTACGAGTATTTAGTAGGAGGTTTGACATTTACGAATATGGATCTTTTAACAACCGAAGAGCGCGTAAAAATGGTTAAAATTTACTACAGAAGTGGTGATTTAAACGTGGGCTTTCAATCGAACAACATTTTCTTTAGCGATGAAGCTCATTTTTCACTCTGGGGTTACGTCAGCAAGCAAAATTGTTGCATATGGAGTTCGCAGAACCCAGAAGTAATTATGAAAAAGCCATTTCATCCAGAAAAAGTGACTGTTTGGTGCACATTGTGGTCGTAATTGGATCATTGGGTCGTATTTTTTCGACAACTATTTTAAAAGGAGCCACTGCTGCAACTAATTCAGAGATGGTCATTTAAATGACATTGTTTTGGTACACAATACCAAAGTTCAAGCATTATAATAAACTAAACGTTTAATCGAAATCAAAGTTTCATGTGTGTTTCATTTAACTTTAATTGAAAACCAACAATGGATATATGAGTATATTTTAGAAAGGCTATATAAATAGTTATAAGTCACATGTAATAGCTGTTGAATATTTCATTATGGTCTGTGTACTAATTAAAACTGATTAGGACTTGTGGAAAAGTGTCCTCACATACAATTTCCATGCAGAAAATCAGGCTCTTTTAATAGGGCTCCTTCTTCCAATAGGAAAGATTTTCCATTAAATGTTCTTGCACAAAACTGCCTCTTCCATTCACATTTAAACTCTATTCACACTTAAATACCAAATACATAAAATACGAAACATCAGTTAATAACTATGAAAATACACATAACTATGAAATATAAGACAGCAAGGAAAAATGAATATAATGCAATGAACAGCCTCTTCGGAATTTAACGTCAGACCAAATTAGTATCCAACTTCACTTAACTTATCTTATAACTGTTTTCTAAAAATATAGTTAAGAACGCTTCAGTTTGAGTACACAAATTTGCGTTGAAATTTAGCCGGCACAAGGACTATATACGACCTCAGCGAAAAATAATTGGGTGTGTGTTTTATACCGCCACATAATTTATCAACTTGTCTCATATTTCCCAGCGACAATCGTACTTTTAGGTGTCATTGAATAACTACAATTATTGCTTTAGTTAAATTGGAGTAGTCCATTTCCACATATTATACTATTTGTTAGTGAATAAGTATTAAAAATATTAGAAAAGTTTGAAAAATAATAAATTTTTAATAGCTAGATTTAGCATTCGTACGAGCAATCTTTTCACTTCTGGATCTATTTTTTATAACTATAATACTGCTTATCATAACATTGTAGATGTTATCGACATTGACGTAGCAATAAATTCTGTCTGGGGGGAGGCTAAATTGATGCAATGCACCCAATCTGCAGTGTTTTTATTCGAGTCATAAAAAATAAACGATCTCAGTGAATTTGTAAACATGGAAAAAATTGGTTACCATTATGTAATTCAATGTTTCAATTTGGAAGGTGTCAGTCCAACCAATATTAAAACCGAGCTGGATTCTACTTTGGGGAAGTCTGATCCTTTGTTTGCAGCTGTAAAATATTGGGTAGCAGAGTTTAAACAAGGCCGTACAAGCTGCCAAGATGAACACCATAGTGGTCGACCAATTAAGGTGTCCATGCCAGACATGATTAAGAAAATCCAAAAAAAGGTATTGGATAATCGTCGACTGAAGGTGCGTGAGCTAGCTGAAATGATAGATATTTTAAAAAGTGCTACACGTCGTACATTGACCGAAAATTTGAAAATGATAAGGCTGTGCTCAAGATGGGTGCCACGCTTGCTTTCAATAGAGTGTTTGCCGAAGTTTCACCGCAATAAAGGCGAATTTTTGTGTCGATTTATAACCATGGATGAGACATGGCCCCATCACTTCACACCTGAAATAAAGGAACAGTCAAAGCAGTGGACTGGAATGGGAGACTTGTATTCAAAGAAGGCGATGACGGCGGTTCCGTCGGCAGGCAAGGTCATGTCGTCTGTATTTTTGAACGCGCATGGAATTATTTTTATTGATTATTTTCAGAAAGGAAAAACATCAACAGCGGACGTTATGATAATTCATTGCAGCATTTAGGTGATGAAATTATGGGGAAATGACCGCATTTGGCGAGAAAAAAGTGTTGTTTTATCAAGACAATGCACACATTCACTATTGCGATGGCCAAACTTAATTAATTAATATTCAAAGTGCTTTATCACGCACCTTATTTGCCAGATTTAGCTCTCTTGGACTATTTTCTATTTCGAAACTTAGAAAAATGGCTCGGTGCTAAAAGATTTGCCAACAATAAAGAGGTGGAGTCTAAGGTTGATTTCTATTTTAAAGAGTTAACAGTACTTACTATAAACAGGGTATAGAATCTATTGAATATCACCACAGAAGTGTTTCAAGCTAAAAGGAGATTATGTTGAAAAATGAAGAACATTTTTCAAAACTTATTTGTGTCTCTGGTTTCAGGACCGCCCCTGTACATTGTCATTAGTATTTTCCAGAATAATTTTGGTCAGTGTCATGACAATGGATTCTTCGCATTTGGTTAGTTTTATACAAACGTTGAGGAATTTTTGAATTTGCGTTGAATCATGCTCGAGTTAATTATTTAAAAAAAAAAAAAAATAAAAAAAAAAAAACGCTGCTGTGCGGTTTTGATATGAACGAAACAGAATAGTGAAAAATGTATCGCTTAAACACGGTTATTGATACGTTGTGGTCAATTGCAGCGTTAAAGGTGACAGTAAGGTGTATAAAAGCCAACTCAATACACGACATCATGCCCTGCTGTATGATACGAGTACATTTATCTTTATCGAAAGCTATCCGTCATCTGCTCTCGATAGGTATTTTTAAATAATGACCAGTATTAATTTCACCACATGCATATTTTCAATGGCTCTGTTACAACTGATGATGCATGAGGAAACGATTAAATCATTATAGAATAGATTTAAGAAGCCAAAGATTGGACAAAATCGGAATTCACCATGTTTCACATTGTGCGTTGCTGAAGACCCCAATCATTTTGGACTTAACCTTTATAAATGCATTTGATTTATTGCAACATAATCGACACTGGTTCAAGCCACTAATCTTTCTTTTTTTGTTCTACATTTCTCTAAATAACAACCACTGATATAACCCTTGAATCTTATGATGAATAATTAAAAAAGCGATGTTTCCATTAGTTTCTAAAACAGATTTCAAAATATTTTGGTAACTTTAAAACCGTCTCTATGTTAAATACACTTAGTTAACTTTTCACATTCTTAACATTTCGGACAACTATAAAAAACTTCCCAACTCTGTGCGAAATCATCAGACAATTATGATGGTTTATTCGAAAACTTAATTGACGTTAATTTGCTTTGCGTTCTTGATCAATAATGAACACTTCATTTTAACTTCAAATAGTGCAAAAAAACGTAAGATTTGTTTATCAAGAAAAAGAGACCTTCAACGCACTTTAGAAAACTTTTGAAGCTCTTACAGGCAGGAGAAGAAACTAAGAAAAAAAGCTAATACGATTATTTTGTGATGTAGTAAATGAATCACAAATAGTCAAAGGAGTTCACTTCATGATAGTATTCAAATATGTAGATATTTTTCCAAGACCATTGCGTTAAGCTAACAACATTACAATGTAGGTATTGAAAAAAAAACCCGTTGCTGGTTTGTGAAGGAGAATAGGAAAAGTTTGTGGTGTTTAAGTTATAGGTGAAATGTACAACACTTTTCCAAACTTCCGTCCGAAAAATTCAGATTTGTGGTCGTTTCTTGAAAATGTGCTTTTATTTGATAAGTTTTGTGTTTTCTTTTGGAAATATTTTCATCAAAAAGCGCAAAAAAAAGATCACGGATGAAAATGTCGCCCTTGAAATCTCCTAATTGCGACAGTAGACCGTAGACGGTAAAGTTCGTCGTACAAACTCTTCAACGTACTCCTGGAGATGATTATGAGAAAAGCTGCCCTCAACACAACGGTCACCATCGTTAACAAAAGCCATGTGCTACTTGCGTATCCCAATAACATAGATAGATATTGACGATGATATTCGAAAAGTTACCGCCAACAAATATAATAAAAATTGCACCATTCGACTAGTATTCGCTGAAATGACGGAACAGTTGCGTCTTTCGTATTGATGGCTTCTTTCTTTAGGACACATAAATGAAAATTAATTAAGCTTTGGGATCAAATAAACATCTGTCCCTAGCATATATATTTATTTAGATTAAAAGGAACAAATTTAAAATTTGTGTAATGTCGACATAAAATTGATATGTCAATTTACATCCCTCAAAAATTGTTGGACGAGCGCGTCCCAAAACTAACTGATGACGTACCAAGGAAGACACAAAAAAGTTGAGAAAATTTTTCGTTATTTTTTAACATAATCTCCCTTTAGCTCGATACACTTTTTCCAACGATATTCAATAGCTTCTATACAATGTTTATAGTAAAAATAGTCAAACTCCTTAAAATTGCCATCAACGGCAGACTCCACCTCTTCATTGTTAGCAAATCTTTTAACACCGAGCCATTTTCGCCAGTTTGGAAATAGAAAATAGTCCGAGGGAGCTAAATCTAGCGAATAAGGTACGTGATGAAGCAATTCGAACTTTAATTAATTAATGTCGGCCATTGCAATAGTGGATGTGTGAACTGGAGCATTATCTTGATGAACCAGCACTTTCTTTTTCACCAAATGTTGCAGTTTTTCATAATTTTATCACCTACATGTTGCAATAAATTTGCTCAATGTTCGCTCCTTGATAGTTTTTCTTTTCTGAAAATAATCAATAAAAACAATCCCATGTGCATCCCAAAAAACAAACGCCATAAACTTGCCTGCAGATGGAACCGTCTTTGTTTTCGCCTTCTTTGGGCACAATTCTCCCATTCCAATCCACTGCTTTGACCGTTCCTTTCTTTTGTTTTAGGAGTGATGTGGTGGGCCCATGCTTCATTGTTTTTGCTCTATTGAAAGTAAGCACGGCACCCATCGTATGTACAGCTTTCTCATCTTCAAGCTATAGGTCAATCTATGATTGAAATGGTGATAGGCATTCAACTAACTCACATACCTTGAGTCGACTATCGTCCAATATTGCTTTGTAAATTTTCTTAAACGTGTTTGACGTAGACACCTCAATTGGTGGACCACTACGGTGTTCTTCTTGGCAGCTCGTACCGCCTCGTTTAAACTCTGCTACCCAATATTTTACAGTCGCAACTGAAGGAACAGACTCCCCCAGAGAATCTAGCTCGGCTTTATTAATGGGCTGGGACCTTTCAAACAGAAATATTGTATTACATAACAGTGACCAATTTTTCCCACGTATACAAAATCAATGAAATCGTTTACTTTTGATGGGTCGAATAAAATTACTAAACAACGTGGAAACTGGAAACTTAAAACATATTTTTTATAGGGTTGCCACTTTTCACTAAAATATATTTTTTTTCTCAATTCTTTTGCCACCAACCATTTTTTCAAGTTGGGAAAAAGAACGTAGCCAGAGGGAGCTAAGTTTGCAAAATAAGTTGTATAATGAAGCAATTCGAACTTTAGTTCATTAGTGTTATAAGTCGTAATAGTGAACGTGTGAGCTGGAGCGTTATCTTGATGAAACAACACTTTCTATTTTGAAACATGTTGCCTTTTTCCATCATTTCATCACCTAAACGCTGCAATAAATTAGCATAATATTCGCCGTTGATGCTTTTTCCTCTCTGAAGATAATAAATAAAAATAAACCCATGCGCAAGCCGTAAACCAGACGCCATAACCTTGCCTACAGATGGAACCGTCTGCGCCTTCTTTGGACACGATTCTACCACTCCAGTCCACCGCTTTGACTTCCTTTCTCCCTTTGTCTCACGTGAGAAGTGGTGGACGCATGTCCCATCTATGATTATAAATTGATGCAAAAGTTCGGCGTTATTGCGTGGAAACAACGTCGAACACTCTACTCAAACATCTTCATCGTATTTTTTGCTGTATTGAAAACAAACGCGGCACCCATCTTGCACACAGCTTTCTCATCTCCAAATCTTTGGTCAATATACGATGTTTAGTACTTTTTGAAATGCCTACAATTTCAAATAGCTCACGCACCTTCAGCCGACGATAAGACAATACCATTTTGTGGATTTTCTTAACCTTGTCTGGCGTGGATACCTCAATTGGTCGGCCTCTACGGTGTTCGTCTTGGCAGCTCATAAGGCACCATTTAAGCTAGCTCTATATATATTTTCAGATTCAATAAATTCAGCAACGATTCTGAATATCAGTTTAAGAAGCATAACCTAGACATTTCGATTATTCCACCACTCGAAGTTTTCGTCAGACACATTGGCGTAACAGTCGCCCAAACAATAGGGGGTCTTGTATCAGGGTCCGAACACACGATCATATGCATGAAAGGCGCATATTCTAATCACTATGACACGGGCGGTCACACGCGATGGTTTGTGCGCGTGACTATCGCTATCTATTAGTATTTCGGCTGTAGTCACCTCGATGTATCTGTCGAATAATCTACAAGCCTTGTGCCTCATCACTAACCTTTGCTCTTAAAAATATATTTGGAATTCTTCATTAAAGGAAGGTAACTTTATTGATGGGTGGAAGTTGGCGTCCATAACACCAATTCTTAAAGATGGTAAGAAAAATGATGTAACGTATTACAGACCGATTTTCAAACTAACGAATGTTTCCAAAATTTTTGAGTATATAATTTATAAGGAGTTGCCTTTTCCTACAAAATAGATTATGTCACCATCTAAGCATGGATTTTATCCAGGTAGATTTACCACAACAAATTTAACCATTTTCAAAGAATATTGTAATTTATAATTTGATCTCGGACATCAAGTTGAAACAGTTTACACCGATTACGCAAAAGCATTTGATAAATTATCTCATAGTATACTTTGTGCTAAGTTGCAATCTATGGGATTTCATTCCTTGATATTAAAGTGGTTAAAATCGTATTTATCAAATAGAATATGCAAAGTCGTTATTATTGATTATAAATCTCTTCCTTATTTCCAAACATCTGGTGTGCCGCAGGGCAGTATTTTGGGAACTTTGTTGTTAAATTTATTTATAAATGATATTTCTAACTGTTTTAAAAAAGTAAATTTTCTTTTATATGCAGATGACTTAAAAATATATCACAAAATTTCTAATATTTCTGAGACTGGTGTTCCCTAAATAAAATTTCATTAAATTTATCAAAATGTGTCCATATTTCATTTTCAAGGTCTCGTAATCCAATTCAACTGGTTTTCAAAATTGGTGATTACAGGCTCCTCACTGCTGAAAGTAAAATGGATTTAGGGGGTTGTTTTTGATGCATTGATGACTTTCATCTCGCATATAAATTGTGTTATCCCTAAAGCTTATTCTATACTAGCGTATATTAGAAGAAATTGTTGCGATTTCACTGATCCATATACTTTAAAAATAGTGCATACTTCCTATGTAAGATCAAAGTTGGAATATGCCTCTATTGTTTGGAGTCCCCTTTGCTAAGTCAATATACCTATATAACTCATAGAAAGAATTCAATGGCTCTTTCTGAAATTTGATCTCTTTTAAATAAACTTTCGTGATTTTATGCCTCTTTATATTTCCAGATGCTGGCTACTGGACTTACAGCCAATGTAATATCGCCGTATTAATCATATCTTGTTATTTCTATTTGATATAATACCTGGTATAAGTGATTTTCCTGAATTATAGCCGCTTATACCGTTTCATGTTCCACCGATATCACTTAGATATCATTACATATTTAATGTAACACGCCATTCCACAAATTATGCCCAACATAGTGCTTTGAATCGCGGATTTACTGAATTCAATATTATAAATGGGATTGCAAGAAATGAATACCCAGTTCAACACCTAGAGTTTTGTATGTTTAAAAATAACTTGAAACTGTTCCTTTTTAAATATTTAAAATAAAATAATTTACATATTTGCATAACTTTCTTGAAATATGTTATGTCAGTTCTTAGTCTGTAAGGATTTATATGTTCATAGATCTAAATAAATAAACGAAATGAAATAATAAAATGTTTCTCAAACAGCGACATTCGGAATTAACTGTAATGTAAGAATCTCTCCCAAGTCTCAGTCATGAGGTGTAAGAGAATTTGTTTTCTGTGCCACGCAATTAGTATAAACTGCACAAAATTGACACCTTATTTTATGTTAATGGAGATTACGAGTTCTATAACATAAAAGAAACTGATTTTTGTCATACACTCGTTTAAGTATGGGAGATACCAAAAGGGGATAGCTGATCCCAAAGCAGTCTTGAGCCAACGTATTTGATATCAGGGTGCTTAAATTTTGCGGGGAAATTTCAAAAGTTTCCATAAAAAGGATATGTTGTGTGAGTGCCATTTATACGATATTTATATGACGGCATTGTAGATTTTAATGCATCAAATCTCATATTTCAAATGCCATCAGAAGTAACCCGATTGAACTCGATTGATAAAGCCATCTATTCTAAAAATAATGATTTTTTTTGCCATACGCTATACCGGATTATTCATTTTTCGGTTTCAAAGATAAAGTTAAATAAAATACACAGAAATCTATGATTTCGATGAAACTTTTATTTCATTATAATGCCTGGATCTTGCCACTATGTACGAAATGTCATTTAAATGATCGCCCCTGGATTGGTTGTAGCAGTGTCTGCTTTAAAGGTTGTTTCCGAAACAAATTTGCGCACATTTCAAGAGGTATATCGGCGACAACTTGACGAATGTTGGCTTTCAAATGCTCCAATATTTGGCAATTATCTGCGTAAATACGGTCTTTGACGTAGCCCCAAATAAGCAAAAGTCTAACGGCGTCAAAAAGCATGATTTTGGTGGCCAACTGCAGTCGGAAAAACATGAAATTACGCTTTCTGGAAACTTCTCATACAATAAAGCCAAAATCGGTCGTGTTGTGTGGCTCGTAGCTCCGTCTTGGTGAAACTACAAAGTCGGTTATCGTAAGGCCATAGCGCTGTACAGCCAAAGCGTCATTTTCGAAAAAATATAACCCAAAGACACCTCCAGATCATAATGCGCACCAAACAGTCACTTTGTCCAGATGCAATGGCTTCTTCATAATCATTTTTGGGTTCTTTGAGCCCCATAGGCGACGATTTTGTTTGTTGGCGTAACCACTGAGTGTAAAATGAGCTTCATCGCTGAAAAAAATTTTGCTGGAAAACTCAGGGTTGAAAGCCTGTAGCACCCAATCAGCATTTCTACAGCGTTGCAAATGGTCAGTCGGCTTTAATTGTTGCGTGAGCTGGACTTTATATGGATGGAGGTGCAAATCCAAATGCAAAATATGCCATAGTGAGCCGTAAGATAGACCCCATGGAATTGACAAATTCGGATTATCGATTACACTTTCGCAAACAAAAGCGATATTTTCGGCAGTGCGTACTTTGCGATGATGCTCCTGTAACATTTTCAGTCTCTTCAAATTTCTTCACTATAATCACCTCGTAATGCACGAAAAGTGCCCTTATTTGAATCACCATTCTTGTAATAAGTTTTAACTATTTTTACGCATCCTTCGGTTGTTAAACGATCCATATTCGTAAATCGCAAATCTTTCATTAAATAAACAACACTTCAGATGACAGGTATTTAACAGCTGGCAGCCTTGCCATACCGGCCGTTTTGAAAACGCTAAATGGATAATCCTGCATTTCATTGAAATCATCCACTAAATACTCAACATAGCCATAAATCTAACTTTTGGCACAGTTTTCACAATTTTAAGGCGGAATACTGTAAATGCACAATTATCTCTACTCATTGACTATCTTGGTTCGTTCTAAAATCATGTTGTGAACCGACTGAGTATCAAACAATCATATCAAAACAAAAAAGCCACAACAATATTCTCCGCGCGATTTCTCTCTTATACCCACCACCATACAGTGTGAATGTGATAAGAGGAATATTTAGTATAAAAATAAAGTGAACGAAAGCGAATACTCTTGTATGTGATTCTACTCGCATTGCTTGTCACACGCTCCGGTTAAACGCTTCATAAAATTTTATTAATAAAATACAATATACTCGTGCTGTGGAAAGAAAAGCAACAACCCAAAACCGAAACATCTTTAAGTAGTCTATTACAAGTGTTGGACTAAAAACTCGTGAATATCAAATAGCCGTTGAGGGAATATGGTGCGTGTAATTGAAGATACATTTGGCGAAGCCATTAATCCGCTAACCAAACACACGGAGCAAATAAAACGTTTCACAATTGTAAATGATATGCAAATGAAAGTGCAGGTAAGTTCATGGAGAATGTATTGTGGATGGAGTGCTATTTGCATACTCTTAAATGTGGTGAGAAGAGAATGACTGCATATGGGGGCATACATATACATATATGACTGCATATATATACATATATTTATGTACATTTATATATACTGGTATATTATATTTGGTAAATATATGTACATATATATATTTTGTCCAGGTGGTGTGAGAGATGAGGTTGAAGTGTTTTGTTTTTGTTTATTGTTTGCTGTTATATTTCTGCTTAGAATGGAGTGAGTTCAATGATTTTTTTTGCTCTCAACAGTAGTCGTAAAGGGAGAAATTGTGAAGAAAGAAAAAAAATTGTTTAAATCGCTGTAGACTACCCAGAATCAAACAATAATAGTGTTGTAAAAATTAGCAATTGTAAGCGTGCCTTATTTTTGAATGTGCAAAACTGGCAAATAGAGAACTATTTTGTAATTTTTAGCCCTCTTTAATTGAAGACTACAGCGGCTTCTAATCAATATAAAGAGTGGCGCATAAGTAACGTTAACGGCGTCTATATTGAATGCGTTCTTGTGCATCATTTGGTTTTAACTCGTGAACCAGTTGCATCTTATATGGGAAAAGATGTAACATATGTATGTAAAATTCTTTGCAAAGACTGCCTAGACATCTCTACATCTCTCTGCTGAGAACATTGCCTGGTGAAAGTTTCGGGGTTTTCCTCAATACTTGCTTGCTCTCGAGCAATGGTCACGTCATTTCGAACTGCACGAGGTTTTCCAGCACGCGGAAGATCACAGACAGCCCCTTGTTGCCCAAAACGCTAAACCAATCGGTAAATTGTTGCAGCGCTAGGAGCATTTCGAACACGACAGAAATTTCGATGTGAACTGAATAATTGACTGCTGACTTTCAAAGTAAAATTGAACAACTTTGGTTCTTTGTTCTGTGCTGAGCCTTTCCATCATAAATTTCCCAAGTATTGTTTAGTTATTGCTGTAAAAGGGCGAAAAAAAAAGACAAACTAAAAATGTATTCACTGATCAAATCTTAGCGTTACTTATGCGCCACCCTATATAAAGTGTAGTAAAAAGAAATCCATTATTTTTGCATGATATTGAAGGCTATATTTGGTACTATTAGAAAAATCCGATTTAGGCCAAATTTGCACCATTTTGTTCGAGAATCTTTTGCTATTTTGGAGGTACTAAATTAAAATCTTCGTCTCTTTTGATAAAAAAAAATTGCTACAGATGACTCTCACAATCTTCTCTTGAGGCCAATGTTTCACCAGCTAAATCATTCGCCATAGACAAGAACAAGTTCGAGGTGGCGCACCAATTGTGTCACAGTATGAAATTCAAATAACATTCTTTTTAATCAATATATTTCATTTATTATTATTATTTTTTTTTTATTTTATAGAAAATTCAGTTTTATTTCCTACAATTAATTCGTTTTTAAGATGATAGACCGTTAATGACACCTAGCCAGAAAATTATTCATTGAGGGTTAAAGTCGGGATCGCTTTAAGTATTGTTTTAATGAATTGCTTCAATTCAGTCGAATTCTTCGGTTTCGTTTTCTATACCTCTGGCTTGACATAACCCCATAAAAGAAAGTCTGGTGCAGTCAGGTCAGGTGACCTTTGGGGGCCAGCCGAAAGTGGAACTTTTGAATATTAATTTGTCTGGGAATTTTCATGGCAGCTTCGCCATAACCGGTCTGGCAATGTGTGCTGGAGCCAAATGCTGTTGAAACGGACTACGTCTTCGACGCAGTTCTGGGTGAAAAAAAAAAAAATTCCTTCAACATCTTTAAATAACGGTCCCCATTGGAACTGACTGCAGTTGGCCCCACAATGCACCCTGATAAAACTGCGCACCATATAGTAACTCGTTCTGGGTGCAGTTTGCTCTCCATATGCAGTAATTTTGCTTCTTTACTCTGGGCCTCATCAGATATAAACAAGCAATGTATCAAGTTGTTGTCTTCCAGGCAAATAGGGAGTTGTAGATCCTTAAGGTGGTGATGATGTTCGAGAAAGCGCGAACAGTTAATTCCGATAAAAATTGTATTTTGACGAATACCAAAACAGCCATCCGTCCAGAGAGCTGTGTCAATATAAACAGTTTCTAAAGTTTTTGAATTATATTTCAATTATTCTATAATAAACAGCCGCTAATAGAAAAATATTATAAAGGGTGTCCCAACAAGAACGCAATATTTAAGTGACTGATGCAGCAACTGAATTGTTTCTCTGGCTGTATGACATGTGGCGTCGTCTTGTTGAAACCACATGCCCTCCACATTAATTTCTTTAATTCTAGGAACGAACGAAAAACTGGTTATCATTTCACGATACCGAACACCATTTACTGTTTACGCTTGACATGCCTCATTTTCATAAAAAAAGGCCCAATGATTGCTACAGCCCAAAATCCACACCACACAGTGACACGTTGAGGATGCATTTGCTTCACGTGAATCACTTGAGGATTTTCTTCACCCCAAATGCGACAATTCTGCCTATTGACGAAGCCATCAAGATGCAAATGGGCCTCGTCACTAAAGATGATTTTATCGGCAAAATCAGTATTCTCATGTTGTCTCTCCAATACCCAATTAATGAACTCCCTTCGCTGTCCATGGTCAGCTGGCTTCAGTTCCTGAGTCAATTGAACTTTGTATGCATGAAGATGCAAATCTTTCGTCAAAATTCGCTGCATAGTGGATTTGGAGACACCAATTTGCTGAGCTCGGTGTCGAATTGAGGTGGATGGAGTTTGAGCGACATCATCACGTACAGCTGCGACGTTTTCGGTCGATTGACCTGGTCAAAGGCGCGTTGTTGTCTTTACATCACTAACAGACCCAGTTTTGGCAAATTTATCCATTAATCTCTTTACAGTTGACTCTTTTGGAGCATTATTGTGACCCCGAATTGATCGCAATTTGGTAAAACAATTTCACAATGAGAATGCGTTGTTCATTCGTGTAGCGCTCCCTTTTTACCAACCTGGTACCTTCTACTAGCGAACAATAGCAATTGTTCAAATGTCATGCAATGACACTTCGAATGGCGCCAAATTTAAATCTTGCGTTCTTGTTGGGACACCCTTTAGAACCAAAATAAAAGCCACAATGATAATCAATCAATATTATGTTACTTGAAGATCAAGAAGTCATGTTGATAAACATTGAGCGCCCCTGGATCCATTTTTCTTTTATTTATGTTTTCCGCCTATGGACCTCATAATTTCTTATACACTAACGCTGAATATTAAGTTTATTCTAAAAATTTCTTTTTAAGCCAGAAATGTTGAAAAAGAAATCAACAGTGAAATTTAAACGTATATAAATAAATCCCCTAACTGCACGTGTTAAAGACCCAATAATAGCATAATTTGTCCTATGATGATATGCCACGTGGAAGGATTTATTTATTTTTTTTTTTTATAATCTGTGTTGAACTTTGAACTTTATTAAATCGAGTAGACAGAAACCATCGACAAACTCACAAATAAGCTTAAATACTAAAAATATTGCCGATTGTATAGAAATAGATTCCATACAATGAGATTCATATGTAGATATTGGATATGCGAAATTTAATATTTTATGAATTTTCTTTGAACTTTCTCAGGTCGGTTGATTTGAAGCAAAGTTATTGAATACCAAATTATTTGTTTGTAACCTACCTTTGATCTATCAAAAGTCATATACAAAAGTTTTGGCTTATTTTATTTTATATTATTATATAAATTTCATCCCCTTTTCATGGTTCTAAAATTACAAAATCACTACGTTGCAGACTTTTAGGTATGACATCAATTTGACTTTGGCAAAAGGTAGGAATATTGAAAATTGAGAACCAGGAAATAATGCTTATGTTTTAGGAAATATATAAATATATAAACATGCAAATATATAAATATATATGTATATGTAACAATCACATTTGCGAAATGTTTCGCTTTTTTTATGTTTCCATCACAACCAATTATAATATATTAAGCCTCAAATATTCCACTTGGTTAATTTCACATGTTTCCCAAGCTTCTGAATAAAAGTCTTTATCTACAAAAGCAATGGCGAACTTTTCCTCACACACTAATTTACTATAAACTTAGATGTTCGTTGCTAAAAAAGGACAGAACATTAAATTCGTATCTGGCTATACATAAATGGCATAAATAACGCACTTTAATTACAAGATGATAATTTCGAAGCATAATAATGTTCCCATATTTCAAAGGGAGAAATAATAAAAAATGTCTGACTATCATTCCGATAGCTAATAGATGCAACGGGTTATCCATTTTTTGGTTTCAAAAATAAATTGAAATAAAACACACCAAAAGCTATGATTTCGATGAAACTTTTATTTCATTATTGCTGAACGCAATTAATTCTTCCTTCCCAAGAATTGTAAACTAAATTAAAGTATGAATTTAAAATTGAATTGGAAAATGAATTTGATAAAGTAAAGCAAATTACGAATTCTAAAATTATGAGTTAAATTGAATTTTTGAATTGAATTTTGCATTTAATGAAATTGTGTTGTTTCGAATTAAAATTACATTATATCAAGTTACACTGAATTAAATTAAATTTCACTGAATTCCTTATATGAAACAGTTTGTAAATATTGTAAATTGTAAAAATTAACTATTTATTTGCCTGTGTAAAGGCCCCTTCAATTAACCATGTATCTATAAAAACCTCTATTTTGTTACGCCCATATGGCAACCCAGCGGGGCGCGGAGGTCTTTCGGTTGAAATTAGCGGGGTACTTGATCTCTTTTTCCGCCAGCCGCCAACCAGACCACTTCGCCAGCCGCCCTCAACACACGAATAAAACCTGAAATAATGCAAGTTAACCGTTAGCTTTTCTTCATCTCCATTACGAAACCCCCTCGTAAGCATACACATCCCGCTAAAAACCTTAGTTCTTCCATAAAACCTCCAATCTCTCTCCCGAAACCTAAGTTCCGAAATAAATCGTTAGACAAAATCTGACAGATTTACACACTAGCATTTCCATCGACATTTGCATTTTACAATTATAATGCTTGGACGTTGCCGTTATGTACGAATTCTTTTTAGGTAGTTTTCGACCACTTTTTCGCACATTTCGGGTCGTATCTCCGCGATAACTTGACGAATGTTGATTTTCAAATGCTCCAACGTTTGACGATTATCCGCTTAAATACGGTCTTTAACGTAGCCCCTTAAAACAGTTCAACGGCGTCAAATCGCATGATCTTGGCGGCCAATTGCCGTCGCCAAAACATGAAATTACGCTTTTTGAAAACTTCTCATGCAATAAAACCGCAATAGGTTGTGTTGAGTGATGGGGGCCATCGTTTTGTTGAAACCACATATCGTCCAGTTCATAATCTTCAAATGCAGGCCAAAAAAACGTCGGTTTTCAGCCGCTCTAATGGCTGCTCAATGGCTTTCACACAATCACTTCTGGCTTCTCCGAGCCCCATATGTGACAATTTTGCTTGTTGATGCCAACCACCGAGCAAGAAAAGAGCTTCATTGCTGAAGAAAATTTTACTCGAAAAATCATCATTGAGAGCCTGTCGCTTGTGCACCCAATCAGCATATATGCGGCGTTGTGAATGGTCAGCCGGATTTAATTATTGGGTGAGATGGATTCTGTATGGATGCAGGTGCAAACCCATATACAAAATACGCCATAATGAACCGAAAGATAGGCCCAATTGCTGAGAATGCCGTGGAATCGACAAATTCGAATTATTCTCCACACTATTGGCAGCGATGCACAGGTCTGATCACAGCTGTAACTGGAAGCTTCTCATCGCAATCACCCCGTAATGCAGGAAATGTGCCCATGTTTAAATCACCCCTTTTGTAGCAAGTTTTAACTATTTTTACGCGTTCTTTGGTTCGCCATTTACGAATATGGTTCGCTTACCATATTCGTAAATGGCAAACCTTTCACTTAATAAATAACACTCCAAATGACCGGTATTTAACACTTGACAGCGTTGCCAGACCGGCGGTTTTTGAACCCCTAAATGCATACTCCTACGTAAATACATACTTTTAGGTCAACTTATCTCACATCCCCTTTCTAACAATATAAATTCTGTTCCCGTAATAACTGTTTTGTTTAACAGAGGTTCTTAAAATATGGAAACCCTTAATTTTTAAGTAAAATTTTATTGTAAAAAAATTTCTTGGACAGTTTTTGTAGCGACAAAGCGATTGAAACTTGTTGACATAACCACCGAGTGTTCGAAAAATCAGCATTGAAAGCCTGTTCCTGTAGCATCCAATCTGTATATCTATGACGTTGTAAATGGTCAGTCGGCATTAATTGTTGAATGAATTGGACTCTATAGGTATATGGATGGAGACGCACAACCCAAAGGAAAATACGCCATATTGAGCCGTAAAATAGAATCCGTGAAGTCGACAAATTCGGATTATTCGCCATGCTTTCAATGGCAGTGCGAAAATTGCGATGACGCACAGGCCTCAGCACATCTGTAACGCTTCCAGCAGCCTGACTTAATCCGTTCTAATCTCACAAGAATACAGAAGTAATTTTCTGTTTGTTTTTTTTTTCCAAAATACTCCATATATAAAAGAGCATTTAAACTTAGCCAATGGATTTCTTCCAGAGTACTTAAATAATTAACAATTTCACATGCGAATTTTTCATTTTCTTAGCAGGTGACATATTTTTCTAAACATTTCCGAACAACTTTATTATGACATTATCAACCTTTATATTAGACACTTATTTTGCTGTCAACTGCACTTCCTTCCTTCCGCATAATAATTACAAATTTCAAGACTCGCATATTTTACTACATCACAAACGAGAGCTGAGTAAAGTATATTCGATTTTATAATTGATTTTTATTAAACTTTAGTTTAACAATCATGACTGTAATATGTTCCTTTCATTTTCTATATCTTTGTGGTTCCTAAATTTTAGGATGTGCCTTTAATATCCTTGAGACACTTAAGCTTTTATGAATGAATAATGGCATTATTTAGGTGTCATAAACTTTTTTTTTTTTTTTTTTTTGTATTGCAAGTAATTAAAAACATGCAAGAAAATTCATGATAGAGAAACCAACAATTAAAGTTTTACAGGATAATCAATAAAGGAGTGAATGAAAGAAAATTACTAACAAAAATGGGTTTAAGATAGCAAGCAAAAAAAAACGGACAAATTTAAGTTGTAAATAAATTTACACAAAGTGTGTCAAAGGAAAACATGTTTGTGTTAAAATATTGATAAGTACAGAAAAAAAGTTTTGCAATTTTGGAAAAGTTTTAACGGGGAATAATTTTGCCATTTGACCTTTTGTATCGCATACCAAGCTGCATGATCAACTCCTAAAAATTGATTGTTGTAACATCGCTCTTAGGAATGATGTTATTTGATACAAGCTAAAGCCTGAGACAGTACAAAAGACTGATGGCTAGAAAATCCCGATCTGGGCTTAAAATGAGAGGAGTAACCCTGTCATTTAAATACACTGCCGATCAACCAAATAGACTCACAGATTTTTTTCTTTTAATTTTTGATTATCTTCTTTGTGGAAGAAGCTATTTATCAAGTAATGTTATTTATTTTAGAGCAAAGCAATAGACAAACGAATTGCGATAAGAAGAGGATGCAAAAAATTGACAGTTATTAAATATTCTTGTTTTGCTTTGACAATGTCGAAAAAATTTGCTTTTTTGGCGATCATCGAAATAGACTCAAAGGCTGTAATTTTAGTTTCTGATTAGCTGTTCGAACAAAAAGTTGCGTACACTCTTTTGGTGCAATTTAAAAATAATTAAACACAAAATGGGTCGTAGTACAACATTAACTTTGGAGGAAAGAGGCAAAATATTGGCGTATCATGACAGTAAGCTGACAACTCGACAAATCGCTGAAAAAATTGGTAGAAGTCAGTCTGTTGTGAGTCATTTTTATCAAAAATCCATCGAGTTATGGAAAAATATGCATAAGCCGACAAGAAAAGCACTAACGACCATCGAAGAGCGAAGGATTCTCCGAGAGGCGCCAAATTCGACATGTTCTGCCGGCAAAATTCGCCAAAATTCGCTAAAGATCTAAAGAGACTAAAATTAAAAAAAAAAACCACCGCTTACCGATGTTCGTAAGCAAAGTCGCTGTGTATATGCCCGCAATCACATGGCATGGAATAGGGAGTGGCATCAAATCGTTTTTTCTGATGAAAAACGTTTTAATTTGGATGGACCAGATGGCTTTAACTATTACTTCCATGATTTAAGAAAGGAGGAACTCTTTTTAACCCGACATCATAGTCGTGAGGGAGGTGTGGGAAGCAATATCCTACTATGGGCCTTTTGAAATTCAATTTGTTTTATCCAGGATGAATGCAAATAAATACAAAGAACTGCTTCAAAAAGCATTTCCCCATTTTTCGAACATTTTTGGATCATTACCCTGGACATTTCAAGAGGACAATGCCCCAATACACACCTCCCGATTGGTAAAAAAGTGGATAAGTGACCAAAATGTAAAGTTGATGGAGTGGCCTCCGTACTCTCCTGATATCAATATTATCGAAAATTTATGGGGATGGCTTACACGTAAGGTTTATCAATCTGGCAGACAGTTTGAAAACGCCGAATCATTAAAAGCAGCCATTTTGAACGCCTGGAGTAAGTGTCCTTGGACTATTTAAAGTCACTTTACGATTCATTCCCTGACCGAATTTATGAAGTTATTTCAAATAAAGTTGGCTTTACTCATTATTAATAGCGTGCAAATATTATAAGAAAATTATTTTTTAGATTGTTTTTTCATTAATTTGTGGTTTAGATATAATTAAATTCTATTCGGTTGAGCGATAAAAAAAAGGGTACTTTTTGTGAAAATTTAATTGTAAGTTTCGAACGCTAATTTTTGTTTGGTTTAATTTTAAATTGATTACTGAATAATAAAAAATTACTGGGTCCCATTTAAATTTATATAAAAAGTTGTAAACTCAATTTAAAAAAAAAAATCTGTAAGTCTATTTGGTTAATCGACAGTGTACTTAAATTCATTCATTCATTCATTATTCATAATTTGTTTTAAAGTATTTACCACACTGGTTATTTTGGCTGTGGGCACAATTTTAAGCCACTACCTTGTACCCATAAATAGAATATGGAAGAGCTGCTTACATTTTGTATACAAACACTTTTTCACACATTTCAGGCGGTATCTCCACTACAAGGACTTGTTCGCACATTTCGGGCGATATCTCCGCTACTTCATAATTCGCATAAACACGGTCTTTGACGTAGCCCCACAAAAAAAAAGTCTGACGACGTCAAATCGGATAGTCTAGATGATCAATTAAAATTGTTAAAACATGAAATTACGCTTTCTGAGAACTTCTTATGCATGAAAATTTCGTGGCACCATTTTTTTTAACACCACATATCGTCCAGTTCGCAATCTGCAATGGAAAATCAAAAAAGTTGCTTATCATACAGCCATAGCGCTCTGAATTGACGGCAGCGGTTCTTCCAGCGTCAATTTCGAAAGAAAAATCCGGCCCAACAACACCTTCAGATATTAATGCGCACCAAACAAACGGTTTATCCAGATACGATGGCTTTTCCACAATTATTTCTGCATTCTCCGAGCCCCATTTGCTGCAATTCTATTTGTTGACGTAACCTCCGAGTGTAAAATGAACTTCATCGCCGAAGAAAAATTTGTTGGGATAATCAGCATTGAAAGCCAGTTGCTGTAGCACTCAATCAGCATATCTACTGCGTTGTGAATGGTCAGCCGGCTTTAATTCTTGCATGGGCTGGACTTTATATGGATGGAGGTGCAAATCCAAATGTTAAATACGCCATAATGAGCCGTAGGATAGACACAATTGCTGAGAACGGCATGGAATCGACAAATTCGGTTTATCCGCCACACTTTGAGTAACACAAGTAATATTTTCGGCAGTGACCACATCTTCAACGCTTAAAGTCTCTTCAAATTTCTTTATAATCTTGCCAATTCCTTGCAAGAGTACGATGACGGCAATCACCCCGTAATTTACGAAAGGTGCCCACGTTTGAATCACCCTTTTTGTAGTAAGTTTTAACTACTACATTTTTGAACAATCCATATTCGTAAATGGCATACTTTTCACTAAATAAATAACACTTCAGATGACAGGTTTTTGAAGCTGACAACATTGCCAAACCGGTGGTTCTGAAATGACTAAATGAATAACCCTTTTTTGAAACGTTTTTACATAATTCTGTAAAAATACGTACAAATCACAAGAATTTCACGTATGTCCGCTACGAATTTTCAACCAAGCAAGCCCACCTCTATTTGATCAAGTGGGTTAACCAAAAATGACACTTATTTCAACACAAATTCCACCCAAAGGACTTCTTGCCCAGACAATATTACAGGTTGTTTACAATCTCTTTCCGGGCACACACGCTAACACACACACACAAAAGAAATTTTATTGCCATAAATTACTACTCCCCGTATACTTGGCCAACTTTGTATACCAACTTTGTATACCTGTTTCATTAGTTTTTATGAGTTTACATTTTTTTCCAGCTTAAAATATAACGAAACTTCAATTTTTGCAACAACTTTCGTAATTCTTCTTTGTTCATTTCATCTCCTTTTTATATTCTCTTATATTCTCTTCTCTTTATTTTGCATGCTTCCACATAAAACAAAAAAAAAAACAAAAAAAATTGGCCAATAACCATACAATCTCGCTCATCTCGACCACGGCGACTGGCACAAATTCCACTTAACATTTCTTGGAATGATGTTAAAATTTCTGCAATGTTGATGATGATGACGACGATGATGATACTCGTCATGATGCTGGCGATGACGATGATAATTCCCTCTACTTGGACAATGATGGCCAATTCAATGTTTCGCCAACACCTGTAAAAAATCTTTTCGCTACGCTGCTCTCTGTCCACAATAAACCACGAACCAACGCAAATGCTGCAAAATATCTGGAAACAATGTCGGCTTCATGGTGGCAAAAAAGGTTATTACATTGGGTGCTACCATAACTAGTATCCAAGTGCCGGATGCAAGTGGTCATGTGGATGATGTAGCCCTGGGTTATGACGATGTTGCAGGTTAGTACGCTAAACTAACTGCTATTTAGGGGGGTATGAAAATGGAAATCAATTGGGGAAAATAAGAAATTATATTGGTTTTTACGGTTTCAGCGATACAGCGGATTGGAAACGGATAACGAAATATTGCTTGTAAAGCCACAATTCTGAGTTGAATGTGTCAATAGAAAGCTATATAAAGCACAATATTGGAATCTAATGATAAATTTTGGGCGGAATTTATAGACTAAGTTGTAGAAATTATGGACAAATAGGAAGAAATCAAATAACTTTCTTTAAAAACACAATATGTTTGCTAAAGACTACTATGAAATTAAACATATCAGCGATCCGATTGTCAGTGTAAATAATCATATTCGTAATCAGCTCAATGAATAGCTTTGGTCATACAGAGGCGAGTATATATCAGGCGATGCCAGAAATGGCGTAAAGCGTTCAAGTGCACAGGTTCAGCCACAGTTAGCTTAAAATGAAATCTATTTCAAGACTCTTTATTTCGATTAAGTCTTGTCCTTCTGTCTGGCTAACTGACGAATATTTACTTACTTTCGTATTTAGGTGGCGATTGGAATAGACTTCTAATGTTTTACATACCGCATGCATAAAACAATTCCAAATACTTCGGTTTTCTACATACAATTCTTCTACAACTCATTGCACAAAAAAATTTGATGGACTTCTCTTGCACCATCCATCGAATTTGTTGTTGTTAAGCTATCTTATTCGCTGAATTTATATGCGATTGACAACATCAATGTCAGAATACAGCTCATATAGCTTATGGTTCATACGACACCAACACGTTCCTTATACCCCTCCTATGTTCTGGATTATTTTTTCTCTTAAAGGCTTCCAGTACAGATTGATCCATTTATGTCGTAATCCAGGATCTATGGTAAAATTATTATATTGTAGAGTTAGGTTTGTTTACCAGTAGGGGGCTGTATCATAAAATAGTTTGCTCAGCCCATATCAGCACCTGTTTGCGGGTAATATCCTTCTCTCAGTTTTCACGTCGGCACCATGAGTTTCATTCACAGCAGAACACATCAAGGTGAATGCATCCATCACGCTAAATTTACAGTTGTCAATTTTTAATATAATATCTCAACCGAGTATGCTTTTTTAATTCGTCGAAGGAAATAACTTTGTTTTATCTCGTTTACATTTTTGCTTACACCTCCTCAATGGTTGAGAGGACTGCAGTAACATTTCTCAACCTTCGGTCAATAATGTCTATATCATCTACATACGCAAGCAGCATAAGGCTACTATGAAATATATTACATAGTATAGGTACATACATATATTAACTGCAGATTTTCTCATGACGATCTTCAACGCCCTAACTAAATTTTCGGTTGGTGTAAAATATCTCGCTAAGATTTTCGCTTATATTTAAGGAAGACTTTGCGTCAGTCAATGTAATATTAATTTACAGGAGCAGCAAATTCGACCATTACAGTTTTTTCCGTAACGGACTCTTTAACGTAACGGACAACTTTAAAATCTATAAAAAAAAGCGCTACGTGCCGCCCGTTTTTCCTTGGGTCTTATCCAGAATTTGCCATAGTATGAATGTCTTGTCAGTTGTTGCTTTGCCAGATCTACAGCATTATAAGAGCAATAGACAAACAGCACAATGGTTCGTACATTCAGTTGGATCGCCTTTTTCGAACACTGGATATAATCTCACTCAAATTTCAATCTAAGCTAAGTGATGTTTAGGCGTAGATTCATGCTGATTATCAACTCATCGCCGGCAGGCTTATGTAGCTCTGCCTGTGGGCCATCAGCAGCCACAACTATGCTTTAGCCGTGGTACTACTCTTCTGATCTTATTTTGGCTGGGTGCTGGGAAGTCTATTCTATCACTTCTTCTTCACTAGTACTAGCAGTTTATAGAAATTATAACTTCATAATGGAATCACACTGCACATATCTGTAATCCTTTCAAGAGAAGAACCCTATTCCAAATCGTTTACCTTTGACCTTTTGTTAGACTTTTCAAGTTTCACCTCTACCCTTCTCATTTTTAAATGCCGATACGCACGCTGTATCCTTTTCTGCGGACAGAATTTGACATTTTTCATTGTATCAGGGGATTAGTTTTTATACTTTTACGCAGAAAAATCATTTTAAGTGTGTTTCCTGACGTCAGGTTAGCTGACTTGCTGGTGCACTTACAAGGGCGAATAGGTATAGTAAGAACTGTCAAACTCCTTAAAATAGCCATCAACCGCACGCTCCACCTTTTCATTGTCCGCAAATCTTTTACCACCGAACTTCTTTATAAATTTTGAAAATATAAAATATTCCGAGGCAGATAAATCTGCCGAATAAAGTGTGTGATGAAGCTACTCGAACTTTAACTCTTTACATTACATTATTAATACAGGGTGTCCGTCGGGATGGTATACGACTTTGTTTTGCCGCCATTCTGGTAAACATTAGTCTTGACAGTTCATATTTGGCAGTCGTGATGTAGAGACGTGGCAAATTTATTATGGAAAAATATTCGATAAACCAACCTGTTTTAATCGTTAAAACATTTTATCAAAATCAATCATCGATTACTGTGACAATGAGAAAGTTATGTGAAATTTTTGGGAGAAACAACGTCCAACAAGGCGCACTATTTATCGTGTAGTGAGTGATTTTGAAGAAAGAGGATCTGTAGCTGATAGGGCCAAGCATGGACCACAACGTACTGTAAGATCGACAGAAAACATTACTGCTACTCAAGATAGTGTTCAAAATAATCCATCAACCTCAATTCAACGCCGTGCTCAGGAGCTTGGTCTTCAAAGAACAATTTTGCACTAGGATTTGGATTTGTTTCCACTTAAGACTCAGTTGACACAAGGGCTTCTTCCACAAGACCAATTACGCTGCCGTACATAATGCTAAAGGAAAGCAAGCGCGGCATCCATCTTGCGCACATCTTGTCATTTTGACATCTTCGGTAAGAATACGATATATAGCACTTTTTGAAATCCCTATCATTTCGGTTACCTCACGCACCTTCAGCAGACAATCATCCTATATCATTCTATGGATTTTCTTAACTGTGTCTGGCGTGGTGTTCTACGGCGTTTGTTTTGACAGCTCTTACGGCCTCGTTTAAGCTCTGCTACCCAATATTTTACGGTCGTAAACGAAGGAGCAGACTCTTTCAGAGTAGAATCTAGCTCAACTGTAATATTGGTTGGACTGAGATCTTTCAAATAGAAATATTGAATTACGTTACGGTGACTTATTTTTTCCATGTTTACAAATTCACTGACAACGTACTAAACAACGTTGCCACCTAAGGTTGCCATTATTCACCAAAATACTTTTTTTTTAAACTACTGGCTAGTTTTGGTACCGCCCTAGTAACTATAATTAATCTATGATATTTTGCAAGATTATAGCCGATCATTTCAAATGCGCTATATCGGTCCACTCCTTTTGGCACCCCCCTTACAAATAGACTGATTTTCCAAAATTCAATTTCCTCCCTGTTATTGCTATTCCGTGGATTTCAGTGAATTAAATTTTTAATCATTTTATTGGTTTATAATGTTTGGCAGAATTTGAAAAAGTCGACCGATTACCCCCCACCGATTCTACTGGCTTCCACACAAATGGACGAGATAACTTATATAATCTTAGTTTCAAATTTGGACGTGATGAGCGTAAAAACAGGGCGCAATGCAGTACTTTTTCTGGCACCTCCCATATAAATTGATTAATATCCGAAATTCAATCATTCCTATTTATTTTCCAATTATTAGGTTGCAGTACTCTAAATTTTTCTCCATTACTTTTTATTAGAAAAAAGCAAATTTCATTGATGAATGAGAAATGGGAGAACTTTACACATTCATTGAGCTTACACGTATTCTATTCATAGACTCACTCAAAGTAACCTACAGTTTAATGACAATTTAATGATGATTTGGAAAGTCACAATTTGAGAAGTATTTCCCAGATTTTTCGGCTACTCAACTACTCAAAATATCTGTCAAGCACATCGAGGTGATCGCCGCTCAAATAATAATAGATTTCTGTATGCGGGATTGAACCCACGATCATGCGCATGGTAACCACAGGTGCTCACCACCGCGAAATGGTCGTTCGCACATGACTTTGTAATGTTTAAAAAGAAATCTGAAAAATCTGCAAATAACCGCATCTCTCTTCCTGGCACCTGCCATTCAAATGACCGATTTAACTTATATATTTTTTCCTCCATATCTATTTGTCAGTTATCCGGAATTCAGTCAAATTTTGCTTGGTACTGTGCGTTTGGTGACGCTGCTTCGCCCATTCTGGTACAAACACTCTTATTGATCGATTTATTGAAATTTAGTTTTCCGCTATAAACAGCCTAAAGCTATTGAATTTCTTGTCAATTATAAAGAAATCACCAGGCAGACTTTGGCACCTCCCTTGCAAATAACCTTATTTCATCCATACCTATATATTCCTAGATTTGGATCTTTCTTTCAATTGCAATATATTCAGTATAATTTAGCACACATCAGGCAATTTGGACTGTGAATAGACTGGATCGCGGAACATACGAATTAGTTTATTTAGCAAACATCTGTAGCCCCTATGCAACCTTCAAGCAGATATCTTCAGAAGGTTACAATTTGTTTTCCTTTTCTTTTGAGGTGCTTTAAATTAGAGTTCTTTTCTGATATGAACGTAGCGATATATCGCTCTCACTTGCGTCAGCACAAAAGGACATTGGGTGAAGGCATATGCAAGTCAGTTCATTAGACTGAAATTTCTGCCTTGTTTTTTTTTTCAAAAATCATAAGATCAATTTCGACACCACCTAAGAAAAATCTCGAATTTTTATATGCCAGCAAAGTTGGTACGGAAAAAACTTCTTTGACCAGCACAAAGCTTTTCATAGTATGCTTTCAGGTATTGCAAAATATAGGTCAGAAAAAAAACAAGTTTAAGATATTCCACGAATGTGATGTAAAGGATTACATTTGGAATAGGCACCGCCTAATCTTTTTATTTTTTTATTCTTTAAGATTACTTATTTCAGGATGTTTGGAGACGTATCATACACCATATTTCCACATTTTCTTTTACCAACCACATCTATACACAACGTTCCCTACTTACTGCACCATCCTCGCTTAAATCTCTTAACATGTTGCATAGCTACTCTTAAATTTAAAAGGTGTGACATGAAAAAAAAAAAACAAGAAATGATTAAAGAAATGGTGAAATAGTAAGAATTACTCAACAAAATTTTGACACGTATGCATTCAGTTGCCATCAGTCCCGATTCACGTGCACACAAATTTCACTCCGATGTCCTGTATCATTCCTATAGTGACAGAAGATGAGGCAAGCAAGTTTACAACTAGCTCAATACCTGGATATGCGAGTGAGCATATTTTGGCATTTCTGTAATTTTTTTCTGGCGCGCTATTCCAGCTAACGTGTCAAAATGGGCGTCAGTCTCTTTTCCCTTTTGTTTAGAGGAAACAAAGTTTAGCTACATTTGACTTTTTAGTCGCTTAGTCACGAAACTTACTGCGAAAAAAAAAATGATTATAGTTCTTCGCTGTTGTTACTTTTTTTTTGTGGCATTCTCAGCTTCTTTGACTGTTATGACGCTTTTTTGATGAACAGCCATATTTTTTCATGTTCTTGCCATTGCATGGTTCGTTGGCCAGCTTGGGTACTTTGTGGGCCAACAACTACGGGGACAATGTTTTATTTTATGGCTTGAACTTTTTGATAGAGGGAATTTGTTTTATGGTCCCAGCAGTGGCGGATGGATGGTTGAATGGCTGCTCTAGGTAGCCAAGAGTCATCCTGAGGGTTGTTTGAGTTTCCAACTCTGGCATATTTGACATTTTTTATGTAGAAAATCATTAGGTTAAATGATGACATGTAACTTTTGCTGCCACAGTTTTACATATGCGTTTATGCCTCGTATGTGGCGGAGTGGCACACATATGGCATTGATAAAGCAAAGTATGTTGAGGAATTTTTATCATTACATTATCGAACTGTAAAAATGAAGGGACATATTTTCTGAGATAAAGCGAAACGAGAATGTAAATATAAAAGATTTGGAATTTTGTTTCGCCCGAGAAACAACATTCAATTGCCAACAGCAAAGAAAACCAAGCATAGCAAACATAAATATTTTCGATTAGCATGATGACGTTAGCAATAACCAATGAAATAGTCAAAGTTTACTGACATTTTCGGGCAAATATCAATGTGAAGTGAGTGTAAAATTTTTAAGAATTTATGTGCATAATTCAAAAGCCGCAGAATTCGCAAACTTTACGGTTCTGAAATTTAAAAACAAAAACTTGAATTGTAAAATGTCTATAATATGAGAATTTATGCGCCAGGGATCTGATTTTATGAATTCGTTTAATATAAATGTATGATGAATTTCAGGAAATTGGGGATTAGCATTCAAGAGGATTCAGGATTGAAAGGGTGGAAAACTTCAAGATTTCAAAATTGTATAATTCATAAACCCAGATACAGTTATTGAAAATTCAGAAATTGTCTTTTTCAATAAAGAAGTTTCTAACAATTTGCGAACCAAATGAGCAGCAGAGTTTATTGCTTTATTTTAAGCCCAGCTTTTCATAGTCAATCGGCAACACATGGAAACCTTGAACGCATAGGAGCAAGATTATTCAGTTGCCGAAAGTTAGGCCACGTAGTAGCTTTTGCGCCGGCAATTATGAACTGCAGTTCCTACTGCACTGCGGTTTATTACAAGATGATTGGATGATGCATCGAAAACGCTATCTTTTCTTGCATTATATATCGATTTATCACATTTTTCTAATGAAATATTAGTTTTTCAATAAAAACGATATTTACAGTGGTATCATTACGAAACGTAAAAAATGAGATGGCTTCATATGGAATCTATTAACTTTTGTTTTCCCGAAAAGTGTTAATTTTTGTATGGTTAAATTTTTCCCTACTAGATAAGTTTTGCTTATTAAAATATTGACGGTCCACAGTGGTTTAGGCGTCAAAATGTTGAAAAAGTTAAAAATATCAATTTCAACCAACATTCCGTAATCGTTTTAGAAAACAACGACCTGTCACAATTGCATACCGTTCCTATCATTTATATTCAATTTATAGTAATTTAAGTGACGTTACTTTTTCAATTTTTGTATAATAAAAATGAATTGAGCAATTTCCTCTAAGTATTTTGGCAACCGTTTTCAGTCGAAAACAAACATTATTGGGGGGTTTGTCGCTTTTAGACGGGGTCGTGTGGGCACTGGTTATACTAGATGTCAGAAAGAGATGGTAACTTTAGAAATCATCAGAAACAAACCCTGACAATTACACTTAATAAGCGAAAAATGCAGTTGTGAGCATATAATATAGCTGATATTCCAAACACAACCAAAACGGTGTATTCATTGTTTCTCAAGAAAATTTTGGCATGAACAAAACTGCTTCCAAATCCGTACCATCACAAAACGTAAGGAATGAGATGGCTTCTTATGACACTTTTTTATCCTGAAATTTGTTAATTTTTGTACGTTTAAATTTTTCGCTACTAGATAAATGTTGCCTTTTAAAATATTGACAGTCCACAGTGTTTTAAATATTTTAATGGTCAATAAGTACCGGGACCATTACATAACTGTCAATTTTAATCAAAAATCCGTAATCTCTTCAGAAAGCAACAACCTGTCACAATTGCATACCTTCTTTATATAGAAAATGCTTTCTAAATTGAAAAATTTGCTTAAAGGATGTCATCTACATTATCCGTCGATTTTAGACGAGGTCGTACTGGCACTGGTTACACCAGATGTACAAAAGAGATGATAATGTTAGAAACCCTAAAAATTATTGTTAATAAGCGAAAAGTGAAGTTACTAAAGATAACGAAAAGCAGTGTATTCACTGCTGTTTGCATGAACATTTTTGATATTTTCAAAACTGTTTCCAACAATTTGGAATAGTTTAAAAATTCTGCCAAAAATATCGGAAATTTAGCAATAAAGCACAAAATGGTTATTATTCATTTAAATTTATTTTATGGCTTCCAAATATAATATAAATGTATCAAACATTAATCCAACCGTCCAAAACGTTTTCCAAACGTATTGTCTGGAAAAGACTATAATTCTCTCCACGAATTTCCTTTTGTGTCTTCTAAGGACCGGGTGTTGAAACAGTAATTTGTGATTTGGACAGAGAAAAAAGTCAATCGCAGTCATACCAGATGAATATAATGGCAACTCGATGAGTGTTGTTGAAATTTTGGCCATGAGTTTTCTTTACACATATCTGCCTCCATTTGACAAACTTGGTCTCTCAGATAAATAATTTTCTATACTGAACATCTGATATTCTCGCATGAAGCCCGAGAATGTGGTCAATATTAGCTTGACTTTTGATCAACTTTGACGTAGTTTTTTCGGTATCGCTTCAGCTGGAAAGCGACATATGGAAGATTGTTGACGGCTTTGCATGTCGAATTCGTAGACCCATGTCTCACCATCAGCTGTAATGCACTTTATTAATGTTTTATGCATTTTATGAACGTGAGTTATTAACTCGTTCTGGCCTGCCTCCAGCCTTCTTCATGCGACTGAGTTTTTTGGAACTAGTCAGTTGAATACTTTGATGGTCGATGGCAAAGCGAAGCAAATGCTTAACAAAACCTCGGCCGCTTTTGATGCACTGTACCACTCAAATGCAAGTGTTTTTGATAAGGTCTATCCACTTAAGTCTTCTGCAACATTTTCTGCGATTCGGCATACAAACTTTTATTTAAAATACAGAATTTAAGACAAATTCTTTGATATTTTTATTCATAGTAAAAATCTTATGACACACTTGAGTGGCAAAATCTAGCGCTGTAAACATATTAAACGACAGATCGCACTAAAACTCCACTTCAACATACACGATAGTTGTGTCAATATAGCGCCAAAAATAATTTCGACAAACACTTTAAGAAGGCTTTCTAAATAAACAGCCCGAGCGATTTTAACAGAATTTAGAGTTGACGAAAATATAATTTTCCCAGATATGAGTTTGAGTTGTTACACGTGTAAGTTTTTTGCTGCTAGGCAAAATTTGCCTCTTGTAACACTTATCTTCATAATGCTCTGGACGTTATATAGACTAATTATTAAAGAAGAAGTACTGTGGACTGCAATCCATGACGGAAGGTGTAAAAGCTTGAGTCCAGCTAATTTTTTGGTATCTACACACTATTGCGCCTGTTGTTTTGTCCTGGCATTCTTTGCATAAAATAATAAACGCTGAAGTCAATTTAGGAAAAAAGGGAATATTTGTGAAATATTTATGAACAATTTTCAATTTGGTTATAGCTTCTTCACTTCCTGAGATTTAATTCATGGAAATTTGGAAAGGATCAGATTTTTTACAATATTTGCGTCATTAATTTGTAAATATTTTCGGATTCAAGATGTTCACACAGCATGTATGTATACGAGTATGTACTACTTTTTGAAATGTCTCAGAAAGAATACTATTTTAACACAATGTGTAATACGCTCCAATTTCGGTCAATGTGTGTACATTCATTAAGCCATATCTCATTACCAGCCCATCACCAACAGTTTTAAACATCTCTGCCGATTGGCCATCGCCATCTACAACTATGTTGTTATTTAGTTATGCTATTGCTATTCTGATCTCTTTTTGATAGTTTGTCTGACTTCTCCTTTTGTATTGCTTCTAGCTAAAGACTGTTTCTTCACATTTGCAGTAGACTCTGCGTATTTCTGATTAGATTTCCATTATTGTCTTTAGAGGAGAAAAGCCTCATATCATTAACATCGATTTTGATCTTTTGATAAAATTTCACTTCTATCTGTGTATAATAACTTTCTGTGTCCATATTCTCCTGCTCTTTTCACAAACATTTCATTCATTTGCAACGACGGTCCATCTCCGTCATCGCCTTACGTCATAGAACACTATTATGTAGGCTGAAGAGTTGCCATATATGCAGAATCTTGTCCTGAGACGCTGAGCCATATTTTACGTCATACTAAGGCTTGTGTGGAGAGGTAGTACTCAGTTAAGACCTTTACGTCATTTGCTGTAGAAGAGTGCAACATCTTAGCATTGTGTTTTAGGACTATCAGGACTCAAGGTATTGTACAATAGTAATAAGGACATAGTAATATAAAATATATGGAATAGACTGAGGTTATATCAACGATATGCAAATTTCCAATATTCGTATTTTCTAACGTAAAGTTACGTCAATGTTGAAAGCACTGGTAAGACGCATATTTTTGCCTATACAATCATGCCTTCCATTTATTGCCAAGATCACAATCAATCTGTTTTCTCATGATTTGATTAAGCGATAGTCTTTAGGATTGTCTTTAGGATACTTTTGCTTTGGAATCCAATTCCACTTACTAACATTTTCCTCTCCCTTGCGGAATCAACCATTGCTGAGGGAATTTTCCAACTTTAGAAATAAGAATATACTTCTTGTCCTGTATTAACATAAAGCTCTCCCAGCAAAGATTTAGTGAGAGAGTCATTGACGACATGTGCCCTTTTCAATACGGCTTCTTAAGAAGCCGTAGTGTTGAGGATGCCTGGTTGTTCGTGGCTGTCCGCAGGGTTCCCATCTGTGGTCCATTTATATAGAAGCTCGTGATGAGCCCACTATTGCGGCAGCGGCAGCTGAGTGATCAGTGCAAAGTTTGTGCACATGCTGATGACCTAATCATCATGGTTGACGGTAGCTCTCGTTCCCAATTAGAGCAGCGGGTACTGGCCATGACGACGATAGTTAGGCGATGGGCAGAACATGTCGGTGTAGATTTTGCTGTCGATAATACCAACATGATGCTCTTGTGGGGTAGACTATCTCGTAAGCCACTCGTTCGTTTGACTGATGGATCTGTGCTCAGGTGCGTTACTGAGGTGAAGTACTTGGGCGTTGCCGTGGGAGAGCGAATGGCTGAGAGGCTGAGAGGTAAGCTGGTCAGTGTTGTTGGCCAGCTTAGATGTGTGCTTAGAAGTGACTGGAGGCTTAGTAGACGAGTTGTTCGTATCGTTAATCAGGTGCTTTTTGTTGCAATGGCAACTTACGCATCCCTGTGTGGTACGAATCGGAGAAGTCTGAGTGGTGTTATTGGCTTGTATGCCAGTATATTGTACAGTCTCGACAGAGGCCCTTCAGGTACTGATGGGTGCTGCCCCGCTGGATCTTATTGTAATCCGTCGTGCAACGGAATTCAAGGCCAGGGGCTTGAGTAAAACTGAGCTTAGGGAACTCTTGCCGATATGGCAAACACGTTGAGAAAAGAGTCATAATGAACGTACTACATTTAGTTTTTGCCAGATGTTAGGTTCGTTGGAAGAAACCCTGATTTTAGCTTTAACCTCTGTCTTGGTTTCTTGCTGGCGGGACATGGGTCGCTCAATGCCTTCCTGCATAAGAGAACCCTGTCCGATCGAGAGTCGTGCCATTGTGGTGCACCAGTTGAAGACTAGCGGAACTTTTGGGACCTCCAGGAACTAGAGATAAATAGGTCAGGTGAACACTGGGTAGTCAGCAACATGCCCAGGGTGTTTTGACCAGAGCAACGGTATTTGTTTCCAGAGCGTTTGCTCGGCGTAGGGGTAGTACGACGTAGTTGTGCAAAGTGGATCTGCTGACCTTTTCAAGGCCGTCTGACCTGAGGGTTGAGCAGCTGCGAGACTGTTCGGATCATGCTGATCCCGCAATCTCGTGCAGCTTGATAGGCGGCAGCTGTTGCTTGTGTGCAGGGGCATCAGTCGCTGGATCGCAAGGGTTGAAACTGAGAGTAGGTTAGCTACAGAGTTTGAACCGAGGCCTTGTCTGGTACTGGGGGTTATAGGGATACACACGGGCAAGTTTAGGGTTCGTGCCCAGTCATTTGTATCTTGTTGATCTCTCGGGGGGTACGGACAGGCATGAGTATTTCCTATGTCTACATTTCATGGTTGCCGTTCACTGTCACCGAACGGAAGGGGTTTGGAGTTTTCCCCGTCTCCCACCGGTGAGAGACATTGCATTCTTGCAATGTAGTATCGACCGCTCGATTTACCTGAGGTCGCCGCTGCAAGTATGTAAAAATGTCCAGTCTGTGCTCTTTTTATTTATTTAT
Organism: Philornis downsi; assembly: GCA_019455685.1. NCBI lineage: Eukaryota > Metazoa > Arthropoda > Insecta > Diptera > Muscidae > Philornis > Philornis downsi. Next base: position 1,113,419 of record JAHXMU010000806.1, read on the forward strand.
TTATTTATTTATTTATTTACATCTACTGAGCATTGCTCTTACATATTACAAAAATAGGAAAAATTGAATAAAATAACATAACTATAGTTACAAGTATACAACTGTACATATTTATTAAGTAGTCAATTGCAATAGATTACAACAATAAATTACAAATTTAGTGAAAATCTTCAAAATGAGGTATCAGCTAAAAGTCTGAGTACAGCTCGTCTAAGTGAAAATCTATTGAGAGTTATATCGACAGTATTGGCCACCAAATTAAATATTTGCAAACATCGAGTAATTGGTTCATTTCTTCCATAATTAGTTCGATGGAATGGAACAGCGAACATATGAGTTTCTCTTAAAGACCGTGTTGGTATGTGAAAGGGTAGAACGGATAGCAATTCGGGCGAATCAATGTTCGAATCTATAATATCCTTTATAAAAATGATGCCTAGAAGCTTTCTGCGGTTAGAAAGCTCCATAATTCTAAGAATATTGCAACGGCTTTCGTACGGTGGCATGTTATCAAAAGAAAAGTTCTTTCGAAGGGCAAATCTTGTGAAGCGCTTTTGAATTTTCTCAATCCGATTGATACCTACTTCATAAAAAGGACTCCAAACAAAGCTTACGTACTCTAAGTGAGATCTTACCAAAGATCCAAATAAAACAGTAATAGCTTTAAAATTCAAAAACATTTTAGTATTTCTTTTTGAAAACCCAAGTTGTGAATTGGATTTAGAAACTATGTAATTTATATGATCTTCAAAAGTCAATGCGCTATCAAAATATATACCCAGATCTTTTACGATGCTCACACGCGGAAATGTTTGATCATTTTCATATACGTAGCTGTACACAATTGGTAAATGCTTACGAGTATAAGTCATAATATTACACTTAGAAAAATTTAAAAATAGATGGTTGCCGCAGCACCATACTATTAGGGCTGCAATATCTTGTTGAAAGTGTTCGCAGTCCTGGATAGATGTTATATTGTAAAATAGTTTCATGTCATCCGCATATAACAGACATTGACAATACTTTAATATATTAGGGATGTCATTGACAAACAAGAGGAAAAGCAATGGGCCCAAATGGCTACCCTGTGGTATACCCGATTTCACGTAAATTGGATTAGACTCAGCTTTATGAACTTTAACAAATAAAACTCTTCCCGAGATGTAAGAATGTAACCAGCTCAATAGTGACGAGTGAAACCCCATTTTGAAGAGTTTCCTTATCAAAATTTAATCTTTTATCATAAATCATTTACCACAAGGGCGACTCATTCCATGAAGTATGGTGTATGAATCACAATTTGATATTAGCTTTGCTTTTGTTTTGCTACGTAACTTCAACCGGTGAGTTTGGCCGGTAGCGTGGGGATTAGAAGGCCCCGAAACTGAATTCCCGCATGATTATTTCGTGTAGAACCCCTTAGCATTACGTGGGTTGTGGTTGATGTCAAAAGTCGATGATAGAAACTTTATGCTCGGATGTGGAGTTGCATTGCAACCAGGTGCTACAGACCCATATAGTAGCAGGGGTGGATATAAGCCCCATCTCCGCCAATGAGGATTATGTTCCATACTAGCATAATCAATTTGGTATCTCCTGGCTGGACGAAAGAGCTGACAATTGCGGTAGTTCCAAAATCGTCAGCCCCTTTTCCTAGATTGTCCTAGCTTTACTTGGCTATCCCAGAGCGGCGTTTTCAATCGCATTGTGGTATGCCCAGTGTGTCGCACACTATGGATAAGGCCTTCACGTCGAGACTCTCGTTAAATCCTCGCGGACTCTGTATCCGTATCGGTCATTTAAAGAGTGTAACCGATTTTTAAGTCAATTAAAAATGCACAATTACGTAAATTCATGACTTCTTTTTTGGCAAAATTATGACGTCGCATATATTCTTAAATGTGTCTGCTAAATGGCGGTGATGCCAGGCATATATTTTTTGACCTGCCTGCTACTCAACTAGAGGCGCCTATTCTCTATGAAAACGCTGGATATTTCAATCAACGAAGTGGATGTTGACATTAATGCGAGTTAATTGTAAGTCCTATTATAAAACGTCTAACATATGTTAGTTAGTTACTCATCTTTTGCAATCCAAGGAAAATTTAAAATCAATTTACTGCTCTTCAGAAGTTTGTTGTTCGTCAAGCTGTGCCCCAGCTACAAGATAAATTGAATTTGTATCCCCCCTCCTCATTTACAGACTCATAAAAATCCGATCAACTTTCTCTTTTAACACCAAATATATTTGCAATATACCAACAATTGAAAGGGAGGCCACTTCCTTGCTAATCTTAAACTCATCAAAGTGAATCCCCAGTTTCATAACCAAAATGCAATCAATGTGCTGTGAAGTAAAACCAAAAGCCACCACCATATCCATGTGACACTGCTAATGATCCGAAGCGCCAAACAATTATTATGCAATGCATTGCATCCTTCAGCAGGAATATTAACGCCATAAGAACGTTACAAGATGTCATTTTGTATAAAACCACCAGTGGCACTTTCACAACTATGAGTGTTATGAAAACTATTCATGGTCAGATGCCTGAAACATTAATCAAAAACTTGCAAACTTTGCATAATACAATTTTACTGTAAAAATTTCATTGAATTTCTTAAAGAAAAGATTGGGGGGATTTGTTTCGTTTTCGTTATTGCTCTTGATTTTATTCTCAAAAGTTAATGGAAAACTTTAGGGGCGATTTTCCTCTTGCCAGCCCCATCGAGAAAATAAACGCAAAAAAGGAAAGTTTAATGACCCTTCCTATCATTTATTGTGGCAATAAAGAAATAATAAAACAATTTTTTTGTTTTCTTTTTTATTTCTCCCTTTTCTCAAAAACCTCTCAGCCACTTTTTGCTGTCTGCAAATTCTGTTAATCTTTGACCATTTGCATTCATATTTTGCTGGTTTCCCCCAAACAATAGAATGGACGACACAAAAGCAAAGCATGGATGGAATGAATGCTGTAGAAAGCTGGTTATAAAATTGAAAAAATCTCTTTTTAGTTGAGTTACACTCTCATCGTTTTGAACAAATCTTTTCGACAAATACTTCAGACCAACAATTTGTTACTTTGCACACTTCCAAAGTGGGGTTTCTCCCACTCATGCTGGCCACTTTGTTTGTGTTGCATCAAGCACAGTGGGTAAATGGCAATACTAATTTCGACAATTTTCAAGCAATTCGCTTACATTGTAAAACTTTTTCCTGATCCCTTTTCGCATCAGATACTACTCGTCACATTTTATCTCTGTATCTGTATACGAATACAGTGTAAGGAAAAACGATAAATGTGGGAGGTCACTTCAATTGTAAAAAAGTGCACTTGAGGGCTAACATAAAGTGACACTTTATGAGTGCAACTTCTGCAGGGGTCGCGGCAACATCGCCACCAACATGGACAAAAACCCATTATTATGAAGACATGGTTGGCAACCGCGTCATCTGAAATGTCTGATGGTGACGATGAACATAAAGTCAAAGAGTCACTTTTTTGTTATTGTTGTCTTGCACTTGCAACTTTTGCTTTTGCCACTTGTTGTAGATATATTTGGGACGCGAGGGTGTAGGACCTGAAGCCACATATTCCTACTCGACCAGAGTTTGCAACAAAACCAGAAGGGAGAACAGCAGCAGCATATTTCCGCCACACTTCAACAAATATAAGTGCGGATAGTCCGGCTGGTAGCAGTTTGTGTGGTAAAGCATGAGGTTGGCATGAAAAATGTGAAGCAAATATTAAAACCAAAATTTTGCGCTGGAAATAGAATATGGATAACCGCTGCACAGGATATGTACGTATATTTCCAAACTATTTGTTTTTGTCAGCATCACTGTAGGTGTTGGAGTGGAATCAATGACAGATCACATGGTCCGGCAATCAAAATAGGTTGCCAAAATATTGATAAAAAAGTCCCGAATACTTTAAAATTACAAAACTGGAAACAAAACCCTACAATATAATGATTTTTGTGCATTTAAAAATTTTGCACGGAATTGGTCTTCGCCCGATTTTATTATTAGCAATATAGTCGGCGTTAAGATGAACTGATACCAAAGGTTTGGCCTGGCCGAACTTTATATCTGGAGAACTGTATGAAAATATTCCTTTGCATCATCCCAACATTAAGATATTCGGTATAATTTGGCACAAGTCCGGCATTTTGCAAGCTTAGTTCTGCGAATGAAAATGAGTGTTTTTCAAAAGAAGATAGCAACTCACCACGTCCAAATGAACATCATTTCCAAGTTTCTCATGCTGCTGCATATACAAATCGGTCGTTTTAGCTAAAATCATTGACCCTCCTCTACGGCTTCTAAGCTCCTTTTCTGTGTCATAAAATTTCACGCCCCTCATAAATTTCCGATGTTGGGTGAGGTTATCTGGAAGTCATTTTATCTATTTCTGTTCTGTTTTAACAATGAGATCTAAAGATCTAAAAAAATCAATTGAAAATTAGACCTTTCCAATACTTTTGTAAAATTTCTACGGCTTATTGAACATAGTTAATCCTTCCCATTAATTGAATTTCTGGAAAATTAACTTAATTTTATAAAGTAAAGTAAATTATGAATTGAACTGAATTTTAAATTTAATTAAATTGTACTGTTTCGCCTTAAAATTCCATTATTCAAATTGTACTGTATTAAGTTGGATTACATTAAATTGCTTGTATCAAAAAATTTGTAAATATTGTAAATTGTAAAAATTAACTATTTATTTGCTTATGTAAAGGCCCCTTCAAACAACCATTTAACTATAAAAACCCCTATTTTGTTACGCCCATATGGCAACTCAGCAAGGAGGTCTCCTGGTTGAAATCAGCAACATATTTGTCCCCTTTTTCCGCTAGCTCCCAACCGGACCACTTCGCCAGCCGCTCTCAACGTACGAATAGAACCTGAAATAATGTAAGTTAATCGTTAGCTTTTCCTCTCCTCCAGTACGAAACCCCCTCGTAAGTATACACATCCCGCTAAGAACCAAAGTTCTTCCACAAACCTCCAATCGCTCTCACGGAACCTAAGTTCCAAAATAAATCTTCAGGCCAAATCTGACAGATGTACTCTCTAGCGATTGCATTTTACACGGTTTGTTCGTTAACTGATGCAAAAGAGTTGAGAAGAGAGATTTGGATGAGATTGAGAGAGTGGTTGTTGAAAACAGAATATGAAATTTTTCTAGAAGAAATCTATATAATTTGTTTGCGAATAAAGCGTCGTTTTCATCTTTCCAATTTTGTATCTGTCCATTTGTTTAGGTTTAATTTCATTAGAATTTTTGCCAGTTTTTCATCTGCTCTATCATTATGAAACAAGTTTCAAATTTTTTCAATTTTTTCCATTCTGATATTCCGAAATTTTGTAATTTTATGTTCGATTTGTTTCATTGAAAATTTTTTCATTTGATTTCAATTCGTAATACAAAACTTCTGTTGTTGTCTTGCATAATTTGAAGGTCCTGTCATTTGTCTTCCTGAAGTTTTTTTTTTTTAATAAAAACGCTTAAGAACTGATGCATAATACCTATTGCTTTGGAGCTGATCGATTAACTGAACTTGTAAATAAATCGATTCTCTTTTATTTAGCCAATATTTAATTTGTATGTAATTCAAAATTCCATGTTATTCAAGAGTAAGGACACATCTTGTGTGCATACACACAAACTCCTCAGATTCGGAGTGAGTAATTTTTGCTAGAAATGTTATTAATATTAAAAACATTGTTATGCACTGCAGTACATTTTAATCCTTCTCTAGCGATGGTAGAGGTTGTCCTACTGCTGTGCTTTTGAGACCAAACCATTAAAAATGTTCTTAAGGACTAATTTTTTCAAACACGAATCTGTTGTTTTCCTGTTGTGTTCGTTACCATCGCACAACATGGTTGTCATAGTCGACGTCATCATCAACATCGTCGAAATTGACGTCGTCGTCGTCGTCATTGTTGTCGTCAAGTTTAACAATGACCACATCCGTTGTAATACAGCTCAAAAATTGTGGTTTCCTACCTCCCTCTCTCCTTCCCACCCCCCTTTCACAACCACTTCCGTAACAGTCAACGATTTTACAAAACCACTTGTTTTGTTGCCTTTCCACATATTTTGTTTTTGCGTCATCAGCAGCTGCAGCAGCAACAACGGAATGAAATGATTTGTAAAACAAAATGTTGCGTTTTGTGAAAAGCAGTGGGAAAAACATGATGCTACAATGGGTGCCAAATGTTTGCTACATCATAATTGTTGCATTATTCACATGAAATTATTGCAGAGAAGAAAGTTTATTAAACAGTGAATTGGCCAAGCTGGTGTCTTCTGTCATTTGCATATTTTATAATTTACATTAAAAGTTATCAACAGCAGACTGGTAAGCAAATTAAATAAGTATTACTGTTATATCGTATTTGACAGAATACTGAACGCTTTCCTTGCAAATGATCTCGGATTATGATGCATGACTTTTGTGCTTTAATAGCTGCAGTTAGTTAGAGAATTATATCCGTGCTAACAAGGATGAACAACATAAGTGGAGCTAGTAGAAAATCTGGTGTATTCATGATTATTGCCGTCCTTATTAGACACACATTTACAACCAATGTAAGTTGTATCTATCTCTTCTTCATTCTTTTGCATTCGTCTGAATCAATTTTCGATTTTTCGTCCACTTTGGATGAGGTGGCTCTTGAACATGCTTTTTAAATGCATCAGCCTTAAATTTTAGGCATCCAAAATTCTTACCTCTCAATATATTCTTGATGTACGATAATAAAAGGGAATCATAGTGTGTCAAATTGTACGGCTTATGATGCAGCAATTACACGTTTTGGATACTAAAAATACCAGTTCTTTAAGCTCTTCAGTAGCACCTCGCCTTGTTGTGGTGAAGAATGCTCTGCGTTCCTTATTTCTCCAACGACTTCCGCTAAACAAATATTGTTGTAGTATTTCAATTTGACTGTTCTGTTTCATTCCAAAGCCATGATAGCGTCATCCTCAGTTTTTTTCAAAGAAACTGGTGATTATTTGCTTCGAAGCAACCCGGCCACATGCGACTTTTGGAGGATGAAGCCCTTTTCGGAATACCTTTTCGAAATTTGTAATAAAACAAATGATGGCCAGCATTTTCCTCTTTCCAAAACCTAAGTAATTTCTGTATTTTAATGGGTTTTACCACGTCGATGTCGGTAAACAGCGAATTATGAAGGGTTCATACAATTGAAGGAGTATTTTTCTCTCTAAGTTTACCAGAATGGATTTGTCCTCTGGCGTCATTATTAGGTAAGACAAGTAAAAATATTGTGTGGAACATATATATGTATATTTATGTTCGTCGAAAGAGTCCTTAGGCTTCAATAGACTTTTGGCTTGACGAAGCAAATTAAGTAATTTGGTTATCATTTGCGGTTGAAACCAATTTTGCTCATGCGTTCACAAATTGTTCAGAACAACATTTTACAATTGTGGATAAATTATATGTAAAGGGTGTCCCAACAAGAACGCAAGATTTAAATTTGGCGCCATTCGAAGTGCTATTGTTTGACGTTTGAACAATTGTTATTATTTGCTAGTAGAAGGTACGAGGTTAGTAAAAATGGAGCGCTACACGAATGAACAACGCATTCTCATTGTGAAATTGTGAAATTTACCAAAATGGTGAAAGTTTTGCGGCTACAGTTCGCACATTGCGATCAATTTGGGGTCACAATAATGCTCCAAAAGAGATTAATGGATAAATTTGCCAAAACTGGGTCTGTTAGTGATGTAAAGAGAACAATGCGCCTTCGACCAGGTCGATCGACCGAAAATGTCGCAGCTGTAAGTGATGATGTCGCTCAAACTCCAAATTGGTGTCTCCAAATCTACTATACAGCGAATTTTGACGAAAGATTTGCATCATCATGCATACAAAGTTCAAATCACTCAGGAACTGAAGCCAGCTGACCATGGACAGCGAAGGGAGTTCGTAAATTGGGTATTGGAGAGACAACATGAAAATGCTGATTTTGCCGATAAAATCATCTTCAGTGACGAGGCCCATTTCCATCTTGATGGCTTCGTCAATAGGTAGAATTGTCGCATTTGGGGTGAGGAAAATCTTCGAGTGATTCACGAGAAGCAAATGCATCCTCAATGTGTCACTGTGTGGTGTGGATTTTGGGGTGGAGGGATCATTGGACGTTTTGTTTTATGAAAATGAGGCATGTTACGCGCAAACAGTCAACGGTGTTCCGCTTCGTGAAATGATAACCAGTTTTTCGTGCATAGAATTAAAGAAATGAATGTGGAGGGCATGTGGTTTCAAAAAGACGGCGCCACATGTCATACAGACAGAGAAATAATTCAATTGCTGCATCAGTCATTTCCCGGTCGTGTTATTTCACGTTTTGGAGACCAGAATTGGCCGCCTAGATAGTGCGATTTAACACCATTAGACTTTTTTCTTTGAGGTTTTTTGAAGTCGATGGTTTACGCGAATAACGTTTCACGATTTTTTTTTTAAATATCTGTGTTTTATTTAAAATTTAAATCTTGCGTTCTTGTTGGGACACCTTTTATGATATCAGAGTAATTAGTTAGAATGTGACCTTTGTAGAAAATTGTTTCATTTGCATTTACTGCGGTTTCCCTCATTATTATCTCAAAAACGAAGATATCGAATTACATACTATCGGCCTATCTAAGGTGTCATTTAGTATAAATCACTTTAAAGAACTTTTTCAGCATTCTTACTAAAGACTTCACCTCGAAGACTTATCAGCTACACTGTCATAACAAACTCGTTCATAATTTGAATCATCTTTGCCAAAGCGGCTTCGCAATCCACAGGGGATCATTCTGCTTTTTTGGGCATATTTCAGGATTTAGTCATCAGGTATAGATGTCTATTTAATATGTTTATATAAAGTTGCACTGATAACATCTAATCATCTCAGATGGAAAAAGTTGCAGTCTTGAAGATAATATTATCGAAAGAATCTTGTATGCGATGGGGCAAAAGATTTATCGCATTATCCTTTATATGAATTCTTGTATTGTCTTCCTTAAACGCAGTATGCAGCACATCCAGTTTGCAATAATCATCAGGCTTTTGTGTAATCACATCATATTTAGCATGCCAATTACCAGCTCGTCGCCGATAGTTGTGAAAGACTTTTCGTTCTTGAGCCGTAATGTTACTTTATTGACTTCTCTCTGATTGGTTTATGCGAACGTCGATAATTGATGTAAGCACTCAACTTGCTTTGGATACTTGTGATCAAATGTAATGATCCTTATAGATTTTTTGCCTTTTGTTTTCTTGCTCCAACTGTATTCCGGTAATTTTCCATAATGTAGCAGTGCTGATCTTTCCAACAACTTTTTCCCTTTAAAAACACGATTTGTTCCTCTTATTTTCTAGTTGGCTGTAGCATTCCCATGCATGCAGCATCGTTTTGCCTGGCCGTTAAGAAACATCATGACTAGCCTGAGCGCAATTTTTCATATTGCAATGCGGCCGTCCTTTACAGCAAGCGTTATAATTGGCTGTAGTATCACAATGTATGCAGTATCCTTTTTCTCCTTAGACGTTTTGTGACACCAGAGCTGGAGAGGTTATCATCAAATGGCCAATATGTTGTCATTGTGCAATAGTTATTGGGAAAGTTTATAGAATAGGTCGTAGTTATCCTGAGGGTTAGCGCCTTCTTCATTCAATGCATTTGCTTAGTATCCTGCGTACTTTACGTGCAACAAAGTAGCGGACGAAGTTTATGTTAGCATCATGAATACTATGTCCATCCGTGACATGTGATGTTCGCGAAAAAATAAGGGACCAATCGGAATCCGTTATCGGAGCTCTTGTTATGAAGACCTAAGTTTTTGACTATTGGTTCAGGAACAACTCTTTGTCCTAAATTTTCAAAAAAAAAAAAAGTTTTACATTCGTGGATGGACCAGGTGCTGTATGTTTCCCCCAAACATAACTTCGTAACTTCTACCTTCCTCTGTGTCATGAGCTCACAATCGTAATAATAAACTATTTCGCCTGAGTGCGGGTTGTGGCCATTCGTTATCTTAAGGAAGTTATTCTGGGAGACAAAACATCTAAATATAACGCAAGCTTGAACATCAGAATTTATGCCTTTCTGCATATAAATGTCGAAGTCAAATTTTAAAGTTTTTTTTACTAGTACATTCTCGTTCTGTCCATCGCTTCTTAGAATATGGTCAGCCTTCTTTTGACCGAGATCACCTTAAAGTCGAAAATTGCTGTGAAGCCACAATCATAACAAGATTTACGCCAGTTGTAAACATTTGGGAGATAATTTTATTGTTTTCGTTTGTACTCTTCTTACTAGTGAGGTTACCCACTTAGTGATTTCAAAACCGCCGGCAGGGCAAGGTTGTCAAATGTTAAATACCTCTCATCTGAAGTGTTATTTATTTAATGAAATGTATGCTATTTACGAATATGGATCGTTTAACAACCGAAGACCGCGTAAAAATAGTTAAAACTTACTACAAAAGTAGTGATTCAAATGCGGGCGCTTTATGTCCATTACAGGGTGATTATGGTCGTCTTAATCGACCTACTGTGCAAGGAGTTGGTAAGATTATAAAGAAATTTGAAGAAACTGGAAGTGTTACAGGTGTAGTCATGCCTGTGCATCATGGCAATGTACTACGCACTCCCGAAAATATCTCTTATGTTAGTGAAAATAAGGCGGATAATCCGTATTTCAATTCATAGCGCTGTGACCGTATGATAACCGACTTGTTTGGTCTGCAATTGAAGATTATGAACTGGATGATATGTGATTTCAACAAGACTGAGCCACGAACTATACAACATGACCTATTTTAGCTTTATTGCATAAGAAGCTTCCAGAAAGCGTAATTTCTTTGACGACGTCAATTTGCAACGAAGATCATGCAATTTGATGCCGTTGAACTTTTTTTTCTTTTTGTAGGGCTACGTCAAAAACAGTGTTTACGTGGATAATTTTCAAACGTTTGAGCATTTGAAAACCAACCACCCAACATTTGTCAAGTTATCGCCGAGATACCGCCCGAAATGTCCGAAAAAGAGGTCGAAAACTACCTCAAAAGGAACCACTGCTGTAACCAATCCAGAGGCGATCATTTAAATGACATTGTATTTCGTGGATATTGGCAAGGTCTAAGCATTATAATGAAATAAAAGTTTCATCAAAATCACAACTTTATGTCCGTTTTATTTAACTTTACTTTTGCAACCGAAAGACCATAAATCAAGATTTTGCCGCTGCTCTTGGCATGCACCAGTAGCACCTTTTGAATTACAAACGAGCGAAATCTGTGAATCGACTTAAGTTCGTCACTGCGCCACAAGATGTTGTACCCTTCCCTAGGAGAATCTTCGCAGCGCCGTAAATCCCTATAATCGGACATATTTCTCTGTGATATCATCCATACACAGAGTACAGAAATAAGCACCATGAGCCTTTTGTATTTTCGACCCCGTCACTCGTTTAGCTGAATTCCATTCCAACCGTTTTATAATCACATTGATGAAACTGTTCCTAAGTCTCAACTATAAAGTTTATAGTTTGCACTTTAAATCCTTTTTAACTGTCTCTCTCACTCATATTCCCTACTGTATTTGTGTGTGTGCGTGTGGTATCTTTCAGGTTATCAAACGTCAACAAATCCTTATTTTGGTGCCACAGTGGGTCGAGTTTGCAATCGCGTTGCAAACGGACGTTTCACATTGCAGGGCAAGGAGATACAAGTCTCTCGCAATTTAAACAATAAACATCAATTGCACGGTGGCTTCATTGGTTTCGACAAAGTCCATTGGCAGGTGGCTGGCAAACACGAAGATGGCATCACACTTCAGCATTGTTCACCGGATGGTCATGAAGGATATCCGGGCGAAGTAACCGCAACGGTGAAATTCACATTGACCGAGGACAATTGTCTGCATCTGCAGATGCTGGCAGAGACGACCAAAACAACGGCTGTCAATATGACAAATCATACCTATTTCAATTTGGCCGGCCATGTAAGTACGACGATATTCACATTTCATTTACGTTTACGGGTTTTTTGTCCTCCCATTAGTTATGGCAAAGTACGGTGTGCATCCGTTCCGTTCGTCCGTCCGCATGTGCAATCGAAAATTGCAACATATGTTGAAACAATTTTTGGAAGAATGATTGAGCCAAGGATTAAGTTTTAGTTGGTTAGTCACACACAGGTTAGGTGAAATGTTGTGCTACATAGAGAGGAAATGGAAAATTCAAATGAAATTGAAATTGTCGGAAGGATATGTTGTGATGGTATCTCAAGACAGCTTAGAGTATAGAATAAGAGGAAGGAAGAAACGTCTAGTTTTGCAAGAATTTGAACAGCTTTAGGAAATAAACATGTTCTCTCCACGCAAAGATTTATGGACATTTTACTGAAATATTGAAAGGGAAGAGGAAAGGATTCATTGAAATAGGATATTGCAGATCAATGCAAATTGAAAATGTCAATTCCATCACATATCAAATATATAGGAAAGCAAAACCATCTGAAGAAGGATGGCAGTGCAACGAAGTGTCAAAGAAGGAAGGGAAGATTAGCCGTATGGAAATTGGTAACACATGGATACTTACACATGTAGTACTGTTTTAGTTTTAATAATGAGGGTGGTTTGGGGGAGAACATGACAATGAATTAAGATGGCTAAGCAATTATCAATACCATTCAACGGTAAACTCTTCATATCACATAATTACGGTCAGCTACAGTTATAAATCATGTGCTTGAAACATCTGGACATCTCGGACTTTTAAAAGTAGTTGCCAAATATATGTGATATTTTTAAGTCTTTTTTGATTTAAGTTCTGGCGAGAATTTTAAATTCCTTATTATCTGAATACTTAAAAGTCCTTCTGGAGTGAGTGGACTATACATAAGTTAAGCCACATCGTTTACTTGATCTCTCAACTTCTTCAAAAGCCATTAAAGGACAGTTCCAAACAAAATCCAAGCTATAATTTATAATTATGAACGAAATACCACAATAAATCAAACTGTATGCATTATTACAAACAGTGTCCCCATCAGACACATTTATTACCCAAATTCAAACAACACGTACGAGGTGTGTTCCAAAAATAAGGCGAGTTTTCAAATTTCTTTCGATTATTATTTTTTTATGTTGGTGCACTCGTTTCGAAGACATGTTGAAGGTTTTGTCCATATAGCATGTTTAGTTTGTTTTTGAGAGACATAAATAAGACAAGTGTTTTGCGTGTTCGGCGATTTTCTGCTATCGAAAAAAAAAA
>JAHXMU010000806.1:1141727-1211496 GCA_019455685.1 Philornis downsi
TTCAGGAAAGTAACAAAATACCGAGAACAACTTTTCAACGAGTTTTCTAAAATCTGCGACTTCGGCTCCAAGAGTGTCAAGCAGCCGAGGGAAGCCATTTGAACTTTATCCATCTGTCTGTCTGCTGACTGACTAAATAGTTCCATAAAAATACTCCGTCCTAACGAAATTTTCTTAATGGTAATGTTTTTTAAAGTCGTGGTTTGAAGATTGCAATTTGACAAAAACGCAAATTCCTTCTGTTGATTGCCATAAAATATTACGGATTTAATCACTTTCACACGATTAGTTTGGAAATGCTACACTGGATTTTCATACAATTAGCCAAAAAAAATATTATATTTTGTATCAGTAAATACAGTTAGTGAGATGTGATATATTACGCCAATACTGAACTGAAATATTATATTTATTTACCACTCTTTTTTTTCTCAGATTTTTTTTTTGTAGATTTTTTATACCATACCTTCCATACAAAATAGTATACTTTATATGATTTACTTTTCTATCTATAAGTTCCAATCAGCATATCCTATTCATTCGAAGAAGGACACAGACATATTTTATCCCATCTCCTTTAGATGTCCCTACGCAAATGGTTGCAAACCATTTGAAGTGCCTGCAAAAATGAACATAAATTTTGCACCCTATAAATTTGTCCTTCCCCATACAAATGATCCTAACTTTAAGATTCTGTTATTACAATACGTTTTAATACGCCTACGTGAATGCGCTAAAGTTTTATACACTATAATTTCAAAGTACACCCTAGTTTAGGATTGAAACTGGGTGAGCAGGTCACGACTTTCTGGTAGTTTTCACATAAGATTTCACATATGAGAAAAGCCGATATTTTGCTTGGAACTTAGAACTCTTAGGCTCTATTAGCCTAAAATCAGATTATTTGTTTACGCTGCACATTAAGAGCTGCTCTTTCTGATTTTTGCCTTTATTACAAAACAAGTAAAGTTAAATAAAACATATGAAGCTATGACTTCGATGAAACTTTTATTTCATTATAATGCTTGGACCTTGCCATTATGTATGAAATAAAATGTCAAATGACCGCTTCTGTATTGGCTGTAGCAGTGAATCCTTTCGAGGTAGTTTTCGAACACCTTATCGCACAATTTGGGCGGTATCTTGGCGATAACTTGATTATATCGTTTGGAGATTATCAGCGTAAATACGGTGACGTTGCCACACAAAAAAGTCTAACGGCGTCAAATCGCATGATCTTGGTGGCCGATTGACATCGCCAAATCCTGAAACTATGCTATATGGAAACGGTCGTGTCGTGTGGCTCGTGGCACCGTCTTGTTGAAACCACATGTCGTCCAGGTTATAATCTTCAATTGTACGAGTATACGAAAAAAAACTTGGTTATGAATTGAATTTCGGATTATTCCCCACACTTTCACTAACAGTAGCAATATTGGCAGCGCGTATATTGCGCTGATGCACAGGTCTAAACAATTTGTAACGCCTCCAGGCTCTTCAATTATCTTTATAATCTTGTCAATTCCTTGCACAGCAGCTCGATTATGACGACTATAAACACCCCGCAAAGCACGAAAAGTGTCCACTTTTGTTGTAGGTTAGGTTAAGTTAGGTCAGTGTGACAGTCTGAATAGACAGACTCACTGGCACTGTGTAGTTCATTATGATACCACGGAAGCTAGAGATAAGGATGTCCCTAGTTTCCCCCGTTGAACCATCCTGAGCGCCAATATCTATATCGCAATATCTATATCGTTCAGATCTCCCACGTCCCTAAATAAGTAAGAGCACGGTGTTCATTACCGCCTAGTCGCCAGGGCGGGGCAATTGCAGAGAAGATGTTCTATGGACTCTTCCTCCTCTTCATCCCTATAACTACTGCAGAAGTCACTAGTGGCAACCTTCAATCTGACTGCATGTCTTCCAATCAGACAGTGTCCCGCCATGACGGATACAAGCAATGACGTCGGGTCTTGATAGCGGCAGCAATGTGTGTGAACGCTTCAGACCTAGGCAAGGCCACATCCGTCAGGATTGATCACAGCCCCGAACAGACGCCCACCTACCACTTGCCGCTAAATATGTATATTATTATACAGTTGTTGTATAAGAATTAACATCTCCACAAAAATATAATATTAATAATTTTATATTACCACCTTGCCTATCCAATGTTTCTAACACTTGAATAGCACATGTATACCACCCGAAATATTGTTATTTGCGAGAAAAATGCTATCAGAAAAAAACAACATTGTTAAGAGTTATTATAAGTGCAATCTATTGACCACTGAGGCCTGAATTAGTGTTAACTTTTTGCCCTTTCAGTTATGTTGATTGTTTCCCTTCACACACATTCGTCAATTGCTCCGGTTGGGTTAATTAAAAAGTTCCATGTTTGCATTCGATTTTCAACGATTCACAGCACTTTTCTACTCAATTACTTTGAGGGAAAAACAACCAACCATCTTCATCGCATAATTGTTTTTATGAATGCTTTAATAAGTTTTTAAAAGTGTTTTGTGTACTCATTTGTTCATATCGCTGATGTTGTTATTGACTGCACCGATTGTGTGTACAACGAAACGTGGTCCACCCTAGAAGCCAACAATGCCAACCCACCAACGGAAGCAAAACAACAGCAGCGTCAGCCAATGAGCCAAAACAAGCCATACTTATTAGCGTATTAGCGCCGTTGTGACGGTAGAGAAAGAGAGGTGTTTAAATACTTTATGGTTAATTAGAATTTGTTTATTTACATAATTATAAGCGCAAGTGTTTGAATTCAATGGAAAGGAATGGGGAAATTAAAAAAAAAGAAAAATATGTTTGAGGAACGATAATATAAAGAGCACTTTCAACAGATTGTAAAGGCCGCCAGTCTGCATATCGCATACATGTATTCAAGGATTTTTGAACGGTTCAGTGTGTCAACCTTCATATCGAATTGTGGTCATTTGAAGAACTTGCTGAGTTGCTCAAGTTGATGGCTCCAAGTGCTTTGTTGACATCTCAAAAATTACTTAATTTATACCTATAACAATTCGTCTGAGTAAGAAGAAGATTCTCTTCCATTTTCTTCCATATCATGTATAGAAAATCATTCATTGCTTCAGCCTAAAAAAGAAAATAGATATTCATTCACATGATTCGATTCATTTTAGAAAAATGAGG
The DNA here is from genome assembly GCA_019455685.1 of Philornis downsi. NCBI lineage: Eukaryota > Metazoa > Arthropoda > Insecta > Diptera > Muscidae > Philornis > Philornis downsi. The sequence continues at coordinate 1,144,902 of JAHXMU010000806.1, forward strand.
AAAACAATAGAGATTTGTTTCTCATAAAGCATGGTATCACAGGCATTATCTACAAAATTCATAGGCCAAATAAGCCCTATGAAGGTTTTTAAGGGATACAATCTAGTACACTGACTTTGAGACACGAATATTTAGACAAAGGGTGGTTTCGGCACTTCCATCGTTCGATGCATACATTAGGTGTTAATGCCTTTCTAAAGAGATGTTCGAAATCGCCTAAAATTCAGGGTGGTGTCTTCGTATAAACATTTTTGGCTCTTGTGTAAGCTTAAGAGTTTAAAAAATGCGACGAGGATCATACAAATTATTAACAGTGTCAATATTTGGTTAATTCTTGTACAATTATTTTACCAAACATGAAACATTTCGCTCTCTAGAAACTGAGGCGTGCGATGTAAGAGGGCGGTCCCAAAACTTTAACCTAACAAAAAAAGACATAAAAAAGTTGAGAAACATTTTTTTATTTTTCAACATAATCTCCTTTTAGCTCGATACAGTTTTTCTAGCGATATTCAATAGTTTCTATACCCTATTTTTAGTAAGAACTGTCAAACTCCTTAAAATAGCCATCAATCGCAGACTCCACCAACGCAAATCTTTTACCCACAAGCCACTTTTTCCAAGTTTAGAAATAGAAAATAGTCCGGGGGAGCTAAATCTAGCGAATAAAGTGCGTGGTGAACGAATTCGAATTTTAGTTCATTAATTTTGGCCATCACAATAGTGGATGTGTAAACTGGAACATTGTCTTGATAAAACAACACCTTCTTTTTCGCCAAATGCGTCCTTTTTTCCATAATTTCATCACCTAAACGCTGCAATAAATAACCGTAATAAGAGCCATTGAAGGTCTTCCCTTTTTGAAGATAATCAATAAAAAAATAATCCCTTGCGTATCCAAAAAAAAAAAAAACAGACGCCAGGACCCTGCCTGCAAATGGAACCGTCTTCACCTTCTTCGGACACGATTCTCCAGTCCCCGCTTTTACTGTTGTTCTTGATCTTTTTTTCAGGTATGAAGTGGTGTACTCATGCCTTTTCCATGGTTATAAATCTACGCAAAAATTCGGCTTTATTGCGGTGAAACACCACCAAGCACTCTGTTGCCTCATCTTCACGACGCTATTTTTGTTCTATTGAAAGCAAGCGCGGCACGCATTTCGCACACAGCTTTCTCGTCTTCAAATTTTTGGTCAATATACGATGTATACCACGTTTTGAAATGCTTGTCATTTCAGCTAGCTCACGCACCTTCAGCCGGCCAATCATCCATTACCATTTTGTACATTTTCTTAACCGTATCTGGCATGGACACCTCAATTGATTGACCACTACGGTGTTCATCTTGGCAGCTCGTACGGCCTCGTTTAGACTCTGCTACCCAATATTTAACAGAACGGTGATCAATTTTTTCGATGTTTTCAAATTCACTGAGATCGTTTATTTTTGATGGCTCAAATAAAAATACTAAACAACGAGGTGCCTTGAAACTTAAAACACATGTTTTATAGGGTCAATACTTTCTCCTAACATAATTGTTTTCAAACTATTGGGGTCACCTATACTTTAGGTCGGCAAATTTTAGGACTATCTTCGCCTGAAAACACATCAAGGGAATAATTGTTCACCAAATTTTAAGATCGGCCCTTTCTATACCTTGGCCTTAAGGAATAAAGAATGTAATGTAAGACCTAGAAGGAAGCGATAAAAGTGATTATTAGCTTTTGACCAAAAGTATTTCCTGACTTTTCAAGCCGACTGAGCGATATATAACTGATTGGCCATCTGAATGGCTGTTTGGCCAAGAGGCTGACTGATTCAACTTAACACACCCTAATATGTTGCTAGATCATGACAAGGGATTGTAACTGTTGTATTGAACCGCTGCTTTTTATACCTCCCACACAAATCGATGGATTTTCGAAACTTAATATTTCCCTCCAACTTCTAATTCATCGATCGACTGCAGTTACCTTGCTTTTTGTCCGTCATGTTGATCTGTAATTCCCAATAGAATTAAAAAAGACCGACAGGACCTTCCAAATAAATGGCTGATCCTTAGCTTTATATCATTCAAACAGTTATAAAAAATTCAAGCTAATTTAGCGTACATCACGAGTTTGATAAAGTTAGTTCTGAGAATGAAAAAACACAATATTTTCACTCCTTTGCTAGTACGTTCCATACAAACGGACCATTTAACCTATAAATTCTTAGCTTCATATCTTTCATACATTTCTACTGAATTCAGTCAAATTTGGTATACGTAGAACGTTCGTTGGGCTAAGTTCTGAGTATGAAAATCGACGGTACTGCAACATCGCTTCTGCTACCTCCTATGACAAATTGACCTATTTATCGATACTTAATGTTTCCACTGTATCTGCTAACTAACTTGTTTTTTGCCAATTGCGTCGATTTATACGAATCCGTAAAAACCGACCAGTTAATCACACCCTTTTTAGTACTTTACATGTAATTGCCTAATTTAATCCATGTTCTCCTATATTGATATTTTTCATTCAATTGCACTAAATTGAATACAATTTATCAGACGTCAAGCGCTTAATAAAAGAAGTTCTGAGAATTTTTATTCGAACTGCATTACCACGCCGCTTAGGACATTACACACACAAATGGGTCGACGTAACAAAAATCAACACTTACTCTATAATTATTAGGCTGAAGGTTCAGAACATTATAATTTTGCATCTTTGATTGTGTTTTAATTTGCCATATACCTTCTGGCACCCATCATACAAAGTGGCGGACGAATTGCGCAACTGTCAACTGTCAATGGGGACCGTTATTTAAATATGTTGAAGGAGTTCAACTGCATACATGGTCAGATCGGTTATGGCGGAGCTCCAACCGAAATCAGGTGATATCATGTGCGTGAATAAGCATTGAGGCCATTTACGGCGTATAATCTTCAAAACAAATTAGTTATATAAAATTAAATTAAATTTTCTGTACAATAAAAAAAAATAAAATAAATGAAACACACTGATTAAAAAAAATAAAATATTTGATTAACGCAAAAGGGCATTGGATGAATATATTTGCTAACAAGGAACAACGACTTAATTGGATTTAGCACAAAAATGAGTTTATTTATGAATATTATTGCTCTTATTTAGACGTGTATTAACGTCCAATCCAAAATTTTAATATTTCATGTAATTCACAAATTATATTACAAATTATATTACAATTATATTATTATCTCTGGATATTCTTGTTGTCGGAATGATCGTCCCAGCCAAAGAGGTGGTGGAGTTGCATCGTATGTTTCAAACTCCGTTAAATATGAAGCAGTTTTAAGGAGCGACAACTGTTGTGTACTTGAATGCTTGTTTGTGGAATTGTTGCTTGGTAGAAGAAAAGTATTAGTTGGAGTTGTTTATCTAGCGCATGGTGATTTTAAACTATTTGAGAACTATATTTTCGACTTGCTGGTTCAGTACTCAGATGTTATTATAATATGTGATTTAAATTGTAATTTGTTTGATATTGTGAAGTCGCATGGTGTTAGAGAAGCAAGCACCTACACATTTGCCTACACATTTTAATGTATCTCACAAATCTACTTCGCTAATCGACTTTTTCCTTATTTCGTCACCAGATCTTATAGCTGATTCTGGTCAATTCACTTGCCCGAGCATTTCTAACAATGCTTGTATTTTTATTTCCATTGATATAGCTGTTAGAAACAAGGAATATTTTTATGAATTTATTGACTACAAAGCTGTGAATTCGGATACCTTGCGTGATTTCATAATTTCCATAGATTTTTCACAATTGTACACTACAAACAATGTCGACATGCAACTTAATGTTTTTATTTCTTGCCTTTCATCGATGCTATACTATTTTCCCACTTAAAAGAAAATTAGTTCCTGCTTTTAAGGATAACTGGTTTAACTCTCCAAATTTAACGTATTGTGCGTCAATTCGCGATCTGGCTTATAAAGCATATTTGGAAAATAAAACAGAAGTTAATTGGAAAATATTTTGCAGGGCAAGGAATAAAGCCAAATCTGAGATCAGAAAGGGAAAGATTGATGCACATTCCAGTGCACTTAGGTGTAAATCAACGAAAGGATTGTGGAATTTATTAAGAACTAATTGGTTTTCTTCAGACAAATGTTTTCCGAGTGACGTGAATGTTAATGAACTAACTGAGTTGTTTGTAAGCTATCAATTGGATTCATATGGTGATAATGTTATGAATTTCCCGCAGCGGGAGAGTGGTTTTTCATTTCAATGCGTTGAGCTGTGGGACTTTTAGAAAGCGTTTCAAATGATTTTGACGGATTTTCTTTGAAATTTTTAAAATTAGTACTCCCCCTACATTTCAACCCATTTCCTATATATTGTGAACAACATCTTGACTACATCTGAGTATCCATCAGCATGGAAATTAGCAAAAATAGTTCCAGTGGTAAAAAAGGACTCAACACAGTCCGTGGCCAGTTATAGGCCAATTTCAATTATGCCAATTTTGGCAAAGATAGTGAAGTATATTTTGAAGATCTAATTAGCCAAATATCTTGGTCTTAGGTCTTTTTTGAGTGATTGTCAATGTGGATTCAGAAAGGATAGAAGCACTACTTCTTTGCTATTAGGTCTGACTGATAGTATTCGGGAAAATTTCAATGGGAGAAAATTATGTGTATTGGTGTCATTGGATCTGGAAAAAGCGTTTGATCGAGTGGATCATACATTTTTGATTTATAAGTTATATAATTTTTACGGGTTTGCGAACAATGCTTGTAGTTTAATCCAAATTTTAATAGTTCATGTAATTAACGAATTATATTACACCTATTTTTCAAAAAAGCGATTTTTTGAGAAATTACGTAGTATTCCTTAATATTCATAATTTCTTAAAAATCGCTGTTTTGAAAACCAGGTGCAACTTTGTGTATACAGGTAATATTTAGGTATATTAGTAATTCCTAATCTTAATCACTGTGTTGTAAAATAGCTATAATATAACTTGTGAATTTTACGTAATTTCTCAAAATCGTTATTTTGAAAAATAGCTACAATTTGTGAATTACGTGAAATGTTAAAATTTGGATTGGACATAAATATGCGTCTAAATAAGTTCAATAATAAACATGAATAAGCTCGTCTTTGTGCTAGAGTATATTTTGTTATTACATTTTATATTACTAAAACGAATGTTGTTGTCCAGTCGCCCATTCTAAATTTGGTGTATTTCAAAAGTTATAACAAATTTCCATAATAATGATTTCTTTCAAAACACTCAACATCTCAGAACAATAAATTTTGAGTTAGGCCGTTTTCCTTTTAAGCACTGATCTTAGTCAATTCATCTGACCGAAATTTTTGTACAGATTTGAAACGAGTTTCACTACTACTAATATTCTCTTAGCTGTAATTCAAGCCTGCTGAATTATGACCCTACACTTTAGGTTGAGATTTCATATGAAAACAATAGAATTCATTAATTAAAATGTGTGTTTCGAAACCGGACTAGGGCTTTGGAACCCAATTTTATATGAAATAGATTTGGCTGATTTTTCCTAAATGATATTTTTTCATTTTCCTTTGGTTAATTTTTTGTGTTTCCATTCTAATATCAAGAAACCATATTCAGTTTCAAAACTCACTTTTTAATGATTCAAGAAAGTGAAAATCCGTTTTATCTCTGTTTCTCAGTGCAGTGTTGCAAGTAACTAAAATGATTCCAGAATTTGTGAAGTGTTCTATTTAAACAATCCTTTTACGTTCCACCACTTTACCATACTTTGCTTAAGCTCCGACCGGCACGTAATTGTCCATTTTCTTTTAACCTTCTGGAAATTGTTGGCCTTTGTTATTCCCCCCGTTCTAGTAGCTCCAAATGAGTTAATTTTCTTTGACTTCAATTGTTCATTTGGCATTTGCGTTATTATAACAATTAAATAATTACGCTTTTCATTCTGTGTCTTATTGTTTCGTACAATACCAAGAATTGTTTTCTGTGAATACTAAAACAAGCTGCTAATCGCTAAAGGAGGACTTAAGATTTGAGGTAAATTAAAAAATAAACAAAATACAATTACGCTTGTATGTGTTAGTGTGTTGGGGTGCATTGTGGCATTGTGTCCTTTGCGAAACAATAGCTGATGTTAGAAAGACTATGAACGTATTTGCTTAAAAGGGTAAAGATTGTACTTTGGAATGATGGGATGTAATCGGTAAAAGAATATTTTCGATTGCCATATCACAATTCTTAACAATCTAATGCAGTTTATAATAGGAAGCTTAATGGATATGAAACGATATCCTAATAGATATTGTTTTGAGGGTACAAAATTTATGCGTAAGATTTGCCTGTAAAAATGCTAAGTAAAAAGTTATTCATTTGGTGGCTTCAAGGTTATCAGCTGTAAAATACCTGTCATCTGAAGTTTTATTTATTTAGTGAAAGGTTTGCCATTTACAAATACGGGTTGTTTAGCAATCGAAGAAAGCGTAAAAATAATTAAAACTTACTGCAAAAGTTGTGATGAAACGTGAACACTATTTGTGCATTATGGGGTGATTATAGTTATCATAATCAACCTACTTTGCAAGGAATTGGCAAGATTATAAAGAAATTTGAAGAGACTGGAAGCGTTGCATATGTTATCAGGTTTGTGCATCATCCCAATGTACGCACTGCGGAAAATATCGCTTCCGTTAGTGAAAGTGTGCCGGATAATCCGCATTTGTCGATTTCGGCCTTCGCAGAAAATTGGGCCTATTTAACGGCTCATTATGTTCGTACAAATCCATTCATATAGAGTCCAACCTATGCAACAATCAAAGCCTGCTGATCATAATTCGAGAAAAAGACGAACTTCTTTGCATGAACGAATGAGATATGCGGGAACTTTTCACATTCAGTGAGCTTACAGTCATTTTATTTTCAGACTCGCTCAGCGGAACTTATAGTTGAACGAAGATTTGGAACATCAAAATTTGTGAAGAATTTACTAGACTTGTCGTTTACTCGACTTTTCGAAGTGTTCGTCAGATACATCGAGGTGACCGCTGCTCAAATAATGATTGGTGGTTGTATGCGGTGTTGAACCCGGTATGATGTGAACGATAGTCGAGTTTGGTAACCATCGCCCCGCGATCGGTTACAATTCGAGAAACCCTTTCATAGTTTTAGATATTAAAGATATGACCATCGTATTTAAGTCCAATCCATCAACTATAATGTCCATGTTCAACCTTCCTCGTTCAATTATCATTCAATTTAAATTTATCGGGGGTAATGATTGAGAGGTTTTTAAATCTTTATCTTGCAGATGACAGTATATTGCAAAGTTCTTCGTATAGCTTTTAACGCATTCAAAAGTATATGCATAATCTTTTGTAAATGTTCTCCAACTCCTTACGTTTGTACTTGCATTATTTTCTCTATACTTCATACTGTTATCCTTTCTTAGGTGTGCTGTTACCCATATTTAGCTTTAGGGCACAAACTGATATTTCTGAAGCTGTTTTGGTTTGCTAACAAAACATCCTAGCAAACTTTAGTAGACAACAAGAAATGTAGCAAAATAGTCTGTGTCTAACAGCTTACATATATTCATATTTACATGCAAGTACTTGCAGTTTAATTTTGAAAAGTATCAATAAAATATATAAAACAGCAGAATATGACCTTTCGGCATTTGCCAAAAGTATCTGATACATTTTAATATGCAGATTGCTATTCAATTTTCAGAAAATTGAAATTGAATCGATATTGAAGATTTTCACCGTCAGAACCAGGGAAACAGGTGATTTCTTCGCAAACAAACTTTACGGGTCTAACGACGAGATCATTAGATTAGACATGATAAGCAATGCATGAGGTAAAGACTTCACAAAAAAATGGGTTCCTATTTCACCATTGGTAAATATTGTTGATATTTAATGCAATGAAATATTGAAAATTGAGAACCTAGTTCATGCTTGAGACTCAAGAGACTCCAAGTCAAACCGATTTTATTTTCATCCGCAGGAAAGCAGGCAAAAAGAAGTAGGTCTCTACCATACAAAGTGTTTTTTAACCAAATGTGTTTCAAGACTTTTAGAGTCGACTAAAAGATATCGGTCTCTCTGACTGGCTGATAGACACAATAACAGTCATGAATATTTATAAATGTTTGTAAAACTTAACAAAGCCTAATACTTTGCCAGATGGTAGCTGGAGGTTGTAAGTGGGTTATCTTGGTTGGCCTTTTTTGGTATCACCCTTACAAACTGACCAATTTTCACACTTTCAATTTGCTCCCTGTGGTATTCATAATGCCTGGAATGATTCGAAAAAATAGACAAATTAACCTGTCTCCATATGGTTAATTTAAGGTTCATATATTTTTTTAGGTTCATATATTTTATTTATTTACACTAATTATAAAAACTTGCCAAAATAGAGTTTCAGAATAAAAACGGAGTTCATTGGTACAATTTTTGTAGCACCTTCCATACAAATTTACCGATTATCCGAAGTTATATCTTTCCTGTGTAATTTCCAAGTAATAGACTGCAGTACGCTATATTTTTGTTCATCGCATTAAATTACAATTCTCTACAGAATTTAAGAAAAATCTATAGAATTTAAGAAGTGATCGCTATGCTTCTGATACCTCACATACAAATGACCAATTTAACCCAAATATTTTTAAGCTCATATCATTCCAGCAGTTGTGTTGGATTCAGGCAATCTTGCTACATGTCATGTGTTTCATTCTGAGAATGAAAATCGACTGGACTGTCATACACTTTCTGGTACTTCCCATATAAATTGTCGGATTTATAGAAATTTAATTTAACCTGTAGTCTCCAATTCATGGTCTGTAGTTACTTAAATCTTAGCGTCATTATGACGTCGCCTGGTAAATTTTGAAAAAATCGCCCTCTTTTGTAAAAAACAATAACAAATTTCTTTGCATCCCATGACTGAAACCTAAATTTAAAGAATATCGAAAAAAAATCGCCCTCTTTTGTAAAAAACAAGAACAAATTTCGTTGCATTCCATGACTAAAAGCTAAATTTTGAAATAAATCGACAATAATCGCCCTCTTTTGTAAAAAATAAGAACAAATTTTATTGCATTCCAGGACTGAGCTTCTCATATTTGGTGAACTTACACGAAATATGTGCACTAACCTTCCATTTGTGGACTCACTCAAAAGGATCTACAGCTTAACAACGATTTCGAACGTCACAGTTTAAGAAACATTTATTAGACTTATCGATTACTCGGCTACTCAGTGTTTGTAAGACACACCTATGCGGCGGCCTCTCAAATAATGAAAGATAACAGTATTAGGGATTGAACTAGCCATCGCACCGCCATCTCTCATTGCCCTCTCTTGTAGCTCCTATAGCTCAGATTTGGTACAGATATTTCATTTGAATTTAGCTCACATCAGGCATTTAGATATGCGAAAAAATGGAATGTATTGGCACACACCTTAGGAAGCCACACAAATATAACTTTTTAAATACATCAAAATCTCTATAATCCACCCACAATTGCAACGCGAAGGACTTCAGAATTTTGCAATTAAATTTAATTTAACTTTGCATTTTATGCCATATACAATCCTCGCTTATGATCTGGGAAAATGTAAGTCTTGGGCAAACTTTTAAGATTTACAGAACTTGTCGTGTCCCCCAACCAGCCAACCAGTACACGGACATTTCTCAATCGACTTAAATAATTCCTTCTAACTTTTGCCGCATCAAATGGCAATCGTGAAAAAATTTATCACCGTTATGTAATTCAATATTTTTATTTAAAAAATCTCAGTCCAACCAATACTAAAGACGAGCTAGGTTCTACTCTGCTTTAGTCTGCTCCTTCGTTTACGACTGTAAAATGTTGGGTAGCAGAGTTTAAATGAGGCCTCATGAGCTGCCAAAACGAACACTGTAGCGATCGACGCAGTTAAGAAAATCCACAAAATGGCATTGGATGGTCGTCGGCTGAAGGTGTTTGACTTAGCTAAAATAATGAATGATGATTCCAAAAAGTACTACATATATATCGTATGTTGGTCAAAAATGTTAACATAATTAAGCTGTGCGAAAGATGGGTGCCGCGCTTGCTTTCAATAGAGCAAAAGCAGCTTTGTGAAGATGTTTCAGTAGTGTTTGGCATACTGAACTTTTCAGCGCAATAAAACCGAATTTTTGCGTCGATTTATAACCATAGATGGGATATAAGGAACAGTCAAAGCAGTGGACTGGAATGGAAGAATCGTGTCCAAAGAAGGCGCTTTGGATTATTTTTATTGATTATCTTCAGAAAGGAGAAACCATCAACGGCGAATATTACGCTAATTTATTGTTTATGTGATGAAATTAAAATAAAAAGGCCGCGTTTGTCCGCATTTGGAAAGTGTTGTTTCATCAAGACAATGCTTGTAAATTAGACTATAACTATCAACACAAAAATTTCAATCCGGGGAGTTGACTTCTTCCGTATATCTTCATCCAACCTCCTTTTTCGTTGAAGAAACAACAGTGAACTAGTGCCAGAAAGGGCGAGATGAATTCGTTTCGATCTTATATAATGTTTCATTGAACTTACGCACACATTAGTTACGGAAAAGCTGCATTTATTCGATCGATTTTTTCATAGTTTGCAATTGGCAATATCATGTCAATTAGAATTTACAGAGAAAATATTGGATTTAGGTGTATCAGTTAATTTTTATAGTAGTTCAAAGAAAAAGTATGGCAATTCAACCCGTTTTTAATCTACGATCTACCTCTACCAAACACTTGGCAAGTGCCGAATTTGAGAGAATATAGGGTAATGGGTTGAAGGATATTACCCCAGTAACATATGAGGTAAATACTTCAGTTGTATAGCAGGTATCAGAGAGTACATGGGCACCACCTCGGTTTTTATCAAATTTTGGTTATTAGAATATTATAAAGCGGGGCAGAGTGCAGAAATTCTGAATACTGCAGCTAAAGAAACAGGGAATATAAGAGAAACACTCCATTATGGTAAACCGTTGATTATATTGGCACAGCTATCTGGGCGGATAGTTATTTCGGTATTCGGCAAAACACCATTGTTTACGTGCACAGTTTTCCTTACCCTGATAGTTGTAAGTTGTAATTTTTAGGTACACGCCCACCACGGCTAAGAAAAGAGCTTTCACTCCACCGTTCGAGCAGTGTAATAAAGCGGTATTCTAACTCTCAGCTAGCGATCGCCCAAGTATCAGTACTCATTTTACATTCGATATATAAACTATGTATTTGAGCGTTGGAAGTCCATGTATCCATTTTGTAAACCCCAGAAATAAAAGGTAAAACCTTGCCATAGAAATCATTGGATTATACAGGATGGGCCATAAGGGTGTTGGCGGTTTAAATATTCAATTAAAAAAAAAACTACGAAACATAAAAAAAATATATTTGTATTTTTAAAAAGTAGAAGCATGGGAATTTTTAAGACTTAAAAATAATGTTGTCCAAATGGCTTTCCTCGGCTGCTTGACACTCTTACAAATTTTGGAAAACTCGTTGAAAAGTTGTTCTCGGTATTTTGTTACTTTCCTGAATAATGTTCCTCTTCAACTGCTCTAAATTGGTCGGATTATTCTCGTAGACTACCGATTTGAGGTAGCCCCATAGAAAATAATCGCATGGAGAGAGATCGGGGCTATGTGGGGGCCATTCAATATCCCCCCTTTTCGAAATGAGTTTTCCAGGAAAAACAAAGTTAAGTCGGTTATTGGCATCATCGGGTTTTAATTCTTGGACTATCTGAATCTTATAAGCCTTCAAATGCAAATCACGTTTCAAAATTCGTCGTAAAGTTGTTCTTTTGACATCCAAAGACTGACTTCTCTTACGTGTTGACTGTTGCGGATTTCGCTGAACTGAAACACGAACACGCTCCACAATGTCGGCTGATCTTGCAGAAACTGGGCGACCACGAACCGTAATTGGTACTTTTGAGCCGGTTGTTTCGAATATTCTGATCCATTTTCATATCACATTGGCGCTTGGAACTTCACTTAAATCGTGTAAACCGTGTTCATGCCGATACAAACGTCGTGCAGTAATCACTGATTTATTGTTTTCGTAATACGCTCGGACACAAAATGCACGCTGCACTCCCGTGTACGGCTCCATGGCGACTAAATTTCCAGGAAGCGGCGCAGCGAACAACATATCCCCCCGCCACCCCGCGCCGCACGTTATCGAGAAGTTGAAGATTTAAACCGCCAACACCCTTACGGCCCACCCGTTACATTCTTTAGCCCCCCGTGTTTCCCATTCTCTTTAATATGAAATGAAACACCGTCCGATCTATCCCCCATATTAACAACCATCTTTAGCGCGCTCAGCTGTTTGTGCTTTCTCGAACATCATCGCCACCTTAAAGATCTATAACTTCACAGAACAATTAAGACGTGTTATCACGGACGAAGCAATCTGACAAAACATTAGACTATACCTTGAAGCACGAAGTTCCATAAAGATTTACAACAGTTATTGAGTTTAGTATGTACCTTTTGGTCAAATAAGGCTCATTACTTTTCGAGTTGATTGAGCAGTGTCTGTCTGGTTGCCTCGATAACTGTCTGACAGCAAGCTTACTTTGGTACATTAAACGCTTCTTTTTGGACGACGTATAATATACTATAGCTTCATTGCTGTTTTGGAAAATATGAAATGAATTTTGAAATCCAGTCTGACTGATAAAATAAATAAATTTTGCTTTCCTCGACAGTCCGGTGCGTCATGAAGTTTCAGTATAAATGTAATATTCCCGTTATGCCATCATTTTGCCATCAGGACATAAACTCTGCCTTGAAGATAGACAAAAGTATTACTGAGTCATTTTTTTATGATACTGCGAAAAGCGTGCACTCACTTTTCGACGAGCGTCAGCCTGTTATATTGTTTACAAGCCTATGGAACCGTGTCGCTTTACATGGCAGTTAAAAAAGTTATTGAAATGAAAATCGAACGTAACAGTGTTATTGCTTTGTACCTTTTTATGTATTTATTATTATTATTTTTTTGATTATATTATCGCAACCAGCCATTGTTAATAAGCTATGAAATTTACAAAATAGTTGAAACAATATGTTTGTATGTCAGACTACTACACGTTACAATGACACTGATGGGCATAAGAGAAAAACGCCATGGAAGTGGATACCCAAAAACAAAAAACGTCGCCAGAAATGATTCGAATGATGAAGACTCAAATGACGAAGAATTTTAATGTGTCTGCTCGCAGCATGAGGCACATAGTAAAATATGAAATAAGATTGAAAAGTGAAATACAAAAAATTTAAGATTAAACGCCTGGACCAAAAGCGTAAGAAAAATTACGGCTCAGCAACAAGCAAACAAACAAAATGATCGTGTATGGTTAGAGTGCAAATCAAAAGACAATTTAGATCAGGGAACTGATCAGCGAAAGCAAACACCTGCATCAGTGATTGTTTTGGGTTACCACAGGACGTTCATCAATCGTTTTCATTGAACAAAGCGAATAGATCAACAAATCTACTGTGAAAAATTTTTAAACGATGCTTTGTTACCTTGGGCATGTAACCAATTCGGCACTAACCATTTGTATATTTGGAAGTTTCAATAAAACTCGGCTTCATTTCTTCAAACCGATGGCCAACATAGTATACCTCAGACTTAAACCATATGCTTTTTTCATTATGGACCATTCTTAAGGAAATAATATCAACCAAAAAATATAAAACTGTCAATGTCTTAAACATTATTCTGAGCCGAAAATGTGACAAAATACTATCAGGCCACATATGTGAAGCGTTTGCTATTAGCCGCTCCACACAAACGATAACATATTTTTCTTAAAATTTTAAATATATTTATAATATAATGAAGCTTTTAAATAAGAAAAAAATCAAAATGGACAAAATTACGGCATTTTTAAATATGGTACATCTGACTCTAAATTTTGTGTCTTGGCAGAGAGTAAACATTGAACCATAATATATGCCTACCATCTTAATAGAGTGACGCCAAAGGAACCGAATAGTTAGTCAAGTACCCACTAATGGTTTTGGCAACTAATAGGAATAAAACCAAATAGTTTATTTCATTTCATTTATTTGGAACATTGCGAAAATTTTTGTAATAGTTAGCGATTATTTTTATCTGCCTCAAATTCACCACCAACATAATAAATAAAGTCAGTCTAAAAATTGGAAGGAGAGTTTTTTTTTCAAAATAGCTGTCATTATGAATTAAGCTACGGATTTAATACAATAGAACAAATATGTCGATGGCTCGAAAACTAGTACAATTTGTGTTGCTGTGCCGGACATAATCCTCGGTGTAGAGGTAAGCAGATGGATTAGTTCTGGCAGATTTCGAAAGAAAAATATTCCATTTTATATTATATATAGAACGGTCATTAACTAGTAAGAGTTGTACAGGGTGATCGTCGGGAAGGTATACTACTTTGTTTTGACGCCATATTGGTAAACATTAGTCTTGACAGTTTATATTTGGCAGTCGTGAGATGTGGCAAATTTATTATGGAAAAATATTCGATAAACCAACGTGTTTTAATCCTTAAAACATTTTATCAAAATCAATCATCGATTACTGTGACGATGAAAAAGTTACGTGAAATTTTTGGGAGAAATAACGTGCCAACAAGACGCACTATTTATCGTGTAGTGAATGATTTTGAAAAAAGAGTGTCTGTATCTAATAGGACCAAGCATGGACCACAACGTACTGTAAGATTGACAGAAAATATTACTGCTGCTCAAGAAAGTGTTCAAAACAATACATCAACCTCAATTCGGCGCCGTGCTCAGAAGCTTGGTCTTCAAAGAACAATTTTGGCCACAATTTCGCACAAGGATTTGCATTTAAGATTCAGTTGACACAAGAGCTTCTTCCACAAGACCATTTACACCGCAGTACATATGCCAATAGGATGTTACAGCTCACCCATGACAACCCTCATTTTAATTAAAAAATCATAATGAGTGACCAGGCACATCTTCATTTGAATGGATATGTTAATTAACAGAATAGTCGGTTCTGGGCAATGGAAACCCTTCACATTATTCATTAGTCACCTTTGCATCTATTAAATGTGACAGTCTGGTGTGCAATTTGGTCAGGAGGAATCATTGGACCTTACTTCTTTGAAACCGAAAACGGCGTAACGGTATCTGACAATGGGAAGTGATATCGTAATATGATTGAAAACTTTTTAACGCCACAACTGCATGCTTTGGGCTTGATTAACATGTGGTATCAACAAGACGGTGCCGCATTACAATGGAATAACTGCAAGACCTCTTTCCACAACAAGTTATTTGAAGAAATGATGATTTTGATTGGCCTCCACAGTGATTTGACTGCTCCGGACTTCGTTTTGTGGGGATATCTGAAAAGCAAGGTTTATGCAAACAATTCAGAAACGCTTGAGCAACTCAAACAAAATATTCGTGATGAAATTAATGAGAATGTAATGAAATATGTACTCAATAGGGCTCGCATTTGTGAGACCAACAGAGGCGGGCATTTGTCTGATATTGTAATCCATACATAATTGCCGACATTAAATAAAACACTTATCAATATGAGATCTATTCAATTTCATTTAATCAAAAATTATAAACAAACAAAGTAGCATACCTTCCCGGCGGACACCCTGTATATATCAGAAGCGCGATGAGTAGCCTGTCAACATCAAAGTGATCAAGCGCATCAAAATCAATTGTTTATTTTGGCTAAATCACATTTTGTCTATAGATTCTTCAGTATGGAAAGGCTTCAACAATAATGTCTATGGCGGTGACCAAAAACTTTCTAGAAGGGCTAGGCTTTCGTTAACCTATCAAACCTAAATACGACAAATTGAAGATGAAATGCAAAAATTTAAGCTCTTGGAATTATTACCTATAAACGGCATATATAACCACAAACGATTCAGTTAGACTGTCATATAAATATATTGCAAGTATTATCATCACACTTGAACCTACCTTCTGTCTTGGGTGTGGGTGATTAATGATGGCTTAATCAGTTTTACAGTCATTAGCCCCTACTATACATACATCCAAGTGACACTTCACCGCATCTATAGGAAAATTAAATAGCCCTAATCCATTTCCATCAATGAGAATTTATGATGTCTTTAACCATACACCATCTTAATGTCACTCACAATTATAAACTTCTAGCTACATTGGGCCTTCGGGAATAATGTTAGACGAAACATTTTGACATGTGTATATTTTCACATTCATTATTTTATCAAATTTATGCACATCAATTTACATTAATATTAAAGTGCATCAATGTGTACACCTGCCTCAACGTCTCAACTTCATTTACTTTTGTATAATTTCAGAAACCTTTGCAGGGCAAGAGTGGTGCTCTGTATGTTAAGCAAGGTGCCTTCTGTCTAGAGACACAAAAGTATCCCGATGCTGTCAATCATGTGAGTTTCTAATAACACATTTTGTCTATAAATGAATGAGAGCGGAGCGCAATACAGCCACCCTTAATTGGAAGAACCACCACGGGGTCCTGCTCCTCTACCTGCGTCGTCTCCATCACAACCTCCTCCTACAACATCTGGCGCAGCTATATGAGCAGTTTGAAATCACAAACAATTTGGTAGACACAAAGTTCTTGTACACTGACGACCATTTAGCCAAATGAGTATCTTAACACAGCTATCGTTACGACACAATGGCAGAGAAAAGTTTTCGCAAAGAGGTGAAGCAACAACAAATTATATGCAGAATATCGTAAGCGAGGGGCGATGTGATAAGTTTAGATAAAATAATGAAATACGATGGAAGGAAGTAACTGGTAAAATTGTTTTTTGGCGCAACTCGATTGATCGATATTTTCTCTTGATGAAGTAGATAGTCTGTAAAGTCTAAAAAAAAAAAATTAATGCAAATATTTTGTTCCATATAAAATCGTTTAAGTTCACTTCTCTCTGTACAACTATTGGGTTGTTCGGAAAGATCGTTCGATTAATTCCTTGGTTCACCATACATCACTTCTCATGACGTAGAGTTCTTTCAAACACTATCATAACTTCCACTTCTCTAAACTCTTTTCTATTATTTACTTGTGTTCTCGTTCTAGTCGTGATTGATTATAGCGTTTTAAAAAAAAAGTTTTAAAAAGTGTAAAAAATGAGCGAAAAAGAGCATTTTAGGCACATTATGTTGTATTATTTCCGAAAAGGAAAAGCAGCTGCTGCAGCCAGCTGAAAAATAATGTCTATTTATAAAGAAAACGGAAATGGTTTAAAAGATTTTCAGTGGGCGGATTTCTCCGTACCGGACGCACCCAATTCAGGACGACCAAAAGAAATTGCTTCCGAGGAGGTGAGAGATTTAATAGTTGTTAATCTCTGTTAAAGAAATAGCTTAGATAATCAAAAAAAATCAGTCCCAGCCATTCACGTGGTCATAAAAGAACTCGGATTTGTGAGCAACCTCCATATGCGGGTACCTCAATCTCTCTCCGAGACCTCACTTTGCCTTGCGGCCCCATCAGAAGCTATCAGAGCTTGGGTGGGAAGTTTTAACTCACCCATCGTACTCCCCAGACCTCGTCCTGTCCGACTATCACCTATTTCGTAGTCTGAGCAGCCACTCGAAGGATTTGACATAACGATGAGAAAGTGAAAAATTGAATTGAACGCTTTTTTCCAGAAAAACCATGCAAGTTTTATGAGAGAGGAATTAAAAAGCTCCCAGAGAAATGAAAAGAAGTTATGAAAAAAGGGGGAGAATATAAAGGGTGGCGCATAAATAACGTTAACGGCGACTATATTGAATGCGTTCTTGTGCATCATTTGGTTTTAACTCGAGAACCAATTGCATCTTATATGGGAAAAGATGTAACATATGTAAAATTTTTTGCAAAGATCGCCTCAACATCTCTAACTGCTGAGAACGTCGCCTGGTAGAAATTTCGGGGTTTTCCTCAATACCTGCTTGCACTCGAGCAGTGGTCACTTCATTTCGAACTGCACGAGGTCTTCCAGCACGCGGAAGATCACAGACAGCCCATTGTTGCCCAAAACGCTGAACTAATCGGTAAATTGTTGGAGCGCTAGGAGCATTTCAAACATGAAAGAAATTTCGATATGATCTGGATAATCGAATGCTGGCTTTCAAAGTAAAATTTAATAATTTTGGTTTTTTGTTCTGTGCTGAGTCTTTCCACCATAGAAGTTCGCACGTATTATTCAGTTAATTCTGTAAAGAGATAAAAAAAAAAAAGACTTAAACAAAAAATGTATTCACTGATCAAATCTTAACGTTGCTTATGCGCCACCCTATGTAATAGATTCAAATAATGGTTTTTTTTAAGTGAGTTTTCACTTTTCTTAAAAAATATTTATTTATTCATCAATTTCTATTCTATCTCCTTCAAAGTAGTCCCCCTCAGATATAATACACTTGCGCCAGCGTTTTATTTTTTCAATCCTCAAAGCTGCTCTCATATGCACTTTTTGGTATGTCCTTGAACTCTTTCAGCGATTCGGTTTTAATCTCCTCAATCGTCGCAAAACGCTGTACTTTCAAGGGTCTCTTCAATCTTTGGGAACAGGAAAAAGTCGCAGGGAGCCAAATCTGATGAATACGGTGGCTGATACATGATAACTGCGTTGTTTTTGGCCAAATAATCTCTTACAAGCAAAGATGAGTGAGCGGTTGCATTATCATGATTCAAAGCCATGAATTTTTTCCCCACAACTCAGGGCGTATTGGTTCACAAAAAAGGCTCACAACTTTAGGGTAATATTTCTTATTTACCGTACGACGTTGTGATAAGAACTCCTGATGCCCTGCGCCGTGCTAATCGAAGAAAACAGTGAGCAAAACCTTGACATTTGATCGAACTTGGAGTGCTTTTTTAGTCTTGGCTCTCCTGGACTCTTCCATTGGGACGATTGGGCTTTGGTTTCGATGTCACAACCATACGAGTATGCCCATGATTCATCACCAGTTATGACCCTATATAGATCATCGTTGACGTCATTCCATAATTCCTGAGCGATGCTCATGCGGCGTTGTTTTCCTCAAAATTCATCAATTTTGGAAAGAACTTCGCTGCCACACGCTTCGGGCCCAAAGTTTCCGAAAAGATTGCATAACATGAGCCAACCGATATGCCGACATCCTCAGCAACTTCTCTAATTGTAATTCGACAATTTTCCATACTAATTTTCTTTACTTTCTCAACATTTTCATTGGTTGTAGATTTGTTGGGGCGTCCAGAGCGAGAGTCGTCATTCACATCTTCTCGACCTTCTGTGAAAAGGTGGTACCACTGTACACAATTTGTTGACTCAGAGTACTCTCGCCGCTTGCCACTGTCAACATTTCAAGTGTTTTTGAGCACTTAATTCCATTTTTTTCCACAAAATTTGATGCAACTTCCTTGATCCGTTTTTTTCGATAGCAAAAAATTGCCGAAAATGCAAAACACTTGTCTTATTTATGCCTCTCACAAACAAACTAAACATGCTATATGGATGAAACCGTCAACATATCTTCGAAATGGGTGTACCAACATAAAAAATAAAAATAATCGAAAGTCGAATGAAGTAGCCCGCGAAATTTGAAAATTTACCTTATTTTTTGAACACACCTCGTATATACATATACTAAATTTCCGAATCACTCGATAATTATCGACTAAGTTGCCGGTGACTTTTGGAGCGTTTATGTCCATCCACCCAACACCCAACATAGCCTGATCATCTCAATCGCTGTATTTAGATGCGCTTCACACCGCCTATGTCGATATACAGCTCACGCGTAGTATCAGGCCTATATGCTCAGTTAGCGGTGATGGGTCCGCATATTTTCAGAGTATTTTACAGTATTTTTCTCTCAAAGACTCCTAGATTTTATAAGCTAGCCTTTCTGAAATTCAGAACTTTCTATAAACGGAATAAACTGAAACGTGTATTTGCACCAAAATCCAACCATTCGGTCGGTATGTATGAAACGGAAATATTGAAAAAATCAATTAATTTTGATTGAGTTGAGGCAATCAGAATACAAATTCTATTCAAATTCGAACATATGGAACTAAAGCAAATCAAAACTATTATCTTTGTCGATTTTGTTTCAATAACTATCTCCTGTTTCAATATATGTACATAGTTTTGTGGTTTATTTCATACCCTACAATTTCTATTGTGTAAAATCTTTGAAATTGCAGTTGAGTATGACAACCATTGACTTTTACATCACCCTCGCATTCGCATACTACGTATTGACAATATTGTTTGCTTGGCTGCCTAACGTGTTTGTGTTTACTAACAGACAGTGAAGTCTGCTGTTTTCGTTTCTTTTTTTTTTAAAGCCCACATTCTTGTTTACTCCGTGTATACCCACTGACAGTACGTCAGATACAAATACCTACCTACAACATTCGTCGAACGTCCCATATCCACCCATATCCATTTTGGGGTTAGATACATTGAGCCATGGAGGTGTTAAAGTCTATTTTAGCTGTCAAATAGTGACTTATAGTCTGACAGGGCGTAAATCCTGTAATTGTTTGTTGATAAACTTAAGCTCTCTTAAACAAATGAAGGGCACAGGATACACAACAAGGAGTAGCAGCAGAAGGAGGAGGCAACAAAAGAAGAACAGCAGAGAATATGGCTGAATACTAAGTCACATCATGTTCGTGGTATACTTTTCGGTTCGATAGAAACTAAACAAGTGATTTGCCAAACACATAATTTAATCAATTATTGTTAACCAATTTTTACCCTCTGCCACTGGTTGGCCGTTTTATCTCATTTCAGGCCAATTTCCCATCAATCATTTTAAATCCGGGTGAACAATACAACCACGAGGTGATTTACAAATTTGGCACATGTCGCCACGGTGGCTGCAGTAAACATTGATGATATCACAATAAATTCGGGAACAAAAGGAAATCAATGTCAGTCAATTTAGATTTTGTAACCCTCCTAATTAGATGAGCTGTTTAATCTAAATACATGTTTATATTTACATAGCCAATGTACACATGTCAATGTATTTGTGCGCCAGAATATAAAGGAAAAATAATTAAATAAAAATTTGCTCAATGAAAATCAAAAACCGCAATGGTGTCTTAATTGTATTATTATTATTATTATTGTCAAAATTTTATTTTATTTGTGATTATTTTATTTCAGTTAACAAAATCGTCAAAAAAAAAACATTGCTGGCCGTTGATTTAATTAAGAATTAGCGGTTATAATAATTATTAGCATCGCTGAAAACAAAATCAATTTTAATTATCCCTAATTAATATTGATTGGTTTTAAATGAAGTGTTTTTGGGAACGTATTTGAAATATTTGGTGGAAACAAAAATTCAACGACGTTGTCCACAAATAAATAGTAGTTGCGGATTGATGTAACATTGCGTTTGAATAATATATAATAAAATAAAATAGATGCGCATTTATAAAACGCCAACTTCAATATGAAAACATGTTTACGAATGATTCATTGAAAGTATCGTCCATTGGCAGCTACCACTTTTTCCCATCTCCCTAGCAAAGGACTGTTGATCTTTTGAGGCCATACACGAATCTAGCCATTCCTTGATGTCGTCATATGAGTGGAAGTGCTAGTCATCGAACGGAACAAGTGATTATCGGACGGCGCAATATTTGGAGAATATGGCAAATGGGGTAAGACTACCCATTTCAGCGTTCCCAGGTAGGTTTTAACGGACTTGGCCACGTGAAGCCGATCGTTGTTATGCTGAAGAATCACTTTTACGTGCCTCTCCGTGTATTTCTCGCGCAGAATTTAGTTCCATCCCATTAATTAAAGTCGATAACGATCCCAGTGATGGTTTCGCTTGGATTCAACAGCTTGTAATAAATAACACCGACCTGGTCCTAACAAATACAGAGCATAACCTTTGCAGCGTGATTATTCGGTCGAGGTTACGACGTAGAAGCGTGACTTTCTTTTCTTTGGATTACTGTAATGAATCCACTTTTCATTATCCATTACCACACGATGAAGACAGCTCCTGCCTTTTTTTGTCGCTAAAGCAGTTGTTCACAGGCAAAAAAACGACACTCAAAGTTTCGTGGCTTCAACTTATAAGAAACCCGAGTTCCTTGCTTTTCAATCATTCTCAACGCACGCAATCACTTGGAAATGGCTTGGCGGTAACTCCTAATTCCGAAGCAAGCTCTACCTGCGTTCGACACGGATCCCGATCAAGCAATGCCGTAAATTCAGTGTCTTTGAAGTTTTTTCAACTTCCTTCACACGAACAGTCGTGAACATCAAAATCACCGTCTTTAAAGCGACGGAACCAATCTCGACACGTTGTTCCACTTAAAGCAGCATCTCCGTAAACCTCTTGAAGCTCTCGATGAGTTTTAGCCGCCGTTTTCTTCGATCGGAAGAAGAAAATCAATACTTCTCACATATAACGATAATTTGGTACAAAATCATACATTTTCAAACAACCAAAGGAATATGACGTCAAAAGAAAATCACTATTGTGTTGAGGCGGTATTTTTACCATATGCCTAAGCTTGGCTCATGACATTTAGGTTATGGCATAATCGACTAGATGATGATATCTATTGACAAACAACAGGAACTTAGTTGCGTACCTATATGTTTGTATACAGGGTTGCCCATATTCGACGGACCCATCTGGCAACGCCATAACTTTTGACAGAGATGTCAGATCGCTTAATGACATACCGCGTTTGAAGCGTCAGTCCAAGCAGATTTTTACCATGAAACAATACAATACATCTGGCAACGCCATAACTTTTGACAGAAATGTCAGATCGCTTAATGACATACCGCGTTTGAAGCGTCAGTCCAAGCAAATTTTTACCATGAAACAATACACGCCACGCGAGCGCTCTGAAATAGTTGAAATTTACATTCAACAGAAGAAGTCAATTGTGAAAACTCAACGTGCTTTTAAAATATTAAAAAATGTGAGAAGTGCGCCTTCTAAGAACACCATTAAGCGTTTATACGAAAAATTTTCGACTGGTGAGGCTCTTTCTAATCCGAAGAGGCCAAATAAAAGTCGACCAAGGCGATAGGCCGAGAATATCGCTGCCGTACGAGCCAGTGTTGAGAGGTCCCCAAGAACATCCCAAAAACGCCGTTCTCAGCAGTTGGGCATGGCTCGGTCCACTTTACAACGGATTATTCGCGTTGATTTGCATTTGTTCCCGTACAAAATTCAATTGACGCAAAGATTGTTGCCTGCGGACAAGCCTCGTCGATTGGAATGGGCCCAACGAGTCATCGAAATGGCCGATGATGACGAGCAATTTTGGAACAAAATTATCATGTCCGATGAAGCCCATTTCACATTGAATGGGACCGTAAATAAGCAAAATTGCCGTATTTACGCCACTGAAAATCCTCAGGAGATTCAAGAATTGCCTCTTCATGACGAAAAAGTCACAGTTTGGTGCGGCGTTAGTGCGAAAACGGCCATTGGGCCGTTTTTCTTCCAAAACGAAAATGGCCATGCTGTTACCATCAACCAGGAGCGTTATCGCGACATGATGACCAATTTTGTGATGCCAATTATTCGTCGAAAGCGTAAAGTCGCATAACAATCGATTTTCTGAAGAATTTGTTTCCGGGCCGTTTGATGTCGAAAAGTGGTGATTTGGACTGCCCACCGCGTTCGCCCGATTTGACGCCCGCTGACTTCTTCTTGTGGGGACATTTGAAGTCAAAGGTTTACGTTAATAAGCCAAGGACCGTAGAAGAGCTCAAGGACAACATTCGTGAAGAAATAGCCGCTATTCCGGCCGAAATGTTGGCGAAAACGATGGAAAATGCTGCAAAAAGGGCACAATACGCCATCAACGCCAGGGGCGGCCATTTGAGAGATATCATATTCAAAAATTGATGTAAACAAATCTACTTGGAACAAATTAAATGAATAAGATTGCCAACCGCCAAATTTTTATTTTTTTCTTTGATTTTTTTTTTAAAAAACATGGGTCCGTCGAATATGGGCAACCCTGTATATGTATCCATTTGGCGGTTTCAAAACCGTCGGTCTGGCAAGGCTGTTAAATACCTGTCATCTGAAGTTTTATTAATTTCGTGAAAGGGTTGTCATTTACGAATATAAATCGTTTAACAACTGAAAAACGCGTAAAAGTAGTTGAAACTACCCACAAAAATAGCGATTCAAACGTGGGCTTTCAATCGAATAACATTTTCTTCAGAGATGAATCTCATTTCTCACTTGGTGGTTACGTCAACAAGCAAAATTGCCACATATGCGGCTCGAAGAACCCAGAAGTGATTGTGGAAAAGTTATTGCTTCTGGAAAAAGTGACTGAAAATGAAAAGTTACTGAAAAAAACATGGAAAATGTAAATGACGCTGGAGAAACCTCAAAAAGATTCACTGCTGCAGCCAATCCAGAGGCGGTCATTTGAACGACATTGTATTTCCTACATAATGTCAAGGTCCAAGCATTATAACAAAATAAAAATTTCATCGAAATCATAGCTTTATAAATGTTTTATTTAACTTTACTTTTGAAACCGAAAAATGGATTTTTCCCATTTCATCCAAATCTTTGCACCATTTTAGGATTGGAAAACAAATAATACTCGTTGGGGACAAAATCTCTTTATTATGGTGGTTGGGCAGCAAACACAATTAATGCACTTATTTTCAAGGCAATCAATGAATAGAAAATCATACACATCACAAAATATAAAGGCCGACTGTTAGGTTTTTAGACGCACATTAGTTTGCAAAGTAATCTCTCTTGGGATTCACATATAACTGAAATAAAATCAAAAATAGCACCGGAAACATTATTAATATATCAAGCCCTTATTCAAAGTCATCTAAATTACATGGCGTTAATATGTGGTTACAAAAGAACAAATATTATGAAATCATTACAAACTATGCGGAATAAAGCACTGAAAATAATTTACAATTTACCAAATTTTCATTCAACAATATCTTTGTATGTTAATGTTTGTAAATCCATATTGCCTATTTATGGACTTTATAAACATCAATTACTCTTGTATGTGTTTACAGAGTTTGAACAATTTTGGCTATCGTATCATTAGTTTTTCCCAGAACTAATCGTTTATATATACAAGACATCAACATAATCTAAGAGCACTTAGATGCAGATTAGAAACTACTAAACAACGCGTTGAATACATGGGTTTGAGTTTAGAGTACAACAATTTGCCTGTAAATATGAAAAGAATATGTACAGGGTGGCGCAATAGAACGTGCATATTGCATTATTTTTTTTTTGCGGTGTAGAAAAGGCGCGGGCGGGGGACGCCTACGTCGTTGGGTTGGTAGGCTCATGGAGTTTTAGTTGCTATGAATCACTTCGTCGGGAAGTGTCGCGCATTTTGCGTGCGCGCATTTTACGAGAAATCTTGTTCATATATTGCTACTAGGCGACTATATTGTGCTGAATATGGACTACGGCGAATTAGTGAAGCTCCGAGTGCTAATTTAATTAAAATATGGGTAAACCGTTTTGAAGAGACCGGTTCAACATTTAAACCACAAGCAAATGGTCGCCCAAAAACATCTAGGACCGAAGACAATGTTGAGAGAGTTATGGAGTCAGTACGAGGAAATCCACAATTTTTACGAGGAAATCAACGGATTTTTGGCTCCAAACATTGAAAATTCAAGAATAGTGAATTCCAGAACTTGGTTCCAACAAGATGGAGCTACCTGTCACACATCAAATGACTCCATGGCGGTGGTGAAGCAGATGTTCCCTGGCAGACTGATTTCGAAAAGAGGTGATATCCCATGGCCCCTACGTAGTCCAGAATTGACGCCTCTTGACTTTTTTTTTTTGTGGGGATACCTCAAACACAAAGTCTACAGTAATAATCCAAAAAACATCGTTCAGCTCAAGGAGAATATAAGTAATGAAATGGCAGCCATTACACCAGTATTACTGAAGAAAGTTTGCAATACTTTTCGTTTGCGGTTAAAGGAGCCCCTTCGTAGAGAGGGTCACCATTTAGATGATGTTATTTTTAAAAAATAAACTCCATTTATTACTCTACAATGCTTTAGATTTATTTTAACCATACCTTTTTTATTAAGTGGTTATCTATTTTTTAAATATGCACTTTCTATTGCGCCACCCTGTAGAACATCACACTTCAAAAGTGAACTAAAAAGCTTCCTTTTACAGAACCTTGAAACGCTTCTTATGTAATTGCGGAATAATCCTAAAGAGTATTTTGCGGATTCAAAGCATGTATGTTTTGATATAATTTTATATACACCACATGTTTTTTTTTTGTCTCTTCTTTCATACATAATTATACTTTTAATAACATTTAAATTTGTAATTACTTTGTACATGTTTTTTGCCAACTTGCCTCTAATATGCCTAAAGGGCGTTGAGGCCATTTTTAATCTGATATATATTTGCACTTGAATTAATAAATACAATACATAATAATAATAAAATTATATAACGGTGGGCAATTTTTTCCATGTTTACAAATTCATTGAGATCGTTTATTTTTGATGGCTCAAATAAAAATACTAAACAACGTAGCGCCTTGAAACTTAAAACATATGTTTTATAAGGTTGCCACTTTTCACCAAAATATATATATTTTTTTCAAACTGCTGGCACCATCTAAGTATACATCAGTTCATTTCATTTGAAATCATTTTCCTCCTACGATAAATGTGAATTGCACTTTGTGTTGGAATGAATAATATTCAATCATCTTTTTGCATTTATAATATTTTGAACATCGCACAGACTGTTGTTATAGCTGACCTCCGACAATGATGTTATTTATGAAGTTGATTGAACTTTAAGTTCATTCTAACGTATCACAGATACTAAATAAAGTTATTGTTGTTTTATTATTACATTCGGTTGTACAAACTAAAACTTAAATACATACAATGAAAGGAAATACAATACGAATAAAGAATAACATATATATAATGAAACAAAGGACGATTATGTGAAACACAAACCAACTCGAACACTTCCACAGTGCGCCGTTTGCATTAGGTCATGTCGAAATGATAATGATTTTCTAACATTACACAATTGATGATGAACGACGTAGCGAACGCTGCTTTCCCAGCGACATTAGATGTCAACAGTGTAATACAATTTTTTTTTACGCATTTTACAGAAAAAAAAATTGTCCAATAAAGCGAAAAGTTTTCTACACTTTCACCCAAAGAAATGAAAATATATTCATACATCAGTTTATGTGGTAAAATTGTACGCACAAAAGAAAGCTTCTAAGGAACCGCGCATCTTTTTGGCCAAAGGTGTTTGATGTATTTTTAAATCGATTGGGCGAGATCCTTCAGTCTGTCTGACTGGCTGCTGGGCCTGATAACTGCCGTAAATCTTTATATCGCTTCATAAAACTTGGCAAAGTCCGGGCATTGTAAATGGCATAGTTCAGCCCATACCTTCTTATGTCTCACATACAAATTTTACAAATTTCAGAAATTGAGTTTTTCCGCTGTAACTCCACATCCACAGATTGGTGTAACTTAAATATTTATCCATTTAATTTTTTTGGTAATGCCTGGCAGAAATCCACCGATTAACTACGCCCCTTCTGGCACCTCCCATACAAATGGCCTATTACTCATATCCATATATGCCAAAACTAATAACCCTTATTGAGTTGTTCGGAAACTTCGTTTGGTTAATTCGTTAATTCACCATACATCACTTCTCATGACGCAGAGTTCCTTCAACTTTCTCCCACCCCTTATCTAAACTGTTTACTATTGCTTACTTGTGTTTTCGTTTTAGTCGTAAGTGGTTATATCGTTTAAAAAAAAAGTTTTAAAAAGTGAAAAATTGAACGAAACAGAGCATTTTAGACATATTATGATGTATGATTTCCGAAAAGGAAAAACGGCTGATGAAGCCAGCCAAAAAATAAAGTCTGTTTTGAAGAAAGCAAACCAAATGAAAGAATTTGCCAGAAATGATTTAAAAGATTGTCTACGGCTGACTTCTCCGTAACGGACACTACCAGATCAGAACGACAAAAAGAAATTGTTTTCGAGAAGGTGAGAGATTTAATTATTCTTAATCCCCGTGCAACAGTTAGGGAAATAGCTGAAATAATACATAAATCAGTCTCAACCGTTGACGGGTCATAAAAGAGCTCTTAATTGTGAACAACATCGATGTGTGGGTACACTGCCTCATCGAAGTCTCACACTGCCTTGCGGATCCATCAGAAACTGTCAGAGCTTGGGTGGAAAGTCTTAACTCACCAGACATCGCCCCATCCGACTATCACCTATTTCGCAGTCTGAACAACCACTTGAAAGATTTGAATTTCCATAACGACCAGGAAGTGACAAATCGAATTGAACGTTTTTTCCAGAAAAACCACGCGGGTTTTATGAGAGAAGAATTTAAAAGCTTCCAGAGAGATGGGCAAAAGTCATTTTCTTGAATATAAATTTGTAAATAAATTTCTTTTCAAAACCGAACAAACTTTCCGAACAACCCGGTACATGATTGCATTAAATTCAGTGAACCTTTGGCAAAGTAAAATCTCACAACAAAAATTAATAGCATTTCAACATCCCTTTTGGTACCTCTCATACAAAATTGTCCGATTTTCCATTGGTTCAATCTTTCCACTGTAATTTCTAGTCTACGGGGCTGCAGAAGCCTTGTTTAATATATTAACTTATACTTCTTTGTAAGCTACGAGGACAATTGATATATTAACCGCGCCCCTTTTGGGACGTTCCACACGAATTACGGATTTAACTGATAAATTCTTAACTTCGCACCTTTCTATTATGAATTCGGTGAAATTTGACACGCATTATGCGTTTGATGAAATAAGTTCTGTGAATGAAAAGGGAAGGCATTGCCACACCCTTTCTAATACCTCCCATATAAATTGATCGATTTATCGGAATTTAATTTTTCTGTTGCAATCTGTTATTTACATTTTGGTCAATCAACTGAGTAAACATTTCATCTCTGGTAACTACTATACTAACCCCTATATAAATTACATAATTGTATCCACATATTCCTAAATACAGGGTTATCCATTTATTATTATTCAGATTCAAGTTTCAAAGCCGCCGGTCTGGCAATGCTGTCAGCTGTTCAATACCTGTCATCTGAAGTGTTGTTTATTTAGTGAAATGTTGGCTATTAACGAATATAGATCGCTTAACAAGAACGAAGAACGCGTAAAAATAGTTATAACTTACTACAAAAGTGGTGATTCTAAAGTGGGTACTCTTCGTGCGTTACCGGGAGATTATGGTCGTCAAAATCGACCTACTGTACAAGGAATTTGCAAGACAATAAAGAATTTTGAAGAGACTGGAAGCGTTATAAGCGTGGTCGGGTCTGTGTATCGTCGCAGTGTACGCACTGTCGAAAATATCGCTTCTGATAGTGAAAGTATGACGGATAATCCGAATTTGTCGATTCCATGGCGTTCTCAAAAACGGCATATTTTGCTTTTGGGTTTGAACTTCCATCCATATAGAGTCCAACTCACGCAACAATTGAAACCGACTGACCATTCACAACGCCGTAGATATGCTGATGGAGTGCTACAGCAACAGGCTTTCAATGCTGATTGAAAACTTCAAAATTTTAACCTTTTCTTCAGCGATGAAGTCATTTCTAACTCGGTAGTTACATCAACAAACAATATTCTCAAATACGATATGAGTCTCGGAGAACCAAGAAGCGATTCTGGCAAAGCCATTACATCCGGAAAAAGTGACTATTTGGTGAGCATTATGGTCTGGAGGTTTCATTGGGTCATATTTTTTCGAAAATTACGTTGATATCCGACTTTGTGTGGCCTACAATTGAAGATTGTGTACTGGACGATATGTGGTTTTAATAAGACGGTGCCATGAGCCACACAATACGACCAATTTTGACTTTATTGCATAAGAAGTTTCCAGAAAGCGTAATTTTACGTTTTGGTAATGTCAATTGGCCACCAAGATTATGCGATTTGACGCCATTAATTATTTTTTTATGCTGTTTTGTCAAAGACCGCGGTTACGCGGATAATCCCCAATCGTTAGAGCATTTGAAAACCAACATTCGTCAAGTTATCGCCGAGATACCCTCCGAAATGTACGAAAAAGTATTGGAAAACTACCTCAAAAGGATCCACAGCTGGAATCAATCCAGAGGCGGTCATTTCAATGACATTGTATTGCGTACATATTGGCAGGATCCAGACATTGTAATAAAATAAAATTTTAATCGAAATCATTGCTTTATGTACGTTTTATTAAGCTTTACTTTTCAAACCGAAAAATGGATAACACACATATGAGAATTTTATTCATTTGCCCCAAATTTAATATAATTTAGCATTCGTCAGGCATTTAGCAAATATAGTTGTACGAACTATGCCCATAATAATCTGTTTTATATCTAGCTGGTAGAACGAAATCATTTCTTGACAGAGTACAACGTTAAGGTTCCTATCAAAAAAAAAAATATGGAGTGTTTTTGGTAAGCCCAAAATATATCTTAAAGTTGGGTGGTTCCTTTTAAACTTATAGAATTTTTTGAGCACTCCTTTAAGTTTCTCGAGCCAAAATTTTGCACAGACCTTATACTTGCAAGTGGTTAACAAAACTGGACGATATGAGATAAACTTTTTGAAATTTCAAATATAAATACCAGGCTGTAGCTTACTTTGAATAACTGCTGATGAAGGTAACCAAAATGTGTAAACGAATCGCTAAACTCTGTTTTGCTTCCACTGAGCTATCGATAGCCACAGCATGAATTTCAGTTAAAAGAGATTTAAAAAAAGATGCCTCTTATGATGCCTGCTGTTAAGGTACTTTTCGAAATCTTTTTTTCCAACAGTTCCATTGAGTCAATAAAACGCTTCAATTCCATTTATAATAAATGAACAATCATTAATTTATTATGGACGAAGAATTAATCTGAAAAAGGCCTTCTAGAAGGCCATTCCTTTGCCGCTGGTTGTTTAATATCCCTACGAGTGTGATTAGAGGACATAGATAAAAATCAAGTATGTTTGCCATAAATCTATGTACTCGTACGTGTGTACCAGGGCACGCGTCAATCATAGAAAATGTCAAAACAATTGAATAATTACTCAGCCATTGACAACAAATGCATTCATATTTAACATTTCATTTTAGTTTACAACACTCTGGAGTTCGAACGTTAGTCATCTCGGTGTAGCTCAATATTCAATATTTTTATGGGAATTGTTTGCAGCATGATTTGTTGTTATTCCAATCGGATTAAGTTTAATCGTTTTTATGATATCGACATATTGTGAAAGCATAAATTAATCATTCGTTGTTGTTTTCACATTAATTTTTATGTCATCTGTTGTTGAGGGATTGCTCCATCGGATGCTTTTCTTTTTCCAAAATCTTTTGAATAAATATTATTATTAACATGTACTAATAAATTATAGTTACCTGAGAGCAAACATAGTAAGCCTAAAGGCAAGATTATTTAATTAACATTTAAGCTTTCAAATAAACAGTACAACTTGACACAGTTGTTTGAAAATAGCAATGCAAAAATAGCAATGATGTTCAAATATAATTTCACTGGGAAAATACGTATTTAATAAGTGTTAATAGTTAGTCATATAATTTGTAATTCACAATGAAAAAGTATAGGCTGGATTTTTAACTTTTAGTTGATTTCTTACTTTTTGTGCAAAGGCAAAACATGCTTACATTCAAATAAGGTTATTAACAAAAATTCATATTTATATATGCAGATATTTATTTACATCATTTGATAGGAAAATAAGGGTAAAGCATTGAAAGAGACGAGTTGGATCATATTAGTCTTATGATGAATTTTCTAAAATGAATAATAATTTCTAAAATGATTCAGATATGTCTGCTGGCTGACTGATGGACACTATAAATCGAGTTAATCAACATATATAATTAGTCATGGAATGAAAATGAAAACGAGCAACATAGCCAAGCGCCTTCTGGAACCATCCGCATAAAATTTCAGATTTAACAGAAGCTTTTTGGCGGTAAATTTGGTGTTGGTACTCACCACACATTTGTGTATAATATGGTAAACTAGAACATTAATGTAACTTACAAAATGGAGGTACTTTATGTCAATCCTTTTCGTACCATACCGGAAATGGGGAAATTTCTATTTTGGGCCCTCTGATTGTTATTCACTTGAGAGTAATCAGATCCCACTGCAGAATTTCCGAAGCAGCTCACGACTTTCAACCTTCGGGCAAGTATTCCCTGGTAATGATATGAAACATCCGTTTACTGGTAACTAAAGTGGGAAGGCGACTAGTTGAGAAACCTAAATGGCATGCTAATACCGAACCGTCTTAGGCCTTAGGTTCTGTTACTGAAACTCAACTCACCAGCCTAGTGGTCGTTGACAGCCCCAACACTGGGATCGGATGCAGTGGCCTGATAAACCACTCATCTTAAATTTAAATTATCATGAAAATACCGAAGAAAATGTTTTCGTACCGTAATATAACAAAATGTTTAAAAGTAGCATAAATATTTGAAAAAAGGCTAAGAACGATTCGAAGTCAAAAGACGTCCCGAACGACCATCAACTTGGACCGACGAAAAGCACATCCACCATATCCGAAATTTGGTGCTTGCTGATGATATTGGCATTTGCAACGGGTTAATTAGTTTCATTTTTAAAAATAATTTAGGCCTCAGACGCTTTAAATCTCAGAAAGATCGACAGGTTAAAATCTATGAAGAGCTGATGTCGGACTACCAGTCCGCTATGATATGAATTTTTACGACAGATGAGACCTCTGTCTATGCGGGAACAACAGCATGAATGTCATGCCAAAGATGTAGCAAGAAGTCTTCGCACCAAAGTCGAACAAAAATCAAAATTATACTGAGAACTTTCTGCGATTATTATGATGTTGTGGATTATGTGTTCCTTCTGCCGGGTCAAATTGTCAACGAAGATTATTATTCGGCTATTATGCGTCTTTTTCGTGAAGATATTCGGAAAGAAATCCCGAATTTATACACAAAAAGCTTTTAGATTTTGTACCACGACACGAGGGCTGTCTGAGTTTCAAGGCTTCACGTTTTTTAATATTTTTATTTGAGCCATCAAAAATAATAAATAAATAATAAATGGTATCATTGATAATAAAATAACACTGGGTTTACTCAATTTTTCAAAGCTATGTTGAATTCTTGTTACTACAGCCTTCTCAAGCATCGAGAAGAATGCAGCGAAAATGGGTCTGGTGGTATACGAGGACAAAACCAAGTTATTGGTTTCATCGAACAAAGAGTCTACTCGTTTGCTGTATGAACGTTGACAACTGCAATTTTGAAGTGGTGGAAGAATTCATCTACCTCGGTACCGCTGTAAACAAAACGAATGATGTCAGCATGGAGATAAAGAGGAGAGTATTGCTGGCTAGCAGATGTCGCTATGGGCTCTCTCGACAAACAAAAATCCGATTGTATAGACATTGGTTCTATCTATCTTGCCAGATGGCGCAGAATGAATCAGTCTTGGCAGTTTTCGAGAGGAAAATACTCCAGAAAATATATGGACCCATCAACCTTAACGAAGAGTGTCGGCGTCGCTGTATGTCGACATCGACATAGTCAAGCGCATTAATATACAGCGGCTAGGTCATGTTGTGCGGATGGACACAAAGCAACAACTAGAAAAGTTTTCGGCAATGAACTCGATAAACAGGGCAGAAGAGGGAAGACAATACCTTTGAAATACTATCAAAACTTGGTGTGACGAATTGGAGGAGAAACGCAGAAGATCGAAGCGTTTGAAATTATTTTCTACGGGCGGTGTATAATAGATGAGATATGTCTATTCCAGTCGCCATCTAAGAAGAAGAAGAATATGTTGAATTCTTGTATGAGTAAGTTTTTCCATAAAGGAGCGACGATCGCTGCTAGAGATAACATGATGCTATGCGGGCTATCCGAAGCATCCCTTTGTCTTATAAACCGATTTAACCCATTTGTCTAGTGAAAATTTGTATTTAATACATTTCAATAACTATACCTAAAACTAGAGGGATCCTGATCTCTTGAAAACTTATAGAGTTGGGTGATTTTTTCTACTACCCATACAAACCAACCAAATAACTCAACCTATAAATGGAAAATTTTATGAAAAAAGTTTGGAAAAAAAGAGATAAAATCCAAAATCATAGGGAAATGGATATATAAATATCCATAATACTATAATAAAGTAGTAATGAAACCGAACACAATTTTATTCAATTTTTTATTCAAAAATATGGTGCAAAACACCTTTGTGATCAAAATTTTTGTGATCAGGATGCAAAGACGATTTCACAGATTGCATGTTATTTCGGTCCGAAATGGATGAAACCAATGTCACGTTTGTAGGGTCATCCATAATATAAGGTGATTTTTTAATCGTATTTTTTTTTAAATCGAATAAAACACTCAAATTTGCATCATATGTCTTCGCCATTTAATTTTTAAAGATAATTTCATGTAAATGTTGTCCGCGGCTCCGTCTCAAAATATCCATTCGCTAGGTCAAATTTTTCGTCACTTTTCCGAGCGTTTCGGCCTGTATTTCACGAATAACGTGTGTTGTGATATCCTGTAAGGCTTCAATAGTGTTCGGCTTGTCCACATAGACTACCGATTTGACATAACCCCACAAGAAATAATCAAGAGGTGTTAAATCGCAAGATCTTGGAAGCCAACTCACAGGGCCAAATCGAGCGATAAGCTGCTCACCAAATTCATCCCTCAACATATCCATTTTTTCACGACCACTGTGGCATGTTGCACCGTTCTGATGAAACCACATGTCGACCAAGTTGAACTCAGCCAATTGGGGCAAATAAAAAATTCGTTGTGGTTGAGTAACACATACCCAATCGCTGAGAACGGCGACGAATTGGCATATCACGATCGTCATTAACACTGGTCGCTACGGCTGCAATATTTTCTTCGGTACGCATTCTACGCAAATAAATTTGGTGCAAAATTTGGAGATTACAGCACGAATTGTTGGTTCAGCAGGTCGATTATGACGACCATTAAATGGTCGTATCAAAAGATGCACATTTGCCACAGAAGACGAAGTTTGATAATAAATTTGAACGATTTGCAATCGTTGCTCCTTTGTTAGTCTTTCCATGATGAAATGGCAGAGTATACTGTACACTTTTCACTTTGTCAGATGACGTTTGGACGCCATTGCCAACCAGTGCTGCCAACCTGAAAAGCTTAAATCTTAAAAAATCACCCTATATAAAATGCGCTTAAGTACAGGGTGGCGCACGAACAGTGCTACTCTCAACTGGCAATGGGAACCGTTATTTAAAGAAATTGAAGAAGCTTTTTTTTATCCAGAACTGCGACGAAGACGTATCGGTTTTAACAGTATTCGGTTCCAGCAAAATGGATCAACTGCAAACATAGCCAGGTCGGTTATGACGTAGCTCCAAGGAAAATTCATAAACAAATTAATATCCACAAACGTCACTTTCCATTTACCTCAAATGTCATCTGGCCTGCCTACACCAGACTTTTTTTTATGGGGTTATGTCAAGTAAGAGGTTTACAAAACGAAACCGAGGAAACAATAATTGAGGCGATTTCGTAATAAATAATTTTCTGATCAGGTGTCACATATGCCTAAATGAGTATAGACGTCATTTACAGTCTATCATCTTCAAAATCTATTAGTTATGTAAAATAAAAAATACATTGATTAAAAAAGTTATTTGAATTTCTTATTGCAGTACAATTGGTGTACCACACTGTATATAGCCAACCCTATTAGTCGAAGTTAATTGATTGTCAGCAATGAGTTAACAAATTAAACGATAATTAACCTAAGAAGAATATTTCAAGCGCTTTTCCGCAGTTTTTGGCCTAGAATTCTTAAAATGTGATGTACTGCACTAGTTTAGATATTTAGTTCGATCTCTAAATCACAAATCCATGCAGTTCATTTGGTTTAAATTCGGAAAGCACACCCTTCGCATAATTAAACCATATTTTTTTAGTCTTTGATAAAAGATTGAACCAGACATTTAAAGCGAAAGTAGACGGCACAATATTTCTCATTGGCCGACAAAATTCTATAGTAATTAAATCTGTGTCACCCTAATGCGTACTATGTTTACGCCATCTAACATCAAGCAAAGAAAGCACCAAAGTGTGCTTACTGAAAGCAACGAAATAATGAAACTTACAAAAGAATACGAATCTCTCGAATTAAAAGCTTCTCAAATGCTTGGGAAATAGTCGGCACCACAACCATTATGCGCACTAACCTGAAAATAATGTCGATGAAAGCTTAAACGCAAAATATCTGTGAAAACGTATCTGCCGAGAATTGTTATAGCAGCACATATTTATAGCACTACAGCTTTGGACCGGACAAATATACTTTCGTTGAGTAATCTCAACACAGAGAGCAGTCTGCGGTCGCCGACTAAACGGAATTTCGTTTGCAAAGAATTTCTGTTGTCGGAATTTTCAAGTGCTGAAATTTTCTGTAGCAGTATAAATGTGTTCTTGGAAAACAAAAAATACGTTGTAACTAGTTACTAGACTCCAAAAGGAATGTTCAAATGGAACATTTAGCTTTTCAGATTAACGCAGTGTTGTTCTTAGATAAATTAAATTGCTCAAAATTGCTCAGCGCAGGAACTTTTGATATTCGTTGAATTACAG
The DNA here is from genome assembly GCA_019455685.1 of Philornis downsi. Lineage (NCBI taxonomy): Eukaryota > Metazoa > Arthropoda > Insecta > Diptera > Muscidae > Philornis > Philornis downsi. Next base: position 1,181,708 of record JAHXMU010000806.1, read on the forward strand.
ATCCAGTGTGATTGAAGAAACCCATTAAAACGACAAGTAATAATATTAGAAGAAAAAGTCCTGGCTCCATATTCCCACGTGGAGATTATGAACACCAGGTGCAAACGTTTTAGAAATTTATGATTTGTTGGATTACACTTGATGCTAAAAGTCTTGTAATACAATTAGGAAAAAAAATTGAATTCTTTGGAAATTAACCTTACTACAAAAGGGGTGATTATATTCGTCATAGCCGACCTACTGTGCAAGGAATTAGTACGATTATAAAGAAATTTGGATAGACTGGAAGCGTTACAGATGTGATCGGGCCTGTGCATCATGGCAAAGTACACATTGCCGAAAATATCGCTTCTGTTAGTGAAAGTGTGGCAGATAATTCGAATTTCAATTCATTTTGTAGGTTTACGTCAAAAATCTTATTTACGCTGATAATTCCCAAACGTTGGGGTATTTGAAAACCAACATTCGTCAAGTTATCGCCGAGATACCTCCGAAATGTGGGAAAAAGTGTTGGAAAACTACCTCAATAGGAACCACTGCTGCAACTAATCCAGAGACAGTCATTTAAGTGGTATTGCATTTCGTACATAACGGCCAAGTCCAAGCATTATACTCGTACTGAAATAAAAGTTTCATCAAAATTGTAGCTTTATGTGTTTTTTGATTTAACTTTACTTTTAAAACTGGAAAATGAATATCCTAGTATATGAAAGAAGATCTATGGGCAACAATTTGTCACATGTTTAGTATGAAAATTCAACTAAAGTTTTGAGAAATTGTATTAAATCTGTCAGTGATACCCAATAATATGCAATTCGATTTAAACGCATTCAATTTGTAAATCAGCAACAGCATTCCAGGGTAAATATTTTTTGTAGTAAAAAAAATGTCGTTAGCCGATGTTTCAGCCGCCACCGTCGCCAGTCGTCCCGAGGACGATAATTTCGTATTGGTTTCCACCTCTGAGAGAGAGCCTATTTAATCTATGAAGTTTAATGAAGTGGCCAAAGATGTCTTCGTTACAAAATAATTTTGTATAGAAAATTTCTACTAAAAATTCCCATAAAGCGATTGTAGAAGTCTACTAAGAATTACCTTGAGGGAAAACAATTTGTATTAACGAAAAAATAAAGTAAATTCTTGAGAGGTTTAAATGTATGTTCTCATAAAAGAAACAAAGCTTTCTAAGCTCTGTGAGAATAATGAAAATCGATTAATCTTGTGGAAGAAATAAACTAGCAAACTGGTGTCTTAAATATTGATTAGTTATTATTACTTATTTATGTTGCCAGTGTTATATACATATGTATGTGGACTAGGTATATGGGTTTAACTTCGGAACATGTGTGTCCTTTAAAATAGAGAGTTTTGTGAAAGGTTAACTGAAATTTCTGTTTATGGAACAAAGCTAAAAACTAATAGTTTCGCCACTGTTTAAATATTTAAAAGATTTTCTTCTCATGGTAGGTACATATGTGTATAGATTACACCAATCATTTAACGAATGCAAAACAATTTTGGAAAATCATTTTCTCAAAATAAACCCAAACTCCGTGCATTTTTCGAACCTAATACATTTTTCATATAAAAGCCAGCCTAGAAATTTCACTCAGGTGAGCTAACTTACATATGTATACCTTCATCTAATTTTTAAATTAAAAGATAATAAAGAAGCAAAATTATATAATAATTTGCAAAAATACTCTTCTTGGACATTATAGATGAACCAATAATTTCTGCTAGAGCTGTCAAACTTGCACTCGTATGTATGGCTCCCTATTGGGCTTCCGTTTTAAACCGAAAAACTAAGTTTGCTGAATGTCTGATGCATACTAAGTTATACTGAATTTAATGAAATTACATTAGAAATATGAATATACGAATATACAGGTCAAATTAGGTAATTTTTATGGGAGGTACCAGAAGAAGCGTGATTAATTGGCGATTTTTGCCAAGCATAAATCGATATTGACAAAAAATATTACTATATTCTAGAATCACTATAAATTAGAATTAAATTCTGATAAATCAATCAGTTTGTATGAGTGGGTAGCAAAAGGGTGTGACAAGGAACGCTTTACATGCGCCAAATTTGATAGAATTCGGTAAAACAGTTTGGAAGATATGAAGCTAAACAAATATATGGATTAAATCGATCACTCGTATATGAGATACGAGGGCTGTTCCAATTCTAGCCTACGCATAGATGGTGCCAGTAATTAAAAAAAAAATTTTGGTGAAAAGTGGCAAACTTACAAAACTTATGTTTTTATTTTCAAAGCGCCACATTGTTCAGTATTTAAATTTGAGCTACTAAAAGTGAAAGGTCTTATTGAATTTGTAAATATCGAAAAAATTGGTCACCGTTATGCAATTCAATATCCCAATATTCTCAGTCCAATCAACATCAAAGTCGAGTTAGATTCTAATCTGTGGGAGTCTGCTCCTTCGTTCATGACTGTAAAAGACGAATACCGTAGTGGTCAACCAATAGAGGTGCCCACGCCAGACACGGGTAAGAAAATCTACAAATTGGTATTGGATGATCGTCGGCCGAAGGCGCGTGAGCTAGCGCGTGAGCTAGAAAAATTCGCTGCATAGTGGATTTGGAGACATCATCACGTACAGCTGCGACATTTTCGGTCGATCGACCTGGTCGAAGGCGCGGTGTTGTCTTTACATCACTATCAGACACAGTTTTGGCAAATTTATCCATTAATCTAGCAAACAATAACAATTGTTCAAATGTCAAACAATGACACTTCGAATGGCGCCAAATTTAAATCTTGCATTCTTGTTGGGACACCCTTTATGAATCAAAATTACAATTGTTTGTAATTCCGTTTTGGACACATGAAATAGGAACAATATACATTTTATTCGGTTATAGAAATTGGAATGAAAATTGCGTATATTTTTGGTTTGGATTGTATAAACTGAAACCAACCACAGCTATTTTCGGGCTTGACCGGTGGCGGTCTCTGCCTACAGCTTGCCTAGATAGCATATTGGAGGCTAATTTCTTTAATTTAATGATTTTGTCTTTTACGCACGCTGAACAGCACACCGGTCTCTTTTAAAATTGGAAGTTATTGAGTGAGTTGAGTTGAGAGTGACAATTGTTCCTGCTCGAAATATTAGCTAAAATTACTTGCTTATTTAGGTGATTACGAGAATATACATTTTTATCTTTTATGTAGGAAATGTAGGAGATAACCCCAAGAGTTTTTGTCTTCTGCGCTTCTTCTCCTATTCATTGCACCAAGTTTTGATAGCATTTCAAATGCCTGATCCTTCCAACGGAGTTTCGGTCATCATCTCCTGTACCGTTCATCGATTTCGTTGTCAAAAAATTTTCATGCTGCAGCACTTGGCTCCATTTCTGTAACGTCATCCAGCCAATGTAAATTCAGAGCGAGAGAAATCGATTTTGTGTGTGGATAGAAATTGAAGACTTTGATTTACATATCTCTTCAGTGAATGGTTTCGCTCACTAAAATCGGTAATCATTTTATCAAATATTTCAGTGATTCGAAAAGATTGCTTTTGCACATAAATCACTAACTATAACTGACTGTTTTTTTTTGTGTTTTTTTTTTTAACGAAGGCGCCCTTTGTATAGAAACAACATTTTCCTGTTGATTTAAATTGTAAATTTAACAACTCTATAATAGCTAGGCATAAAACGTTAGCGTATAGTAAATCCAATAATTCTCACCTCAACATCCCAAGAGATTTAAATTACTATTACGGCCAAATAAATTAACTGCTCATCACTTTCCAACGTCATTAATATATATTAGATTTTCATTATCAGTAATTTATAAACACATCACGTGCCTTTTGAGAATAATAAACACAATAAGCAAACAAAAACACAAAACACCAAACACTCAATTATATACATCGATTATATACTCGTATATGTACATATATATTGGAGGCCCTCCATCGAATTCACTTGTGTACTCGTACACTTGTGCGTACGTATGTAGCACAAACAATCACCGTAGTAATAAAGATAATAATGACAAGAACAACAACAACAACAACAATCAACAATCCATTCAACTTCTGAATAGTTGGACAACAACAAAATCGATCGAATTAACTTGAAGTGAAATTCATTTTACTAGCCCGCAAAACAAAGTGGAATTTATTAAAAAAAAATCACAATTTCACCACTTCTACAAGGGGGATCCCAAAACCAGACGTATAGATGGAGTGAGTAGTTTTATTTATTATTATTTTGGTGAAAAGTGGCAACTTTATAAAACGTCTGTTGTTTAGTATTTTTATTTGAGCCATCAAAAGTAAACGACCTCAGTGAATTTGTAAACATGGAAAAATTACGTAATGCAATATTTTCATTTAAAAGATCTCAGCCCAACCAATACTAATGTCGAGCTAAATTCTACTCTGAGGAAGTCTGCTCCTTCAATTACGATTGTAAAATATTGGGTGGCAGAGTAGTAGTGGTCGACCAATTGACGTGCCCACACCAGACATGATTAAGAAAACTCACAAAATGAACGATCGTTGGCCGAAATGCGTGAGCTGGCTGAAATGACTGGCATTCTAAAAATTGCTATACATCGCATATTGGCCAAAGATTTGAAGGTAAGAAAGCTGTATGCAAGATGGGTGCCGCGCTTGCTTTGAATAGAGCAAAAGCACCGTCGTGGAGACGTTTCGGCAGAGCATTTGACGATGTCGATTTATAATCACGAGACAATGGAACAATCAAAGCAATGGACTGGAATGGGAGAATTGTGCCCACAGAAGCCGAAGACGGTTTCATCTGCAGGCAAAGTTACGGCATCTGTGTTTTGGGATGCGCATGGGACTAATTTTATTGATTATCTTCGGAAAGGAAAAACCATCAACGGCGAATATCATTCTAATTTCCTGCAGCGTTTAGGTGATGAAATTGTGAAAAAAGGTCGCATTTGGTAAAAAAGAAAGTGTTGTTTCATCAAGATAATGTTACATTTAGATTTTTATTTAGTTAATGGATCTTTTCGAGATCATTTTCGATCATTTTTTCGTACATTTCAGACGGTATCTCGGCGATAACTTGACGAATGTTAGTTTTTACATTCTCCAACGTTTAGGGAATTATCTGCGTAAACACAGTCTCTGACGTAGCCCTACAAAAAAACAAAGTCTAACGTCGTCAAATCGCATGATCTTGGTGGCCAATTACGTCGTCAAAACGTGAAATTACGCTTTCATACAATAAAACCAAAATCGGTCGTGCCGTGTGGCTCGTGGCACCGTCTTATGGAAACCGCATATCATTCAGTTCATAACCTTAAATAAAAAGTCGGTCACCATACAGCCATAGCGCTCTGAATTGAAATTCCGATTATCCGCCACACTTTTACTAACAGAAGCGATATTTTCGTCAGTGCGTATATTGTAATGGTGCACAGAGACATTTGTAACGCTTCCAATTTCTTCACATTTCTGTATAATCTTGCCAATTCTTTGCACAGTTGGTCAATTATGACGACTATAATCACTATGTAATGTATAAAAAGTGGTCACATTTGAATCACCAGTTTTGCAATAAGTTTTAACTATTTTTACGTGTTTTTCTGTTGTTAAACGATCCATATTCGTAAATGGCAAATCTTTCACTAAATAAATAACACTTCAGATGACAGGTATTGAACAGCTGACAGCATTGCCATTGAAACCAATAAATGGATAACCCGTATTATTTCCATATACAGCTAAAATATTGTATATTCCTAGCAAAACCGGTCTCCCTGTGCAGGGCAATTTGAATATAGGAATTGCTCCTTAAGAAAATCCGAATATGTAGAGTCATTTTCAAACTCACAAAAATAAACGTTTGTAGCGAAAATGTTATGGGATCTGCTTTAAGTCAAATCGGCCTTAATTTTCTAAAGGAATACTTCTATTACCAAACATTCTGAAAATATCTAGAAATTTCAAAGTGCTATAAAACTTTCTGAATGTTTTTCAGATTCCTAAGGTCATTCGGAGTTTTTGCTTAATAGAAGTTTCTAAGATTCAATAGATGTTGTCTCTAAATAATTTCAAGTTTTCTCAAATGGCTGAATTTTGGCAAACATAAAATGACACGATAGAACTTCCGCTAACGGAATGAAATATTTACAAGTTACATAAACAACTCAAAGGAAACCGAAAATTAATTAAAGACGAAGAGCGGCTCAGACTGTCATCAACCTTTACGGGAGAATCGCGGCCAACAAATCCGAAATTTTGTATTCATAAAAATGTCGATAAACAATTTGAAATTCTGTTCTATAGAAGTTTCTAAAATGCAATAGACATTGTATAAAAATTACTTAAAGTTCCCAGAAATGGCTGAACTTTGGCATACTTAAATTGCTACAGAAAAATTTGGGCGAACGAAATGAAATATAACATAAACAGTTCAAAGAAGGCCGAAAATGAATCAAAAACTAAAATCGGCCCAAAACAACCATCCACCTCTCCGACGAAAATCACGTTCAACAAATCCGAGATCTGGTATTCAAACAATGCCGGAAAAACAACCAGGATATTTGGTGATAATGCCGGCATTTCAAACTGACCAGTCAGTCAATTCAGACTGCAGAGATGATTTCTGACAACCAGCAAGTTACCACTTGCAATCAGCATTATTATGGTAGATGAGTATCAAATCTATGCTCGTGATCCGGAAATAACCAGCAAATCGAGTGAATATCGCGTCAAAATTGAAGCAAAGCTGAAAAAATCGGCACAAATTCGCCCAAAAATAAAGATTTTTCAGGGCTGCTTTCTTCGATTATCATGATATTGTTTACTGAGAAGAAAAAATAGTACGTATTATTTTTGCGTTAAGCTATTCGTAGATTGCCAGACAACTCTTGATTTATGCACCACTATAATGCGTCATCTCACTGTAACTTCCGGCTATTTGCTATATTTAAAAGACATCTTTGGGAAAATAGTTTTGAGTCGACAGATGTGACTCAACGCGCTTTGAAGACCATAAGGAATGTGATTATTTGGCATCCATCGAGTACTAGAATTGCCTCTTCAAAAAAATACCTAAAAGATCTAGATGCAACCTCTCAGATTATTCATTATGGCGCGCAACTGAGAATCTTAAGAGACCTGTCATAATTAAGCCTCCCTTGCGAACTTCGTGCGGCGGTTGGATAAGAAATGATACTGAAAAAGGAAATTTGTTTGTTAACCATTTAAAAATGTACCCCAAATATATCGTCTGATATAATTGATTTGCCACCAGCCGTTGTTGATGCAGCTGCACCCCCAAGATTTGATATTCGGGAGATTGGCTTTTTCAATCTCTAAATGATTTAAACTCCAAGAAGGCGCCTGGCGTTGATAAAATCAGTAACAAAATGCTCTTGGAGCTGCCCCGTATAGCAGTAAGAATAATTCTTTTTAGTTTCAATGCAATTGCGCGACTTCAATACTATCCTTCAGAATGGAAGATCTCACTAGTCACAGTGATACCTAAGCCAGGGAAAGATCACACAAGAGTAGAATCATATACACCAATTAGTCTGCTATCGAACATATCAAAACTTTTTGAGAACCTATTGATATCTAAATTAAACTCAATACTAATCGAGAATGGATGTAGACCAAATCATTAATTTGGATTAAAAAAACATAACATAAAACAATCGAACAGACACACAGGCTAGTAAATGTCGTCAAAAATGCTTTTGAGGAAAAGAAATATTGTTCCGCTCGTTTCATCGACGTTTCTTAAGCCTTCGATAAGGTATGGCACGAAGGCTTAATATGTAAATTAAGATAAAATTTGTCTGTAAACACAAATAAACTATTAGAAAACTACTTAACCGGTCGAAAATGTATTCTTAAAGAAGGAAATTTCATAAGTTCACCCTAGCCTATTGAAGTCGGAGTTTCTCAAGGTAGCATTTTGGGACCTACTCCATATTTAATTTACACATCAGATATACCAACTAATGATCATATTCATACATCAACATTTGCGGACGATACAGCTTTTCTTAGATCTCATGAAAACCCCCAGGAAGCATCCAAACACTTGCAGAATCACATTCATCACTTGAAAAATTGGCTAAAACATTAGAGAATAAGTGTTGATGAACAGAAATGTACACATATAACATTCACATTGCGTAGAGAAACTTGACCCACTATTCAAATCAACAACCAAACAATAAATCAGCACCCCGTGGTTAAATACTTTGGTATACATCTTGATCGGCGTATCACATGGAAATGCCATATATAGATTCAAAATAAACGCAAAAAAAATTTAATGCAACTCAACTAAAATGGCTTATGGGTAGAAATTCTTCCCTTAAGTTAGTTGGCAAACTCATACTCTACAACTCGATTTTAAAGCCACTATGGTGCTATAGCATACAGTTATGTGGCACCGCCTAAGCTTCAATGACTCGTATAAAAAGAATACCAAGGCGCAAAATAAAATTTTACAAACGATCACAGCCGCCTCCTGGTATATTAAGAGATCGAACATCCACAAAGATTTAAACGTGTGATTGCACACTGTGGTAATTCACAAATCGCTAGACAAAATTTAAAAAAAAATGTTTGGCAACATTCCAACATTCACAAATCGCTAGAAAAAATTTAAAAAAAATGTTTGGCAACATTCCTTCTGATCGTTTAATGAGCATCTCAATACAATAGGTAACTGTAATTCAGTTTTTGTTTGCTTGTTTTTAGCTCTGGATAAGAAAAATTGAGTTTTGAAGTCAGTATTATTTGTATGACATTGTTCTATGATTAACAAGTCTACGGTGACTTTATTGTCATAATTTTTTTTTATTATTATTGGGCTTTATTTCAAAAAAATCATATTACAATTTTCATTTGAATATTTCCATTGTAAGTATTAAAAATTTTTTTTTTTGTGAGAAGTTCAGAAAGTGCAAAAAATAAAATATTTCCTTTTTCCAAGTAGAGTTAAAGCTATTTATTCCGGATAGTTCCGGTGTAAATCTTTATTTTGGTTAATCTTTCAAGTATTCGCTTTAAGGTAAATCAAAAACATCTTGCACATTTTTGCGACCGTCATACATTTTTTTTACTTTCCCAGTATGACTCTTTTTTTGAAGAATGGATAAAAACTTCCAAAATACATCGCAAAGACGCCTTATTGACATTAATAATGGTTAGATATGGTCTTCAAGATATACCAGAAGACGTGAAAAGAAATCTTAAGACGAACATAAATATTATTTGTTTTAAGCTAGTTGAAAAATGGATAAAAAGTGGAAGACATCGTGACCGTTTCTTTACATCAAATTCAATTTGGCTTGATGAACCGCTTATATTGCCTAAAAGTGTACAACCGAAAAGTTGTAAAAAAGCTGGGAGAAAACCGAAAAACTTTGATAACTGTAGTGAAAAAACGAAAAAAAGGAAGATCCAAAACCTTTTAGATTCAACTGACCATCGAGAAATTATTAAAGCTAGTGAGCAAGTGTTTCGCAAAATGGGAAAGCGAGATTCAACCAGTCTTATGAAAGATCTATCGGAAACTTCATCCAGTAAAGGTACGGAAGTGAAAGAGAGTCTTTCTGCCGATGAAGCCTTATCTTTAATGGTTGATGCTAATTTGTCGAAACATCAATACGATGTTATTCGGATAAAAGTCAATACAAAATGCAAAAATCTTTTGCCCTCCTATACTAATGTTCAAAAAGCTAAGAAAAAATGTTATCCAGCTGAAACAGAAATCACTGAGATGCATGCAAAAAGTTCACTCCAGTCATTAGTGAATCATACCATTGAAAAGCTTTGTTTGGCTCAAAAAGAAGTACTCGATAGTGATGAACTGAAAGCTGTTGAAAATCGTCTTAATATTTGCATAAAGTGGGGATGCGATGGGGCTCAGCAAAAGCAGTATAAACAGTTATTTAGTATCTCAATGGTTCCTATTCAAATGAATTTTAGTTCTACCCAAAGAAAAATTATTATATGGCAAAATCCTGCACCTTCATCTACATATACAAGATACTGTAGTCCAATCAAGTTTGTTTTTACCAAAGAGAACACTGAGTTAATTTGTCTTCAACTCTTATCACAAATGGCGAACAAAATTTTCTTGTTGAGTCTACTTTGTTTCATATGTGGAGCGAAACAGAGTGAACTAAATATACTTTCTCTGATCTTAAACAAAAATCTCGATGAACCATCTTTAACCTTTGGAATGTCTCCGCTACATTCATGGATCCGTTTTATGGAGTGTGTATTACACATAGCATATAAGCTTCCTACAGTGAACTGGCAAGCTCAAGGACCGGAAAATAAAGCAAAATTGGCGGAAGAACAAAAAAAGATTCAACAAAAATTTCGAAATGAGATGGGGTTGCTTGTAGACATGCCAACACAATAAGGAGGTAACACGAATGACGGTAATACTGCTAGACGGTTCTTTAGAGCAGCAAAAAGGGTTCAGAAATCACTGGTGTCAATAAAGAATTAATTGAACGGTTTGATATTTATTTACTTTAGGTAGTGGTTATCCTATTGATGAAGATGCTTTTGAACGTTTTATTATTGTCACACGAAATTTATACTTAAACGAATACCCTGGTATATTATGCCAGTTAGCTTCCATAAAATCCTTTTTCATGGAGAAGATATTAGAAGGTCTTGCATTCTTCCTATAGGACAGTTGTCAGAAGAAGCTCAAGAAGCAAGAAATAAGGATACGAGGAAATTTAGGAAGTTGTTTACGAGAAAAACATCGACAATAGACACAGATACAGATCTTTTCAATCGGCTATTAATTTCTTCAGATCCTGTTATCGCAAGTTTGCGATTATTTCAAGTTCGAAGTTTGATAACAAAAGAAGTTCTTTCATTGTTATCTGTTGATGCTTTCGAGGAAGAAGACTCTTTTAGCGATGCATATGAAATTGTCTAAATTAAAATCTCCATGCGTATTTATGTGCTTTGTCTGTATTATTAATGTAGTAAAACAAAAACAAGTGAATAAAACAATTACTATTAAATATTTATTAAAAATATTAAAATTATTTTAATACTAAAAATGATTACATCCGACTCTTTACATAAAAACTCACCTAATAATTTTATTATATGATTAATTAGTTGTATTTAACGTAAATTTAAGTATATATATAACTACAAATAATAATATAAGTAACTGTTAATAAAAATATATTTTTTGTTGACAGTGTAAACTATTTACTTTTTGCGTCATTTTACTGAAAAACAAAAAAAAACTTTTTTCTAAAAAAAGGTTGATTTTTTACAATCATTTATAAATTTGAACTCATTTTTTGTTTAATACATAAGTGAGAAGTGAACCCTATGCAATTTATTAATCTTGTCCAGTTAAGATTTGTGATCCACCACACTGTGCATTGGTGAAAACTGAGATCACGAGGTATGTGACAGCGTATATGAGGAAGTTGGAATATCATCCAAATCCATTAGCCCGCAACATACTAAATGACAGAGAACACATGCGATTAAGAAGGAGGGATACGATTTTTCTCAGCCGAATACTAGAGGGATGAATGCAGATAACAGCAGTAACAGTAGACCATAACTTTTGGTCCAGCTATGGTTGGACTTAATTAATTATTAGTTATTACTTTAAGATGCGAAAACTTATTGTTAGTTCAATTAATTTTGAAGATACAATAAATAAGTAATGAAAAAAAAATTGAGTACTACAAAACACATTGCCCTAAATTCGTTTTATGGTGAACACTTTAAAGTCAATAAAATAGATTTTAACGATTAACTAGAGATTTTTTAAATGAATAAAAACTTTTTTTTTTGACTTTTTAAAGAAGTTTCCTCTACTTTTTATAGAAGTTTCCTCTACACTGATTTTAATGTGTAAAAAACATTAACTACGTAAATAAAAATAATGGTCGACAGGTGTGAAACGATTGTGGTTTCAGTACGTCGTACTGAAAAATACAATAAATTTAAGAAATTTTTAGAAAATGTTATTGGTTGTGCAAAAAACATTTTAAGTGTGTCTTTCTTACTTTACAAGCATTCTCAAACATCAACAATTTTACCAGCAGTATAAAAAAAATGACACAAAAAACCGACAATTAATTTGTGTACAAGAAAGGTAGTAAGTAGAATGCTGGCGTAACACAGAATAATTGGCATATATGCCATTTATGTGTCGTACGTATCGGTTTTCTCCATAAACAAAATTTACGTAAAAAAGTTTGCTACATACAGGGTTGCCCATATTCGACGGACCCATGTTTTTTATAAAAAAATCAAAGAAAAAAATAAAAATTTGGCGGTTGGCAATCTTATTCATTTAATTTCTTCCAAGTAGATTTGTTTACATCAATTTTTGAATATGATATCTCTCAAATGGCCGCCTCTGGCGTTGATGGCGTATTGTGCCCTTTTTGCAGCATTTTCCATCGTTTTCGCCAACATTTCGGCCGGAATAGCGGCTATTTCTTCACGAATGTTGTCCTTGAGCTCTTCTACGGTCCTTGGCTTGTTAACGTAAACCTTTGACTTCAAATGTCCCCACAAGAAGAAGTCAGCGGGCGTCAAATCGGGCGAACGCGGTGGCCAGTCCAAATCACCACTTTTCGACATCAAACGGCCCGGAAACAAATTCTTCAGAAAATCGATTGTTATGCGACTTGTGTGCGGTGGAGCGCCGTCTTGTTGAAACCAGAACTGCCTCATACGCTTTCGACGAATAATTGGCATCACAAAATTGGTCATCATGTCGCGATAACGCTCCTGGTTGATGGTAACAGCATGGCCATTTTCGTTTTGGAAGAAAAACGGCCCAATGACCGTTTTCGCACTAACGCCGCACCAAACTGTGACTTTTTCGTCATGAAGAGGCAATTCTTGAATCTCCTGAGGATTTTCAGTGGCGTAAATACGGCAATTTTGCTTATTTACGGTCCCATTCAATGTGAAATGGGCTTCATCGGACATGATAATTTTGTTCCATCATCGGCCATTTCGATGACTCGTTGGGCCCATTCCAATCGACGAGGCTTGTCCGCAGGCAACAATCTTTGCGTCAATTGAATTTTGTACGGGAACAAATGCAAATCAACGCGAATAATCAGTTGTAAAGTGGACCGAGCCATGCCCAACTGCTGAGAACGGCGTTTTTGGGATGTTCTTGGAGACCTCTCAACACTGGCTCGTACGGCAGCGATATTCTCGGCCGATCGCCTTGGTCGACTTTTATTTGGCCTCTTCGGATTAGAAAGAGCCTCACCAGTCGAAAATTTTTCGTGTTCTTAGAAGGCGCACTTCTCACATTTTTTAATATTTTAAAAGCACGTTGAGTTTTCACAATTGACTTCTTCTGTTGAATGTAAATTTCAACTATTTCAGAGCGCTCGCGTGGCCTGTATTGTTCCATGGTAAAAATCTGCTTGGACTGACGCTTCAAACGCGGCATGTCATTAAGCGATCTGACATCTCTTTCAAAAGTTATGGCGTTGGCAGATGGGTCCGTCGAATATGGGCAACCCTGTATATGGCGACGATTTATAATGCATATTAATGTACGCCTTAAAAGTACAATTTCCGACTTAGACAAATGTGCATACTTGAGAAACTAAATTGAGAACTGAAAATTACTTGGAATGTTTCTGAGAAAATAATTTGCCTGTTTGAGACGGTCGCTCTGGACGCCCCAGCACATCAACAACCGATGAAAATGTTGGGAAAGTGAAGAAAATTGTTATGGAGAATCGTCGAATCACAATTACAGAAGTCGGCATATCGGTTGGCTCATGCCACGCAATCTTTTAGGAAATTTTGGGCATGAAACGTATGGTAGCGAAGTTCGTTCCAAAATTGCTGAATTTTGACCAAAAACAACATCGCATGAGCGTCGCTCAGGAATTGTTGAATGACGTCAACGTTGATCCATATTTGCTTAAAAGAGTCATAACTGGTGACGAATCATAGGTATATGGTTATAACATCGAAACCAAAGTCAAATCGTCCCAATAGAAGAGTCCAGGAGAGCCAAGAAAAAAAAAGCTCGCCAAGTTCTATCAAATGTCAAGGTTTTGCTCACTGTTTTCTTCGATTACCATGGCGTAGTGCATTAGGAGTTCTTACTACAAGGTCGTACGGTAAATAAGAAATATTACCTTGAAGTTACGCGCCATTTTCGTGAACCAATACGAAGAAACCGCCCGGAATTGTGGGGGAAAAAAATCATGGCTTGGTTTATCTCACAGAGCCAGTTCTGATTATCAAAAGTGGGTCAGTGGGCACATTATATGACAACCACAACCTTCATACAAAGAAAGGTGAATTTCTTACCCATTTAAAGTTTGGGAAGAAGTAAAGGTCATTTCAACCCAACGACCTCTAATAATTCGCTTTACGAGGTAAGATTATTTTACATTATTTTCAAATGCACCAGCTATCCTGAGGAAGAAATCGGAGGGAACCACCTACTAGATGGTTCGATTAGTCTTTCACCACTGTACTCAATCCTGACAATTGAATTGCACGTCAGAACTGCTTCGGTCTTCCACGAACACGACGTCTCAGTGAATACAAATATCTCATAACTCTATTAAACGCCATCTGAATAGTCCTCACATTTTGCTTATTTGTGCCACTTCTGCAATTCTACATGGTATAGAATGCTAGGCATGCTATAATCATGAACCAATTTCTCTTTAACCGATCTAGGCAACATTAAATCAGTGTTATAAAAATTTCGAAGTGAATAATTTAAACGGCGGACTTCAGTATCCACATGATAGTTAAAGTTTAATTTGTCATCTAAAACTACTCCCAAATAATGCACACTATGGACGACTTCAATATGTGTGCCATGATGAGATAAACTCTAGTTTAAGTCATGATTAGAAAAAAGCATAGCTTTTGTTTTTGGAATGTTCGTTGCGAGTTTGTTTTGTGTTTTCCACGACGAGCAGATCAAATTTAACGCATAATTAATATTACTTTTCAGGACATTAGCAAACTATTAAAGAGCAATAGTGTAGGGAATGAATAAACAAATGAATAGGGAATGCATAAGTAAATAATGCTTGCAAAATAAAAATTATTGGATCAAGTACCGAAGCTTGAGGAAGACCACTTTGGACAGGTGAAAGAGAAGACGATGAATCATTGACAACAACGTATTGACTTCTACCATATGACGAAGGTGTAGTTGATTGATTTCATCAATCAACAGGTATTAACGTCGAAATTAAAATTGGTGTATAAGTTATCGAACAAAAGACCACAATCAACACGATCAAATGCCTTCTCTAAATCTTCTTCCCTTTACCAGTCTTTTTAAATATATTTAATTTAGCATAACATAATCACTATGAATTGAACTTTAGCTGAACACAAGTTCTGAAATTGGATTTTGTTTCAAGTAACTCCCTGGGAATAAGTTCAATCAGCATTCAGCTTTGAAAATGCTGAATGTTGAACGGGTATGACTTTGGCCACTTTTTTCTAGGTAAAGGAAATCAATGACTTTATTTGAATTTACAAACTACGCAGTCAATAATTTTCACTTACTATTTCACAAAGACGCAACAAACAATTTGTTTACATGCCCATATGCGAAATCCAAAAATGAAAGCTATATAGGATAGAACCAAAGTCCAAACTATTTAGCGTATCTTTCAGCACTGGTTAGCACAAACAACCTATCTGTTGTCGGGGGCCTGCACAGCATAACATCATAAATAACATATCTGTAATCAACTTTATTGATATTTTCACTTAATGATCACACGAAAATGGAAAATGTGTACGCACTTATTCACTCTATACTCAGTATCGAGAGGACCAAATAGTTAGTTTTTGTGCGAAAAAAATACAAAAAAATAAACAAACAAACGATATGAAAAATATTATTGTCTGTATGTCGTGATTAGTAATTCCATAGCATTGGTTTTAATTGAAAACACTTGTGGACAAACATAACTACTTGTGAGAATTCATAAGAAATCTGATTGAATTCGCACCATAAACCCAATCAAATTTGGCAAATTGGACCTTCAAGACAGTTATTGGAGTGGAATGTTCACTCCCTCGACGAATTAAATATTCATCACATTTTTGTTTTTTCTTTATTTTTCTCTCTTTTCGTAACAGCTGTTGTTGAAATTAAATATGTAATAACATATTCTAAAGAAATTTGGATTTAAAATGTGTGAAGATAGGCTTATGGGCAAAGGGGATTGAATACTTTGTTTGTGTTATATTGGCTTTAGTGTTTCAAATATGGAATATTCTATGCGAAAATATTCGGAATTGTTGCTTTCTTTTGCATAAGTCGTACTCAAAAAAATTCTTCTGAATTCTTTTTGTTAATTTTTTTATTTTTACGAGCTTCTAAAGCTCGCTTAAAATTCGTATACCATCCGCTTTGAAGGTTACTACTTAGCCAAAAAATAATTTTTTGCATTAAATATCAATTTTAGTTGCAAGTTTCTTGCTTTTTACAGCCACTCCTCTAAATTAAAAAATCGAATTTTGTTTCGATATTAAAGTGGTATAAGCAAAATTCTATAACAATATTTTGCCCGGCTCATAAGTTACACGTTTCTCAACGCATTAACTCCGATCCAAAAAGAGTTATTTATACACTCTGCACGAGGACAGTTCCAAAAGTAGCCGACCTGCCGTGTAGATCAGTACTTTGAAAACAAAATTATAATATTTTGATGGAAAGTGGCAACCTCATAAAACATATGTTTTAAGTTTTAAAACGCTACGTTGTTTATTAGCTTTATTTCAACCGTCAAAAATAAACGATCTCCGTGAATTTGTAAACATGGAAAAACTGCTCACCGTTATGTAATTCAATATTTCCATTTGAAAGGTCTCAGTCCAACCAATACTCGTATTAAAGCCGAGCTAGATTCTACTCTGGAGCAGTTTGCTACTTCGTTTACGACCGTAAAACATCGGGTGGCAGAGTTTATACGAGGCCGTACAAGCTGCCAAGACGAACACCGTAGTGGTCGACCAACTGAGACGTCCACGCCAGACATGGTTAAGAAAATCCACAAAATGGTTCTAGATGATCGTCGGCTGAACTGAACGGTGCGTGAGCTAACTGAAATGATAAGCATTTCAAAAAGTGTTATACACCGTATATAGACAGCAGATTTGAAAATGAGAAACCTACGGACAAAAGGGTGCCGCGCTTGCTTTCAATAGAGCAAAGATGAAGAAGATGTTTCAGTAGTGTATTTGGCGATGGTTCACCACAATAAAGCTGAATTTTTGCGTCGATTTATAGCCATGAATAAAATATGGATCCACCACTTCACACCTGGGACAAAGACACAGTCAAAGCAGTGGACTGGAATGGGAGAATGGTGTCCAAAGAAGGAGAAGGCGGTTCATGCAAGGTTATGGTGCCTGTTTCTTGGGAAGCGCATGGAATTATTTTTATTGATGATTTTCAAAAAGGAAACACCACAACGACAAATATTATGCTAATTTATTGCAGCGTTTAGATGGCAAAATTATGAAAAAAGGCCGCATTTGTTGAAAAAAAAAGTGTTCTTTCATCAAAACAATTCTCAGTTCATGGAGAAATGGAGTCTGCGGTTACTATTTTAAGGAGTTTGACAATTCTTACTATTAAATATCTTTGGAAAAAAATGTATGGAGCTAAAAGTAGATTATGTTGAAAAATGAAGAAAATTGCTCCCAACGTTTTGTGTCCTTTTTGTTAGGTGGGCTAGTTTTTGTACCACCCTCGTATCTCAGTAGCGGAATTCATGGCTGAAAGATCTTCTATTAAACGTGAGTTCGACTGCATGTCCATTCGTTGCAAATTATTGGTATTGAAGAGCAAGGCCATACTCGCCCGCTGCCTATATGACAAATAGTTCTCTAGATGTATACCATCAAATTGACTCTAATTTTCATAACTAAAAGGAGATTGTGGTTGGATTTGAATTTATCTCTTAAATAATAATGTACTTCTTCGTAATGTGTTTAATTTTTAATTGTGTCTCGACGTCATTGGAATTTAAACTCACAATATAATGGTTAGTAATCGCACATGTCATCTTCCAACCAACCATTTAAACCAACTATATCGCCTTCCTTGGCAACATCTACCGGAAAAAACGTTAACAGGACTTCCAAAAAAAAACAAAAAAAAAAAAAGGAATAGTAATGTATGACGAGACACGACCCATGCTTTCTTTATGTATTTCACCCTGATTTCCTGATATACTGTGTAAGCAAAGTGTTACAGTCAACGATCGAATTTCAAGTACCGAAAGACTTAATCTCTGCCTTTTATCAGAAATCTTTTTGCTGATGATTGCTAAAAGGAACCCCTAAGAATACATGAAAGATATAGCAAAACCAAATTCATTATTTTTCCTATAGATGGCTTTAATACACTGTGTCTCGCATTGTACAAGTGAGACCGGGTTACGCTAGATGGCGTTAGAAAGATAAAATTTTGTACTCGGAACAATTTTGTGTTTGCTTCACTCAATACTCTTTGAGTGCGCATCAAAGATGGACAAAATACAATAAAGGCAAAAACAAAAGTTAGGAGGCCGCAAATGTAAATAATGTTTATGGGCCAGGGTACTGTAACAACCAATAACGTGCAATTTTGATCGACTCCTTTCCAGTACCTTTGATGCCAAAGATAAATGACGCTATGGAAGGCCAATTGTTGAAAATTTCGACAAAATAATGGAAATTATTCAGACCGACTGTTAACATTGCGCAAAAAAAAAACGGTTTGAATGACTGTAAAGGCTGGATACAAAAAGAAGCTCGATGTTTGGGTGCTACAAGAGTTAACGCAAAAAAAAACTTCATGGACAGGATTTTCATTTCTAAAGCGAATAGTGAATAATGAGGGAAAGTGAATAATTTATGACAAAGTCAGGTGGAAACGGTTGTGTTTGAATTATGCTAAATGAAGTCTTCTATGCCATGCAATAATAATGAATTTCTTTTACTACATGAAAGAAAGATAAAGCCCAGCTCTAATTCATCTTAGTCATGTTCACGAGTCTGAAGGATTCAAAAGAATGCTATGCAGGAAGAATTATGAAAGAAGGAGGCAACATTTAATATTGCGGTTTTTGTCAGAGCATCGTGTGTAAACTTTAAGATATAGATTATATGGAGAATTCCTTTTAACCCGAACCCTTTACACTAAAAATCGTCTAACTCTCAAATCGGATAGAGTCAAAAAATAATCTTATAAACAACAATCTAAAAAATTTAGTAAACAGCATTAGATAGAGTATGAATAGAGCCTTTTTCAGCTTTTACGAATAGTTCAATTTTTGGGGTAGTTCAAATACAAAAGGCTATCCGAACGTTGGATACATGGAATGACTAGCAAAGGTTCGCTTGGTAGATGAGACAAAATAATACAAAAATAATAAACTATTAAAATTCTTTTTATGAAATTGAAATTAAAAGAATACTGGAATAATGTAATGTTCAGAATCGGAATTATTTGGTACAAATTATTGGAATAATATTCGCGCATATGTAAGACATATGAAAGCAATATATCTTTCACTCTCACTCCAATTTCTGTATTAAAAGAAAAAATATGTAAACTAACCATAATATTGCAAATTTGTTTCGACATCATCTGTGCTATTTTCAGAGCAACCTGTTAGAAAAATGTTTGAAATGAAGGAGGAGCTACCTTAGGTCAAGTGAACCTTCTTAAGTCCGTAAAAAAATATTGTTAAGAACAAAAAAAGTGCACTTTTGGGCGAAAGTCCTGGCGTTGTGGATTAATACTAATTCAGTTTGGCTGCTAACGTAATCTGTTTTAGAACAAAGTACATAAGTATATATATTCCACTTGAATTTTCCCTGTAAATGCATCTCTCTGTATGCCCTCTACAAAACTACAGCGCCATTTTTCAACTACCGAAATAACATCATCAAAAGAAAACTATCACTTCCTTTGATGTCAACGACACTCCTTCGTTATCATTTGCTCTTCAAGGTTCTGATGGATCATCGCCATCAAACACTCACAAACACACCGCTCATATATAAATTCATTTTTCAATGAAATCGAAACAAATTTCTTTAAATGGTTTGGCGCCCCAAAACAATGAAGATATCATTCATTACTTTTTTGTGTTTGTCATTAAAATGTCAAAGACCCTCTTCGACACAGTTGTTTACGTTTTTATATTTGCGTTCAAATAAGTTCAGTTAAATAGTGTGACTTCCCCCACTAGCTGTAGCTGTAGCTGTGGGCTGAATGACTGAAACTATTTTAGGTATTAGAGTGGCCATGATTTTGACACATTGACATAGAAAGATGTAAATAATTTCCCGAACATTTCCACAGTTTAATGACACCAAAAAATTGTAGACATACGGTAACAAATATATCATCGATGACAGCCAAATGATGAAACATTTTTTAAGGTTAAAGACGAATCTATATTGGTGTAAAATACCCAGCATTGAAAAATAGCAAAATCATTTTTTTCAGTCAAGAAGTGCGGAAAGAAAATAATGAATTTATGTGGTTCATATGTTCCTCATAAAGTCACATTTTTAGTACAACGTAAGCGCTGCTCCAGAATGCACAACATCCTTCCCTGTTGTATTACGCAAACTTTTGATCACTTGTGAAACAGCGTTTACGGAATGCTAAAATTGGAACTTAATGATGAACATTCATATATTGATATCAGATCTAATTACTAGAATATATTTGAAAGTTTCAATAATATTAGTATAGGGTAATCCATTGTTCGATCTCATAAATAAAGTTAAATAAAACACATATACGAAAGCCGTCCCACAGATAGCCGACCTAACAAAGAAGGCATACAAAAGTTGGAAAAATTTTCTTCATTTTTTTACATAATCATATCATATTCAATAGCCCCTATACCCTGTTTATTATAAGAATTGCCAATGTCCTTCAAATAGCTAATAACCGCAGACTCCACCTCTTCATCATTGGAAAATCTTTTTTCAAGTTTGAAAATATAAAATAGTCAAAGCGAGCTAAATCAGGCAAATAAACTACGTCATAAAGCAATTCAAACTTCAATTCATTAATTTTGGCCATCGCAAGCATTGTTTTGATGAAACAAAATTTTCTTTTTCGCAAAAATGCGACATTTTCCCCATATTTTCATCAACTAAACGATGCAATAAATGAGCATAATATTCGCCGTTGATGGTTTTTCCTTTCTGAAGATAATTAATGAAAACAATCCCATACGCATCCCAAAAAACAAACGCCATGACCTTGCCCGCACATGAAACCGTCTTTGACATCTTTGGACAAGATTCTCCTATTTCATTCCACTGATCTGATTGTTCTTTTATCTCAGGTGTGAAGTGTTAGACCCATGTCTTATCCAAGGTTATAAAACAAGACAAAAATTCGGCTTTATTGCGGTGAAATATCGCCAAACACTCTACTGAAACATCTTCACGATGCTGATTTTGCTCTATTGAAAGCAAGCACGGCACCCATCTTCTGCACAGTTTTCTCATTTTCAAAACTTCGGTCAATATACGATGTATTGCATTTTTTCAAATGGATATCATTTCAGCTAGCTCAAGCGCCTTCAGTCGACGATCATCCAATAACATTTTGTGGATTTTTTAACCGTTTTTGCCGTGGACGGTGTTCGTCTTGGCAGCTCGTACGGCCTTGTTTAAACTCTTCTTCTTCTCATATGCCGACTGGAATAGACATACATATCTATTATACGCCGCCCGTAAAAAATAATTGCAAATGCTTAGATCTTTTGCGCTTCTCCTCCAATTCTTCACACCAGGTTTCGATAGTACTTCAAAAGCCTGGTCCTTCCACCGGAGTTTGGGTCGCCCTCTTCTGCGCCGTCTATAGAGTTCGATGTCGAAAACTTTCCGTGCCGGGGCATTTGGCTCTATTTGGTTTAAACTCTGCTACTCAATATTTTACAGTCGTAAACGAAGGAGCAGACTCCACCATAATCAAATCTAGCTGGGCTTTAATATAGGTTGGACTGAGACATTTCAAATAGAAATATTGAATTACACAACGGTGACCAATTTTTTGATGTTTATAAATTAACTGAGATCGTTTACTTTACTACTACTAAAGTACCAATATTAAAAACCCGTTTTAAAACCTAAAACATACGTTTTATAAGTTTGCCACTTTTCACCAAGATAATTTTTTTTAACTACTGGATTCACGTATGCTTCACATCGGCCAGTTTTGGGACCGCCCTCGCAAAATCATGATTTCGATGAAACTTTAACTTCATTATAATGCTTGGACCTTGCCACTATGTATGAAATACAATGTAATTTAAATAACTGCCTCTGGATTGGTTGCAGCAGTGAATTCTTTTGAGGTTCCGTCAAGAAAAATACGGTTCAATATCACCTCCAGACTATAATAAGCACCAAACAGTAATTTTTTGAGTTAATATGCTACAATTTTGCTTGTTGGCGTAACCAATGTGTGAAAAATGAGCTCCATCGTTGAATTTTGTTTCATTGAATCAGCCCTTTTGCAGTAATTTTACGCGTTCTTCGGAAATGGCAAACCTTTCACTAAATAAGTAGCACTTCAGATGACAAGTATTTAACAGCTGACAGCCTTGCCAGGCAGACCGATTTGAAAGCAGTAAATGAATAATCCATATTTGTATTAATAAGGCGTTTAGATTTAGAATTCCTTCATAAGAAGTTTTCGATATTTTTCTGTCAACATAATCATTTATTTAAAGCAGGGCCTATATTTATTGTCGCGTTATACTTTTACTAGTTAGTACTGATGAAAAAAATAACTATATAATTTAGTAAATTACCTTAGTATTATACATTTACATCATTTTAAATTTATTGCCATACCTGAAAAAAGAAAGATGAGCATAAATTAATTGACAGTCTTTTTTGACAATCAGTACCCTCATAGGGGTACTGGGTTCTGTTTGAGAAATGTATCTGTAAACGATGTGTGGGCAGCAGTATGTCATGTTAAGTCACAAGCAGTGAGAAACGATGATACACCACTGAATTTTGATAAGAATGGTTTCAGGTTTGCATTTTTAATACTATTAAAACAACCTCAATATGTCCTGAAATGTAGAAATGTGCAAGAGTAGTAGCAGTAGTAACCAAAAGTAAAAATTTCTCAACAATGTTCTAATTATTGAAAAATTACCATTCAATCGGTATTTTCAAAAATTTTAGAACTGCTTATTAATGATCATTTGCCTTTATATCTAGAGAAAAATGCATTATTTTCAGAATTTTAATAAGGATTTGAGAAAGGAAAGGTTGACGAATAGGGGTCAAATTGGATGATTAGCATACCGTGGCCTTAACTAGTTGGGATTTTAGCCTTTGAGTCATTAAGTCATAAAACGATATTAAATAATCTATTTAAAATTTATAACTTTTCGATATCGGCATGCCATTCCTTTCGTTCTTTTCTATGTGGCAGAACATAGATGTTCAGTTCCAGGGTAAAAGCTTGCATTTACGACGAACATATATATCGTGGTTCTGTATTAGGGCCAACGTTGTTGTCGATTTACATCAATGATATCTTTGAGCACATGAATTCAACGAGGACGTTCCCAAAACTAGTCTATCTGATGTAAAGACGGAACCAGTAGTTTAAAAAAAATTTTTTCTGGTAACCTTATAAAACATATCCTTTAAGTTTCAAGGCGTCATATGGTTTATTACTTTTATCTGAGCCATCAAAATAAACGATATCAGTGAATTTGTAAACATGAAAAAATTGGTAACCGTTATGTAATTCCATATTTCTATTTGAAAGGTCTCTGTCCAACCAATATTGAAGGTGAACTAGATTCTACTCTGAAGGAGTCTGCTCCTTCGTTTACAACTGCAAGATATTAGCAACCAGAGTTTAAACAAGGCCGTACGATCTGCCAAGACGAACACCGTAGTGGTCGACTAAATGAGGTGTCTACGCCAGACACGGTTAAGAAAATCCTCAAAATGGTCTGGATGATCGTCGGCTGAACATGCGTGAGCTAGCTGAAATGATTGGCATTTCAAAAAGTGCTACGTCAAAGATTTGAAGATGAGAAAGCTGTGCGGAAGATGGGTGCCGCGCTTGCTTCCAATAGAGCAAAAGTAGCGTATTGAATATGTTTCAGTACAGTCTTTGGCAATGTTTCTGTTTGGGATACGCATGGAATTATTTTTATTGGTTTTATTCAGAAAGAAAAAACCATTAACGACGTTCAGCATTTATATGATGAAGTTATGGAAAGAAGGCTGCATTTGACGAAAAAGAAGGCGTTGTTTCATCAAGACTATGCTCCAGTTTACACATCGATTATTACGATGGCCGAAATTAATGAATAAATGTTCGATTTGCTCCATTTTTCGCCAGGTTTAGCTTCCTCGGACTATTTTCTATTTCCAAACTTGAAAAAAACGGCTTGATGGTGAAAAATTTGCCAACAATGAAGGGGTGGAGCCTGCAGTTAATGGCTGTCTTTAGGAGTTTCACAGTTCTTACTATAAACAGCGTATAGAAGCTATTGAATATCCCTGGAAAAGTGTATCGAGCTGAAAGAAGATTTTGTTGAAAAATTAAGAAAATTGTTCCCAACTTTTTTGCATCTTCTGTGCTAGGTCGGCTAGTTTTAGGACCGCCCCCATATCTCACTAGCGGAATTCATGGCTGGAAAAACCTTCTATTAAGCATGAGTTTGAATACATGTCCATTCATTTTCCATGACATACATTTTCCCCTGCTACGATCGCTAATAATGCAGCAGTCTTCTCGGTTTCGGACTGTACGATATGGAATTCAATAACTGCATTGAAATTCGGACAAAGAAATACGTCTATATCATTTTGTATTAACACTGTTTAACCTTACAAGCGGAAAATCATAAAAAAGAGGCGCAAAGAATCGAGTTCTAAATTTTTTATTTGGAATAATTTGTTTATAAAGTTCTTAAGCCTACGACATGAAACTATAGGTAGCGCACGAATCTTGCTACGGTGTAACAGTAACTGCCAATGGAGACCGTTATTTGAAAATGTTTAAGTTTTTTTACCTATAACTGCGCCAAGACGTATCCCTTTCAATAGCATTTGGTTCCAACAAGATGGAGTAACCGCACGCATAGCCAGACCAGTTATGGCGCCACTTCAAAGAAAATTTCCAAGCAAATTAATAAGCTAAACTCCACTTTCTGCTGACCCCTAAGGTCACCCGACCTGACCGCACCAGACTTTTTTTATGCAGTTATGTCAAGCAGGAGGTGTGCAAAGGGAATCCAAGTGATTTGACTGAATTCAAGGAGTAACTGAGGCGATCTTGCAATGAATAATTTTTTAATCAGGTTATTTACGGTCTATCATCATCAAAACCAATTAGTTCTCTAAAACAAAATTGCAAATGCAGTTAATAGCTGTCTTAAGGAGTTTGACAGTTCTTACTATAAACAGCATATAGAAGCTATTGAATATCCCTGGAAAAGTGTATCGAGCTAAAGATTTTGTTGAAAAATTAAGAAAATTGATCCCAACTTTTTTGTGTCTTCTGTGTTAGATCGGTTAGTTTTAGGACCGCCCCCATATCTCAGTAGCGGAATTCATGGCTGTAAAGGCCTTTTATTAAGCATAAGTTTGAATACATGCCCATTAGTTGCATTCGTTTTTTATGACATACATTTTCTCCTGGCACGAGCGCTAACAATGCAGCGGTCTTCTCCGTTTCGGACTATACGATTATGGAATTCAATAACTGCATTGAAATTCGGACAAAGAAATACATCTATATTATTTTGTATTAATGCTGTTTAACACCTTATAAGCGGAAGATCATAAAAAAACGCAAAGAATCGAGTTCTAAATCTTTTATTTTAAATAACTTGTTTATAAAGTTCTTAAGCCAACGATATGAAACTACATGGTGGCGCACGAATTGTACTACGGTGTAACAGTAACTGTCAATGGGGGCCTTTATTTGAAAATGTTGAGGAAGTTTTTTTACCTATAACTACGCCAAGACGTATCCCTATCAATAGCATTTGGTTCCAGCAAGATGGAGTAACCGCTCGCATAGCCAGACCGGTTATGGCGGAGCTCCAACGAAAATTCTTAAGCAAATTGATATTCACTTTATGCTACCCCCGTGGTCACCTTACCTGACCGCACCAGACTTTTTTTATGCGATTATGTCAAGCTGGAGGTATGTAAAAGGAAACCAAGGGAATTGACTGAATTCAAGGAGTTCATCAAATGAAAAATTAAAGCGATCTTGCAATGAATAATTTTTTGATCAGGTCTGAGCATGGAGGTAATTTACGGTCTATCATCTTCAAACCCAATTAGTTCTCTAAAACAAAAGTGAATTTTCCAAACATTAAAAAAAAAAAAACAAATAAATGAAATACATTGATTAAAAAAAAGTAATTTGAATTTCTTATTGCATTGCAAGTGGTGCTTCATTTTTTGCGACACAAATTTGAAATTTTACAATTCAATTTTTAAAACTGATTATTATAATAATGGTAATGCAAAACATTCATACCATAAATGGATAATATTCTTTAATGTACTTTTGTATGTATAGGCATGTCTTGTGATGGTGGAGTTGCTGAACGTAGAGTGGATATGAGTTTATTATTTGAGTTGTAAGCTTTTGAAACTCGGCTGTAAAACGTTGATATGTCGCTAACAAAGTGTAAGCAAATTATAAAAGAGATAAAGGATTCAAGCGATTATATTTGAACTAAAAGAATACTTGACGCAATCATATAAAGACTATGACAAGATGGTTAGATTCTAATTCTGTTACAGCCACTTCAAAAAGATGTGCTTTTTCTTTGCTTGTCGAAATAAATACATATATCTTTGTTTTCTATCGCTTATTTATTAAAACAAATAACTCGCTTTTGTCCTCTTTCACTGGGAATTCCAATTTTTCGTACTTCTTTTCAATGCTTCTAAATCTGAGAGGAGATCCCGCCGTTTTCAGCCAGTGATGTCCTTATCATCAGACAATGCAAGTAACGTCCCATATGGTTAACATATGTTAAAGAGTTCGCGTGTCACTGCCGCCTTGGTTGAAGTCTAAGTCCAATAATATTTCGGCCTTTTGCCTCTGCAGTTTTCCTACTACACAGCGATATTCCATAAACATAATGCGTCATCGAGATACCAAATTTAGCCATGGCTTCAAATAATTTTTTGTACATTAAACTATCGTCTAGTCGGCGAATATGTGGCACAGGGAAAAGAATGCCGCAATTAAGTTCCGGTAATTCGAGGAGAAGTTGAAATTACCCACCAAATATTTTTGAGATGAAAACTTGTTTCACTTTCTACGGTGCTTCTCATCACGGCAAAACTTAGCCCTTCATATCTATTACCTGGTTGATGTTTTAACTTTTCCGATTGTTATGATGTTAAAGTCTTCCAGAAAAATCATAAAAGGCGCTCTCCAAGAGTGTCTTTCGTTTCATCATTTTGTCTTTCGCCTTAGACTGATCACAAATGGGGGACCGTCAAGGTTTAAGAGATTCCATTTCCTTCTCACTTTCCTGTATTTTAATTGTACTTCCATATATCGGTTGCCATATAACAAATCTAACCATCGGACTCTTCCTCACGTAGCTTACATGCATCTAAGATGGTTATGGACCCACTCAGAGAGTAAATTTGTGATTAAATTTTGTTGAATACAACCTCATATTGAATAATTATATATTGAGCCAAAGAAAAGAAATTAGGCTTAGAAATGACACTTCTAGTGAGCAATAATAAAACTTTGAAATTAATCCTACTCATTTTCATTCCACTTTTGTACCAGTCGCAAATTCACCACGTTATCATGTACTAAATAGTGTTTTCTCAAAGAAAGGACACAAACCTTGTTCTAAAACATTACCAAACTGAAAGCTATACATTCACGAGGACATTACAACTTGTGGAGGATATCATTTCAAATTATTCAAGCGCACAGGAAAATGATAATTTACATAGCAATTACATCTCTCGTTGAACCGCTACTAAAGGGTGTCCCAACAAGAACGCAATATTTAAATTTTAAATAAAACACAGATATTTAAAAAAATCGTAAAACTTTGTTATATTGTAAAGTAAACAGAATGACAGAATTCTCTTCAGACTTAAGTCGTCGTCGGCTTATTCGCGAAAACCAATCAACTCCAAAAAACCCCAAAGAGAAAAGTCTAATGGTGTTAAATCGCACGATCTAGGCGGCCAATTCTCCGAAACTCGAAATAACACGACCGGGAAATGGCAGATGCAGCAATTAAATTGTTTCTCTGTCTGTATGACATGTGGCGCTATCTTGTTGAAACCACATGCCCTCCACATTCATTTCTTCAATTCCAGGCACGAATTACCATTTAACGATAACGAACACCATTGACTGTGCCTCATTGACTGTGAAGCTTGACATGCCTCATTTTCATAAAAAAAGGTCAAATGATTCCTCCAGCCCAGGATGCATTTGCTTCCTGTGAATAACTCGAGGATTTTCCTTGCCCCAAATGCGACAATTCTGCCTATTGACGAAACCATCAAGATGGAAATTGGCCTCGTCAATGAAGATGATTTTATCGGCAAAATCAGCATTTTCGTGTTGTCTCTCCAATACCCAATTAACGAATTCCCTTCGGTGTCCATGGTCAGCTGGCTTCAGTTCCTGAGTCAATTGAACTTTGTATGCATGAAGAAGCAAATCTTTCGTCAAAATTCGCTGCATAGTGGATTTGGAGACACCAATTTGCTGAGCTCGGTGTCGAATTAAGGTGGATGGAGTTTGAGCGACATCATCACGTACAGCTGCGACATTTTCGGTCGATCGACCTGGTCGAAGGCGCATTGTTGTCTTTACATCACTAGCAGACCCAGTTTTGGCAAATTTATCCATTAATCTCTTTACAGTTGACTCTTTGGGAGCATTATTGTGACCCCAAATTGATCGCAATTTGCGAACTGTAGCCGCAAAACTTTCACCATTTTGGTAAAACAATTTCACAATGGGAATGCGTTGTTCATTCGTGTAGCGTTCCATTTTTACTAAACTCGTACCTTCTACTAGCAAACAACAACAATTGTTCAAATGTCAAACAATGACACTTCGAATGGCGCCAAATTGAAATCTTGCGTTCTTGTTAGGACACCCTTTACAACGATATTTCAGTACTGGATTTGTCACATTAAACTGATCACAAAAATTTAAAATAAATTTTTGATTTTCTACCGGGGGACCGCTGCGAAAGGAGCCAAACAGCTACATAATTTGACTAACAAAGTTTTACCTCAACCTGATAGTATTGGCCAGTACCTTATTGAGGTTAAAGTTAAGAAAAACGGCAATTTGTATATATAGTTTTTCTCTCTGTAGCGAAGAAACCAATATTTCCGCCATGGTACTTAGTAGATTATGCTTTACATTCTCTTAACTAATTTGTTTAATTACCAAGATAGTTTTTTGTATATTATTGTTTTTTTTTTGCCATATTAATCGAAATGAATACTGAATGTTAACCGGTAAAATCATGGGCTGTCATCTGATTGCGCACAGTTCTCATCACTACCTAAGAATATAATTCTATATGAATGTCATAACAGTTTAGAATGAACTTTGTTCGTTAATCAGCTGTATGATTATTAAGTTTATTAAAACATTAATTTCTATCCTGGCTTCAGAAACATGAAAATTGACAATTGTTGGAGAAATGTTTATTTTTATATATATTGTAATTTTATTTATA